>JALQSN010000023.1:0-490592 GCA_023690525.1 Holotrichia oblita | reverse complement strand
TAGCAACACCGAGTAAAGACTCTTGGATACTTCTACGGGGTATTCGCCCGCAGTCAGGCGTGCTGTATGAATCTCCTTTGCCGACGACGTCATATTAAGTATCTCCTGATTAAGTTCGGAAATTTTCCTTAAGCGGTCGGTTTTACGGCTTTTAAAGGTTTCTAAGCCTAAATCAAATATCTCGGTCAGTTTTTTGTAAATTTCGGTAAATTCTGCCTTGGTCTTTTCTATAAAATGCAAATTATTTTGCTTCATATAATTGGTTTCTTTAGCAAACGTGACGGCATGGTCGCCTATCCGCTCCAGGTCACTGATAACATGGTGCAACCCGCCTATTAGCTTTTCGTCCGAGTACGAGATTGACAGAGCAGAAATCTTAATCATGTACGACGCCAAATATGATGTAATGTGGTCGATTTCGTACTCACCGTCCGCTATCGTCTTACTCTTAGATGTATCTTCGTTTATAAGTCCGTCAAAGGCAGTGTTTAAGTTTTTTTGTGCAAGCTTTGCCATGTCGTAAACCTCTTTCAATGTTTGGCCTATAGCAATGGCTGGCGTTGCAAGAAGTCTTTCGTCCACGTGACTCAACTTTGATTTTTCTTCGGGCTTGTCCTTAACTATCTTTGTAACTAATTTAACTACCGGCTTTAAGCAGGCAAACATTATGAGCGTATAAATAATGTTATACGAAAGGTTGTAAATTGCCAGACTTAACGCATTAGTCGGAATTAATTTAACAAAAAGATTGGTAATCGGAGAACGAAAAATCACTAGTACTATTGAAAACGCAACCGCTCCCATAGTACTTGTCATTACATGAAAAAGCGCAATCCTTTTGCCGTTTATGTTAGAGCCGAACGATGCCATTATGCCGTCTAAACATGTGCCTATATTTGCGCCCATCGCTAAGAAAAACGCCTGATCCACCGAACTAATTACCCCTGTTGACAAAAATGTTATAAAAAACGCCGTCGCGGCCGTGGACGACTGTATTATGCAGGTAAACAGTATACCAAGTACAAGAAGCAAAACCGGATTTTGCATTACCGGATAATCAAAAAGCTTTGCTAACTGAATGCACAAAGGAGAATCCTTGCCGCCTATCGCAATGTCCATTACCTCCATTCCTAAAAACAGTAAACCAAATCCCATCAAAAATAGTGCAAATTTTTTTAGAGACTCCTTTTGTGTAGTCATCATAATGATTACTCCGACAAATGCTGCTGCCGAAAATAGTACTCCAATGCTGAATTTGCCTTTACTCATCCCCGAAAATGCGAATATAAATGCTGTTAAAGTTGTGCCTACCTTTGCTCCTAAGATTATCCCGCTCCCCTGCTTTACATCTACAATGCCGGCATTAGCCAGACCAATTGTCATTATCGAAGTAGCAGACGATGATTGAACAATTGTTGTCACACCAATACCTACACAGTAATCCATAAATCGGTTTTTACTAATTTTTTTAAAAAGTCGTTTAACACCTGCGCCGGCGCTTTGTTCTATCCCCCTGCTCATTTGTGTCATACCGTGCAAAAACACACCGACACCTCCCAGCATGAGTAAGATGTCCATAAAAATTTCCATTTGTTTGTCTCCATATAACAAAATTATAATAGCAATTATATAATACAACTATTTAATACACAAAGTCAAATCATGATTATATCATTTAATACCGTTTTTATAATTTTCATTGTACCTGTTTTCAATATTTTATTTATTAAAAATATCTTTAAAAGATTTTTAATCTCTAAGGCTTTGGCGGTATCGACTGTATGTGGTCTACGCACACCTCCGCTTGTATTTATCTCCACGTCTTTCCTTTTGCACAACTCTCGCAGTATTGCCCCTATATCGGGCCGCTTGTCTTCGTAGAACACTTTTCGTCGGTATTTCGCTGCAGTTCTATTTTGTATGTGCTAGACTACGTCTTTCATAAAAATCCTCCTTTGCTTTATCTGCCGCAGTTGCCAGACCGCAGCTTTAGTATAGCAAAGGTGGATTTTCTATGCAAAGCTTAAGCTTTTTTAAAGCCCTCCACACTATGCGTGGGGGGGGTATTTATACAATAAATCAGGCATCTCATTTTGAGATGCCTGATCAACGTTTAATCATTATTAAATTAATTAAACGATTGAATTATGTCGACTATATTTTCCGAAACTTCCAAATTTAGTTTTAGATAATATTTATGGTTATTATAGATAAACTTAGCATATGAAACTTCTGTTTCATCAGTTATTCTATAATTATACGAAAATAAAGCTGTTTGACCTATTTGCTCAAGCGAGTTATAAAGCTGCTCGTTTTGTAAAATATAGTTTTTAACAAAAATAATTCTTAATTCTATATTATCATTTTCATTTATATTATACATAATATCGGCATGAACATTCGTATTTTTTTCTTTGTGGCTATAAACTCTAATCGTTAGATTTGTTACATCCGTCATGTCTGGAAGTAACACATCAAAAGCTTCTGAAATTCTATTAAGCTATATTTATTACTTATTAATTCTTCATCGTTATAATAAAAGCTGTCGTTATCTTGATTTAATACGCCAATTATTATAAAAACACCGATTAAAACTAAAGCAACAGCGCTCGCAGTAAAACTAAAAGCAAATCTTTTTTTACGATTTTTATCTAATTTTGTCGATTGCTCCCGTTTTTTTATATCGGCAAAATGTGCCGCAAATTCTTCTGCGATTTTAGGATTTTTTTCTGAACTATAAAAAGGAGTAAACTCCGAATCACTCGCGTCGTGCAATACGTCTAATTTTTCTTTTATAAACTTATCTATCTTTTTCATCGTAGTCTTCCATTAATATATTTTTACTCCAAATGCATCATGTATTGCCGCATTGTCATTTAATCTCATATAACCTTTTTTTACTGCATTGAATGCAGTTGAAACACTCAAATACGTATCATTTCTAAAGTTTACATCTCTCGTTTCATTTACATACCTAAAAGGATTATACCATACCGGACTCCAAACTGAAACAGTTTCATTTCTGTTATAAGATATTTCACGATATCCGCTGCCAACCATAGTATGATTTACGTTATAATAATATGTTGTGACATAATCTGTTTTACCGGAAGTATAAAATTCGTCGATATCAATTAAATTATACTTGCCTGTAAAAATAGCCACCGACACACCAGCGTGAATTTGCGCTTTATATTTGCTATAGTCAAAGCTACTGCTTGACATTACACTTGTGTAGCTTATGTTTCTTCCTTTATCAGAAACATAAGAAGTTAATCCCGATTTAAAATTACTTACAGAAGTTCCATTATAAACATTGGTCTGCATCTTAAAATATAAATCGTTTATTACGCTATCAACCTCGTCGCTTTGATTATAATATTTCCATTTGTTATTGCTGTAATAGTTTGTTGTATAATTAGGTATTAAATTCGAATACCAAATATCATAATAACCAATTATTATTCCACCTGCAATATTAGAACAAGCATTGCTATAGTCCGAGGCGAAATAGCTAGGTAATCCGTATTCAAAATCATATGAAATATCGCTTTTATAATTATAAAGTATAGACTCCGGATTTGAACCGGTCAGTGAACTACCACCATAATTAAATCCGGCCTCTACAATTTGAGTAAGCTCATTATCGCTAATTTTTGCGCCATTTGTCAGATCATAAAACTCCCCGTCAACATGGTCTATATAGTTGAACATTTTTATATATATCTTTTTACCTTCAGCTTGTGCAAATGGTGATTCGCTATCAAAAAATATTTCCATTATGTCGTAAAGCTGATTTCCGTCACTGTCAAAACATTCTATCATTAATGCAAATCCTTTTTCATTATCAACCTCAAACAAAAACTCAAAGCCATTTTTATGTAACATTTCATCGTAAATTTCGTTTTTGGTGTAGTCAACCTCTTGTTCGTAGCCAAACTCTTTAACTGTCTGCAAAAAATATTCTTCAGCTGTTTGACCTATTATACTTTGGGCGTAAGCATTTAAAGTTTTTCCTATGCCCATCATCATATTGGCTAGTATTGCTAGCGCAAATATAAATCCGATTAATCTTTTTTTCATTTTCTATTCTCCTTGTTTTTTACTTTATATAAATAACAATTGAGAATAGGTTTATTACGGTTAATTAATTAATTTTCATAAAAATTTTTAAATTTCTTCTTTGCTTTTTCTAAAAGCCATAATAATTCTTGCCTGGTTAAATTCATCATTTTGCTTATTTCCTTTAACGTGTATCCATGATGTTGAAATAATATTGCTTGCCTTTCGTTGTCATCAAGCTTTATTAAGCATTCTCTGATATGTATTTGTTCTTCAAAACGATTTGGTCCGGTATCATAATGCGGCATTTCATAGACGAGAATTTCCTTATTTCTCTTTTTGCATACATTTATAGCTTTATTGACTACAACTACGTTTAGCCATCCATTTAGATTTTTGTCATTTTTGAATTGATCACATTTTTTAACTAATTGATAAAACACTTCGCTTACAATATCTTCGGCAAGCATTTCATCACGAACATATCTATTTGCGATTTCTTTTAAATACTTGCTTTTTAAATAAGTAAGTCGGTCAAACGCTTCAAAATCTCCAACGTTAATACGCTTTAAAAGATTTTTTATTTCATCTTTCGGAATTGTATTCATTCTTTTTCCTCATTAATTTCTAATTACATTATACATAAAAAACCAGATTTAGCAAACAAAAATTGTCAAAAATTTTTAAACTTTAAAACACCATTTGACTTATTCACTTTATATAATTTTTTATTGTTGTTTTTGTCATCGATTCTGCCAAATAAACTTTAGAAACTTAATTAGTTTGCTTGCAATTCAATCTAAACTCTAAAGATAGTCTTTTATAAGTTTGAAATTATACAATAAGTCTTTGCTGTCTTATTTCAATATGCAAACATAAATCCGATTTGCGCTCATACACCCTGCCTGTCGGCTTAGTTCCGGTGATATCATCGCATTTTGAGCCTTGCGTTTGGAATATCTAAAAAAGATATTTAATGACATTGAAACGAACATGATTTTCAAAAACTGGTATTTTACACATTCTGCCCCGACTAATCAATGTGGAATAAAATTTTATCAAAAACGCGGAGATTTATTTTATTCAAAATCAAAAATCTATTATTCAATAAACCTATTGCGGCGATTGATGCCATGACTTGCGGCAAAACTTAAAAATCCACGATTTAATTATTTTTAAGCAATTAAAAATTTGGAGACCCGTACATATCCTAAAAGACATTTTCTCTCTCATTTGATATAAGTGAATTTTGTTTCCGTAGACCCGGCATCTTGACGGAAATCATTAGATGACCCTGCTTGCATAGCCAATTTTAATAAAATTCTAAAGCTATTAAAATAAGTATTAAACCTGCAAATCTTTTTAGATCAACTAAATATAAGCTTATAAAACAGATGCGCCGGTAAGACGCATCTGTAATTTGAACCCTATTCTATCATAATAAATTTTTGTTTCTTATTCGTTCCTAAAGGGCATAGTAAATAATATGTTTACTGACTGCACTGTTAGACAAATCCAAATCTCATTTAACATACCTGCTTGCTATATTTTTAAACTATTTGCTCCAAATATATTAGCTTCGTAATCTTTGTTCCGACCATATCGTCTGAGCGGCAAACTTGTTTGTCTGCTTAAAAACTAATCGCCTGCTCTGTCCAATCCGCTAAAACCAAGCTTGAATAGACGGTATAGCCTTGGAGAATTATTCATTAAACTGATACAATTGCTAAATACTCAGGCATTAATTATAGTTACACTGACAGGGTTAGTTATCTCACTTAAACGTGCCAGTCACACTAAAGCAAAAATTGCTTATAGATTAGCAGTTAAATCGGCTTTCATCTTCAACTGATACAGTTCTCAGACCAGTAAACTGAAAAAAGCAAACTGACCGATTCTTTTTGCCGGTATAATTACTCGGTTAGACGATGCTACCAAAATAAACTTCATTTCCGATAAAAGTATCACGACGTACATTTATCCCCAAATAGGTTTAATATTAAACCAAACCGCAACTAGCGTCAAATCATTATAAACCGGTGTATTAAAATCATATGCCGTCGTCAAATCTGTCGGTAGCGCCCAGTACAGAAAAAGACTACTCTCAAACTGTGCTATAATTTCCGGCGGTGTACCTATAGCAGAACCGCAATTCACCGATAACGTGATAATGCCAAACGTTGAATCGGAATCAAACGTTACCGTGACTTTTTCCCAAACCGCCACAAGAGTAATGTCCACAGTAACCGGAGCCGCCCAATCGTATTCTTGTGTAAGGTCTGTCGAAAGCGCCCAAAACATAAAGTTACTTCCATTTTCAGGAATCGCCACAGGCTGATTTATGACATCACCGTTAATTACCGTAACGGTGTCAAAGCTGCCTGTTCCGCCGTTTAGGTCAAAATTAACGTCAAATGTGTCAAGTATCCATTTTGCATAATATACTCCATCAGGAACTGACGCTATTTGGTCTACTGTATAAGACAAGCCGCTGAAAGCCGAATTTGTATACCATCCGCCAAACGTATATCCCTTGCGGTAAGGCGCAGAAATACCGTTAGCAACGTTAGAATTAGAGATGCCGGCAGAGGATTTACTAAACGAAACCACATACGATTTATCTGCAGACAATGTACAGCCCCAAACTACCGGACGATTGGACGAATTCCATGTTTCATACCAATAATTGCCAGGTCTGGCTGATTCTTCAGTATAAATCGTTAAATTACTACAGCCTTTAAACGAATCTGTACCTATGTAAACCCACTTCGGAATAGTAACGCTAGTCAAACCATTTTGATTCAAAAAGGCGCTATCCGCAATTCCTACTATATTGTTATTCAAGACTAATCCGCCCGAAATAGTTCCATTATAACCAACCAGACAATCTTCGACGTATAGTAACTTACCGGCAGCTTTAGCCCATGTTGCCGTCCCGGTAAAGGCATCATTTCCAATATAATGTATTGGCGGCGGTGTGACTATAAAAGTTGTAAATGTCGCCGCGTTCACCTCTATGAGGGATACATTATAGAATAAATACGCGGGAATCCTTATAGCTTCTTCTGACAAAACTATTTTTCCGAATGTTACTTTTATAGTTTTTGTCGCACCAAAAAAAACATCACTATCCGGCTGTAAATCGGCACAATTTGTAGCGGAATAAACTACTGAATTTAGTAAAGGACAATCAGAAAAAGCTTTTTTACCGATACTTGTTACTCCGGCACCTATATTGATTTGTTCCAATTTGCTACACTTTGAAAAAGCAAAGTCACCGATACTTCCCGAATAAAGATCAATTTTCAGCAAGCTGTTACAACCGGAAAACGCTGATTCTCCAATACTTTCTGTGTGAAACGGTATATCAACGTTTGTTAGTTTTAGGCAATTTTCAAACGCAAAATTACCGATATTTTTTAATGAATTATTTAATATACCACCCAAAATACTGTATTCTGTTAAGCTGCTGCAACCATAAAAAGTGTAATCGCGGATATTTTTCACGCCCGCGGGAATAAAAACTTTTGTTAGGCTACTGCAATTTTTGAATGCGCCTTCGCCGATGCTTGTCACACCCAGCGGTATAAAACTGGACTGAAACAGTGAAGTATCTAGCACTAATTTAAAACAATTTTCAAACGCATAATTGCCGATACTTGTTAAGTTATAAGGTAATATCGTCGAAGTCCAAAGTTC
Source organism: Holotrichia oblita (assembly GCA_023690525.1). Lineage (NCBI taxonomy): Eukaryota > Metazoa > Arthropoda > Insecta > Coleoptera > Scarabaeidae > Holotrichia > Holotrichia oblita. The sequence continues at coordinate 482,831 of JALQSN010000023.1, read as the reverse complement.
TTGATTTATAAAAGCTGCATTTCCTATTTCTGTAACCATTTTGCCGTTAATCTTGTCAGGAATATTGTACAAGCCTATAATCGGAAAATTCACACTGTCTATTTTGATTTTGTTATTATCTATTACTGTCGTGCTTAACTGTTCGACTATATTAAAGCCTGTCCATCCCGCATCTATGTACGCCTGAGTTTTTTCTAAAGGAACAAACAGTGTAATTTTAGTCCTGTCAAGCTGCTTTGGAGCGCCGTCTTTTTTGCCGCTATCCGCAAATGTTGTATTGTTAATCGGTTGAGGGGTAGCGCTATAATTTATAATTTCCTTTAGTCCGGTTGCACCCAAAAAAGCGTAATCATGTATTTTTGTAATAGAGGCAGGTATAGTTACACTTTCTATTACCGTATTACCGTGAAAAGCAGAATCTAATATTCTGTTATTTTCATTTTCTTTAATCGTAACAGATTTATCATTTGATATCGGAGTAGTCCCCGAAGGGCTTCTTCCAATAAATGTCTCTCCCGAAATCGATGCCATCCGCCGTATAAGCTCGGCGCTGCAAACGCCGCAAAATTCATTTTTTGCCCATGATGCAACCATTATACAGTCACCGCCGGTAAGCATATTAGGAACAGGTTCTATAAAATTAGAGGGAACATACCTTGTTTCCTTAGGCGGATTTGTGCCGGGTAACGAAGGACTCGAATCATAAACGCCTACATCTTTAGGGTATGTTCTAACATTTCTATGGCCAAACCACTGATTCCATTTGTCAGTACCATCAATATTAAGAAAACTTTTAGTGGCATTGGCACGTTTTGTATCAAAACCGACCGGATCGCTGTGCTCATCAATAAGTTGGCCGAAGGCATGACCAAACTCGTGTATAACCGTCCCGTGCCAAGCCGTAGACCAAGATGAATTGCTAGTAGATTCAGTCGCCGTTAATGCAAGCTTTACTGATAAATCCGCAGTATATGAATCCCAAAAAGTAACGCCGCCATGCAATTGTCCGTTTGCTAAAACCTGCATCATTGCTACATGTCCGGAGACTTTGTAAGCAATTTCCTTGGCTTTATTTTGATTGGCTTCCGGCATATCTATTAGAATTTCATTTTTTTTATTTTTATAATAATTAGCTGCAAAATATGTATTGACACTGATATTTTCATTAAATGTTGTTCCTGATGAGTGAGTAACTCCGGACTGACTGGATATAACTTTAACTGCATAAACCGTAAACAAGCTTTTAAATAAGCTGAATGGATGCGTATCTAGCATAGTATTTGTTACCGCTTGGACGTTATTTACAAAAGTATCTTGTTGCGACGATGTATACCCGTCGCCCATAAACACTACTACAATACTGTCTTTATCAGGTAATCCGCTATAACGTACTTTTTCAACATAATGTTTTTCAGAACTTTTGTCATTATTATATACACGCACATATTGATGAGTTTCGTCATATCCGTCACATTTACTTTCGGACAAATTGCATGAGTTTTCGGCAGATGCGTTAGCCGTTAAAATGCTTGTCCCCGCAAAAATGCCGCTTGCAAAAACAAATAGCAGCATTAAAGCACTAACCATTAGTATCTTTTTAATGTTTTTCATATTGTTTTTCCTCTCTATTTTATTTTTTTATCTTATTGTTTTTCTACTACCGATACTTCAAGCCAGTTATCAGAATAGAGTGCTCCTTCCCATGAATCTATTTCGCTCCAGCAATTCCATTTAAATGATACAATATTATCACCTATATCCCAGAATTTAATTCCACATAAATAGGTTTTAGTTTCATCTATATCAAAACACATAATACGATCTTCAACCAATTCAGGCGATGCTCTTTGTGGTGTTCCATTGCTTGCTGTAACAAAATCATTTTCCAAAGATGACCAATAATAAGCATAAAAATACAAACCTCCGATTTCATAAGGTTTTTCAAGCTTATGCCCGCTTATGTTGGTGAGATCAATATGAACAATAATATATTCGCCGTATACCACAGTCGGATTTTCTACCGAAACAGTAAACAGCAAATTTCCATTTATATCATCTTTTCGTATCGCCGAATCAATCTTATCCTTTGCTTCTACAAGGGCAGTATCTATCTCTGACTTATTAATCGAATTATTTATTGCATCCTTGCCATCCTCGACAAATCTCTGCAAAATAGCCCAGTTTTTCTCACTATAATTATCCTCGCCTTTCTCGCGCGCATATTTTACCAACTCATCCTTTGCGCCTGTTTTGTAAAGTTTTAAAGCATTGCCACCGTCGCAAGCGGTAAACGCAAACGCCATAATCACTATTACCATTAAACTTATAATCCTTTTTATCATAATAAACCTCCTCGGTTTTACAATTTTCTGCTCTATTATATTAAAAATAATATCTTTAGTTAACCAGTGCCGCTTGCAAAAACAAATAGCAGCATTAAAGCACTAACCATTAGTATCTTTTTAATGTTTTTCATATTGTTTTTCCTCTCTATTTTATTTTTTTATCTTATTGTTTTTACAGTACGGTTAGTTTTATCGTGTTGGAATAAATTCTTCTGACATATTCGTCTGCTTGAGGATTAACCCAAAATGAAGCGTAGTTAATCCAAAATGATATATCATATCTTAAATAATGTTCGCCAACTTTCAAATTGCCTCCAAGCTCTCGCATAAATTTATGCGTTTCATCTTTTTCATAATGTATAGTATAATCCCCCGGCGGTGGCTGTTCAGACACTACTGGTGGAATCCAACCGGGAATCTCAGGAGTAGAAAAAACTAATCCCGGTACATCAAAAACCCGCCCGCTTATGTTGGTGATTTCAGTAAAAATTTTAAAAGCCTCACCTTGTAACAAGGTTGAATTTTCAGCCCAAATTTTGACTACAAAATCTCCTACCACAGTCTCCCTTCTTTCTATCGCATCAATCTTTTCATTTGCCGCGTCAAATTCAACATCTACCTCGTCATAATTCGCGGCTACGTCTATTGCCGCATTGCCGTCATTTGCAAATCCCTGCAAAATAGCCCAATTTTTCGCACTGTAATTATCCTCGCCTTTTTCTTCGGCATATGATTCTAGCGCTGCCTTTGCGTTATTTTTATATAGCGCAAGCTCCTGCTCTTTTGTTGGCACCTCGTCAATCGCCTCCTTTGCTTCCGCTAGCGCAGTATCTACGCCTTTATTATCTATCGCTTTATCTATCTCCGCTTTGCCGTCCTCGACAAACCCTTGTAAAATAGTCCAATTCTGCCCCGTATAATTATCCTCGCCTTTCTCGCGCGCATATTTTACTAACTCATCCTTTGCACCTGTTTTGTAAAGTTTTAAAGCATTGCCACCGTCGCAAGCGGTAAACGCAAACGCCATAATCACTATTACCATTAAACTTATAATCCTTTTTATCATAATAAACCTCCTCGGTTTTATAATTTTCTGCCAATATTGCCATAGTTAATAGCTTTTTAGTTACTTTAATCATTTTTTACTTTTCTGTATCTTTATTTCTAATACCGTTAATTTAACAGTATTAGAAATAAGGCTTATTATTTGTTGCTTCTCATCGCCCCAAATAAATAGAAAGAAACAGCTTTATTTTCAAACTGTCGACAAAAACTTATTACAACTAATACTATTACAATTATATTCTTAAATACAATAATATTCTAACATAATTTACAAATACTGTCAATTGTATTTTGAAAAACTATCAAAATATTTAACATTTCAAAATTCAATGCGCTTTTATAAGATTAAAAAGCAAATAAAAACCGGCTAGCCCTAATACCTAAATATACAATGCTAGACGAGTCAAACGCATGCAAAGAAACAGAAAATTATCCTTGTATCGCTTATGCAAAACATTCACAAGGTCGCTTGCTACAGAGTATCCGCATGGCAAAAGAATTAAAAACATTACTTATCGGGCTTTAATGTCTGCATTTGGATACCACAGCAGATGAGAAAGTTGATTCTATTGTGAAAATTGCTAAAAAACACCGGCACATGATCAAAAAGACTTATACTATCACTTTGTTTTTTTATCTAATTTGTTAACTATTTTTCATTCATCTATACAGATGCGGTTTCGACAAATATTTACATTCAATAAAAATCACAGTATAAAAAGCATCCCTCCATTTGCTAACAATATCGTTATGCCAAGGAGGGATTTATGTCCGGAAAAATAGAAATTTGCAGGATTAACAACCTTGAAGCTTCTTAAGCTGAGCCATAATAAAACCATCGAGTTATTAAAGGCTCAAGACCTGTGGCTGGGATGCTAAAGACAAATTTTGATGGCTGCCATGAGGGTTATTTTAAGTCCAGCGCAACGTTAGTGTTTGGCAACAAAAAGCGTAAATTATATTTTAAATTGGATTTATCAAGCGTATTAAGGTAATAAACAACTTTGAGACCTCAACAACTCGCACTTTTCAACTTGCGCAGTACCGATGAAAGTACCTTATTGAAAAAGATTATAAACTTAGTTGTTTGTTACACTATAAAATCAACTAGGAATTAAGAATTGTCAAGTATTATTTTTGCGGTTTGTTTGCCCTTGCCCTAAGTCCGGCGTCAAGGATTTTTTTGCGGATTCTGATGTTTTTGGGAGTTACCTCTAAAAGCTCGTCGTCAGCAATAAATTCTAAAGCCTGCTCTAAGCTTAATATCTTGGGTGGATTAAGCCTTAGCGCATCGTCACTTCCCGATGCACGCATATTGGTAATATGCTTTTTTTTGCACACATTGACGGAAATATCTTCCGTTTTCGGGTTCATTCCTACAACCATTCCTTCATAAACTGCAGTGCCGGGCGAAACCAGCAATACACCCCGCTCCTGGGCGTTATATAAGCCGTATGTTACCGCCTCGCCGGTTTCAAACGCTATAAGCGAACCAAAACTGCGCCTTGTTATTTCGCCCTTATATTCTTCGTAATCAAAAAAGACAGAACTAAGTATTCCTTCTCCTTTAGTGTCGGTCAAAAATTCGGATTTATAACCGAATAATCCCCTTGACGGAATTTTGAATTCCATCCTTATGCGTCCGCCATGCGGATTCATATAGGTTAGTTCGCCTTTGCGCAGTCCCATTTTTTCCATAACGGCACCTACGCAATTTTCCGGCACGTCTACAACAAGCCTGTCTATCGGCTCGTGTTTTTTCCGTTTATCTCGCGGAATAAAACCCTGGGCATACTTACCTGAAATTCATAACCGTCGCGGCGCATATTTTCTATCAATATAGATAAATGCATTTCGCCTCTGCCGTATACCCTGAATGCTTCGCTGCTGCCCGTATCGTTTACCCTTATGCTTACGTCTTTTATTGCTTCCTTATACAACCTTTCTCTTAAATGCCTGCTGGTAACAAATTTTCCTTCGCGTCCGGCAAATGGCGAATCATTAACAGAAAAAGTCATTTCTACGCTCGGCTCGGTAATCTTAACAAAAGGCAGCGGCTCGGCGTGATTTATTTCGCAAATAGTATCGCCTATCGTTACACCCTCTACGCCCGAAACACAAACAATATCTCCCACCTCAGCCTCGGCGACAGGTACCCTGTTAAGACCTTCAAATTGGTATATATTGCTGATTTTAGAAATTATATTTTTGGCATGATGATAGTTGCAGATAACCGTCTGCTTATTTTGAATAAGTTTTCCTCTTTCTATTCTGCCGATAGCTATCGAGCCCACATAATCGTTGTAATCCAATGCCGAAACAAGCATTTGCAGCGGCCGGTCACCGTCGCCCTGCGGCGCGTTTATATAGTTAATAATAGTGTCAAAAAGCGGGACAAGGCTGCTTCCTTGCTCGTTTGGGTTTAAGGTTGCGGTTCCTTGTCTGCCGCTGCAATAAACTATCGGACTGTCAAGTTGCTGGGCGTTTGCGTTAAGCTCTAACAACAGTTCTAAAACTTCGTCACCGACCTCGTTAATACGTGCAAAAGGACGGTCGATTTTGTTTATGACTATTATCACCTTATGGTTAAGTTCCATGGCTTTTTGCAAAACAAACCGCGTTTGCGGCATGGGGCCTTCGATAGCGTCAACAAGCAGCAAAACACCGTTAACCATTTTTAACACCCGCTCTACCTCACCGCCAAAGTCGGCATGCCCGGGCGTATCCACAACGTTAATTTTATAATCGCCGTATTTTATCGACGTGTTTTTAGCTAAGATTGTAATTCCTCGCTCTTTTTCCAAAGCATTACTGTCCATAACTCTGTCGGCAACAACCTGATTTGTCCTAAACCCGCCGCCCTGCTTAAGCATTTGGTCAACAAGTGTTGTTTTGCCGTGGTCAACGTGAGCAATAATAGCCACGTTTCTTATATGTTTGTTTATCATTTTTATTCCTTTGGTTTTGCTGCTTGCTTTTATATGTTAAAGACAATATTATTTACGTCTTGAGCAAAATCCTTTTGTGGATAACTAAATAACCGCCTTTATAATCGGCGCTTTTTAATCTGTCTTTTATGCGCATATCAACTGACTGCTAGAGAGTGATAAAACACTCGATTTGTCACTGCAGGTTTTGTTGTCTATAATTTGTAATAGATACGGATTTTACGAATTCGCTTTTGTCACCCTTGGGGAAGACGTCTATATTTATGTATAATTTTCTTTACCAATGGCTTTATATCTCTAAGTTCGCTATTTTTTATTATATTAAACTTATTTTTATGCCATCTAACTCATTCATCCATTTACTATCATTATTGAAATAAACACAAAACAACATTATAACACAACTAATAAAAATTGTCAATATCAATTTCTTCAATTGCCCTATTATATAATTCTATTTGATTTGTTGTATTAATCTTCCTTGATATCGTTTTTTGTACCTTCTAAATATTTTTTATATCTTTTTTATTAACATTTTTTGGGTACCTTTTTTGGAGACCTGTCAACAAAGAAATTCTAATCCGGTCTTAGTTTTAATCTTATCTTAATCTGTAATTTTTGTAAATAATTCATTGCTTTTTACAAATAAACATTGCCAAAAAAATTCTGTTTAAACAAAATTTTACGTTATTATTAATTTAGTATTGTTGCATTAAAAAAGTGCAATGCGCGCAGGACAAGTATATCAAGGCAGTACGCCATGGCTGGAATAATATAAATCCAATTTTCGCACTCTTTTTTATTTGTTTGTCGCTTGTCAAATTCCGTAAAGGTAATAATTTTTTGAGAAATTAAGATTTTTAAGAAAAAATGAAGGTCTTTTACAAAAAGATCTAGCCGAATATAAAAAAACAGAAAGTAACAAAAAGAAAGACAACACTCCTTTCAAAACGATAGGAGCGCGGCTGTTTTGTTACTTTGCATATCAGTAATGATATTCTAATGTTTTTACCAACTAACTAAACCAAATTAAAACCTATTGTTATTTCTGTTCCATTATTCTCGATGCTGCTTACCGAAATAGAGGCGTTATAATGGTTGCAGATATGCTTTGTAATTGCAAGCCCAAGGCCCGTGCCGTCTTCTTTTTTGCTTCTTCCTTTATCTATACGGAAAAAACGCTCAAATATACGGTTTAAATAAATTGTCGGTATCCCTATTCCGTTATCTTTGACCGATAAAATCGCCTTGGCACCCGATTTTTTTACAAAAATGTCTACCAAGCTGTTTTCGTTTGAATACTTGATAGCATTGTCTAAAAGATTACAGATTACTTCGGTTATCTTTTCACGGTTAGCCAAAATCAAACAGCTGTCAAAACTTGAATTAATCTTTATTTTTTTGATTTCGGCTTTCGGAAGATAAGAGGTTACAGCGTTTTCTGCTAATACTTTTAAATCTATTTTTTCATCAATAATTTCCTTATTAGTTTCAAGCTCTGATATTTTTAGCATCTCAGATATCAGCGCTTTCATTCTTTCAGCTTCCTTAATAATAATATTTATAAAGTCTTTATTAAATTTATTTTCCTTAAACAGCATTTCGGCGTATCCTAAAACTGATGAAAGCGGCGTATTCAATTCATGGCTGGCGTTTTGAAAAAACTCCTGTTTTTCTGTCTGCAGTTTTCGTAAAGAAGTCACATCGTGCAATACTACAATAGCACTGATATCATCCTCGGATATCGGCAGCATTTTTACTTCTAAAACATTTCCCATTCTATTTGTATAATCATAAGAAAGCATTTTATTATTTGCGGCGGTATCATTGACATTTTTATAAAATTCCTGATTCCGTACAAATTTTGAAATATGCATGCCATCGGGCAGTTCAGAACCAAATATATCGGACGCAAGCGAATTTGCCATTACTACACAGTTGTTTTTGTCCAAAGCCAAAATACCTTGATTTATGTTTTCAAGAATAAATCTAAGTTTTTTCCGTTGCGTTTCATAGCCTATAATTGTATTATTCAACGTATTGCTTATACTTTCTATTTCTTCTAAAATTGTATTAAGCCCGTCATCCTTTGTTAAAACAATAGGGAAATCTTTATCTTTTACTCCGACGGTTTCTAATTTATTCTTTATACGTTTAATCGGATTTGCGACAACTTTCGCCAGCCGGTTTGACATCAATACTGAAATCACCAGAGTTACCGCAAATATTATTAAAATAGAAATAACGGCTCCGGCAAGAAATTCGCCGGCCGAATTAACATTATTATATATGATTATGGACGCAATCAAAAAAAGCGACAACGCCGCCGCCACGACTATAATTATTATCTGCACAAGTGATTTTTTCATTTACAAAACTTCCTTTAACGTATATCCTACTCCCCTGACCGTAATAATACAATCGGAGTATTTTCCCAGCTTTTCACGCAGATTTTTAATATGAATATCAAGTGTTCGCGTCTCTCCAAAATACTCATAGCCCCAAATATCTTTTAATAATTTTTCTCTGCTTACTATGCTTCCAAAAGATTGCATAAGCATTTTTAACAGTTCGAATTCTTTATACGTAAGATTTATATTTTCTTCACCGACACATACTTCACGCGTGTCTAAGTTAAGCTTTATGTCCGAAAAAATCAATGTTTCGCCCGATATTTCGACAGTGTATTTTCTTAAAGCTGCTTTTACACGCGCAGTCAGCTCTAACAGTGAAAACGGTTTAGTAATATAATCATCGGCGCCCAAGTCAAGTCCGGTCACCTTATTGATTTCGCTGACTTTTGCCGTCAGCATTATGATTTTAATATTAATATTTTTATATACGCCGCGAATTTTTTTTAGCGCCGTAATACCGTCTATTCCGGGCAACATTATATCAAGTAGTATAACGCTTGGTATTCTTTTGTTAAGCGCTTCTAACATAGCTTCGGCGTTTTCAAAAGATACAACTTCAAATCCTTCGTTATTAAGGGAGTAATACACTAGCTCCCTTATACTTTCATCGTCTTCTGTTATATAGATTAATTCTTTTCCCATACTCATCTAAATTATTCTAACATTTTTTCGTTCGCCTGTCTTGCAAAAAATGACCCACTGCGCAATGTTTTCGGCATGGTCGCCGATTTTTTCAGATATTTAGCAACCATCATAAGATAAATTGCCTGATCTGCATAAATGGGTTGCGCCTGAATCATCTTGATCATTTCGTTTTTGACTTTTATAAACAGTTCGTCGACCTCATTGTCAATTTCTATTACTTTTTTTGCCATTTCAATATCCATTTTTACAAAGCTGTCAATGGACGCATTTACCATATTTACAGTAATTTCTGCCATCTTTGGTATTACGATAAGCTTTGTTTGATATTCTTCGCTGCATAAATGCAAAATTATTTCGCAAATATCCTCGGACTGGTCTCCTATGCGCTCCATATCCGTAACAATTTTAAGCGCGGTCGTAATAATTTTTAAATCATTTGCCACAGGCTGTTGCCTAAGAAGAATTTTAAGGGCTTCGCTTTCGATTTTGCGCGCAGTTTCATTTATTTCTTTTTCGTTTTCAATGACACTTTGGGCAATTTTGGTATCTTGTGATATTAAAGCTTTTACGCTTTGCCCGATAGCACGTTCACACATTCCGCCCATAAGGATAATATTTTGATTAAGGCTTTCTAAACCCTTTTCAAACTTGTTTCTTACCGTCATATTAATAAACTCCTGTATTTATATTATAACACATATAGCCGAAACGTCCCGTAAAATTTATGGTTTTTTTTTTTTTCAAACTTGTCTCTTAATGCCATATTGACAAACTCTGTCAAATCAACATTTTCTATATTTATATTATAACATATGTTAACCGAAACGTCCCGTAATATACTGCTCGCATTTTGGATTTTTTGGAGAGGAAAACACGTCGTCGGTATCTCCCGAATTCCAACATCTCGCCAAGAAGGAAAAAGCTGTTTTATCCGAAATTCTTAAGTGCCTGCTGCATATTATGAGTAACGATTACTATTGTATATTGCTCTTTGAGTTCTTCGCATAATTCCTCGATTTTTCCTGTCGAAATCGGGTCTAGCGCGCTTGTCGGCTCGTCCATAAGAAGTATTTTAGGGGATACTGCCAACGCGCGCGCAATGCAAAGCCTTTGCTGCTGCCCACCCGAAAGCCCTAATGCAGATTTATTTAAGCGGTCCTTAACCTCGTCCCACATTGCCGCTTTTTTAAGCGAATCCGCCACTATTTTATCAAGCTCTGTACGTTTTTTTATGCCGTGACTGCGCGGCCCGTAACAAATATTATCGTAAATACTCATCGGAAATACGTTTGGTTTTTGAAACACCATTCCGACTTCTTTTCGTAATTCATGCACCTCGTACTTGCGTATATCGTTGCCGTTTATCTCTATTACGCCGTCTACCCTGCAGCCTTCAATCAAATCGTTCATACGGTTAAAGCATTTTAAAAGCGTTGTTTTACCGCAGCCTGACGGGCCTATAAAAGATGTAATCATACTTGACGGTATCTCTAGATTTATATTTTTTAAAGCATGAAAATCATTATAAAAAATATTACAATCCTTTACCGAAATATCTAATTTGTCCAAAAATGATGCTGCCATTTTTACTAACCTCCCATTCGCTTTCTCATAAGTTTGCCGACTAAGCCTGCTAAAAGATTTATGCCCGCAATAAGTACGATAAGTACAACACCTGTTGCCGCAGCGGTTCCGGCGTCGCCGTGACTTCCGAAATAATACACATCAAGGGCAAGGCTTGTTCCTGCCGATAAAAATCCTGCCGGCACTTTGTTTACCACCATTCCTATCGTAAGAATAAGTACCGCGCTTTCGGATATCACCCTCCCCGCCGCCAGAATTATCGAAGTAACTATACCGCTTGACGCCGAAGGCAAAACTATACAAAAAATCGTCCGCACCTTTCCGCAGCCTAAGCCCATACTTTCCTCGCGATAGCTTTGCGGCACCGCAAGCAACGATTCTTCTACCGAACGCACTATCACCGGTAATATCATTACCGCCAGAGTCAATCCGCCGCCCAGCAGCGAATACCCCAACTTTAGTCCGACAACAAATACAATATATCCGAAAAGGCCGTATACAATGCTTGGTATTCCCGCAAGAGTTTCGGTAGCTATGCGTATTATCACCACAAAACGGTTTTTACTGCCGGTATATTCGGTCAAAAAAACCGCGGAGCATATCCCTATCGGCGCAGCGATACCCACCGCAATCAGAATCAGCATAAGCGTACCCTGAATCGCAGGCAAAAGCGATGGGTTTTTACTTGAATATTTTCCAAACAGCAGGTGCAGCGATAAATGCGGAATACCATTTATGGACACATATACAATAATCCCGATAAGAATTACGGCGACAAGTCCGGCTGTTATTTGACTAAAAATCTTAAGTGCTTTGTTAACAGCAGCATTTTTTCTGTTTGTTTTCATTTTGCCACCGATTCCGGAGCCGCCGGATCAGATTTATTCTTTTTTCTTTTTTCACCTTTTTTATTTTTCATCATCGAAAAACTGATATTTAAAAGCAATGTAAAAACAAACAGCACAACGCCGCTTGCAATAAGCGCTTGCAGCGGGTCTCCCGACATTTCGGTAGCGCCCATCGCGATATTAGCAGTCAAGGTCCTGACGCTCTGAAAAAGGCCGGTAGGCATTTCCGCACTTCCTCCGATAACCATAATTACAGCCATTGTTTCGCCGATTGCTCTGCCTATTCCCAACACTACAGCCGCTAAAACACCGCTTTTTGCGGCGGGCAGCATTGTGCGGAAAACCGCTTGCTCTTTTGTAGCTCCAAGAGCGAGGGCTCCTTCAAAATAGCTTGATGGGACGGCTTCAAGCGCATTAAGACTCACGCTTACTATTGTAGGAAGCACCATAATCGAAAGAACCAAGCTTGACGCAAGTATACCATATCCCATACCGGACGGAGAAACGAAATCACGAAGAAACGGTACAATAACCGCCATACCGAAAAGCCCGTATATTATGGATGGAATTCCCGCCAACAGGTTTATCATATAACGAAGAACTGCCGCTATCTTTTTGTTGCAAAACTTATAAAGACAAACGGCGCAAAAAAGTCCGAGAGTTACTCCGATGATTGTCGAAAGAGCGGTAACATACAAGGTCGCGACAATCATGGGCAAAATTCCGTAAGAAGGTTCACCCGCAAGAGGCGCCCATTTAAGTCCGAAAATAAATTTAAAAAATCCTGTTTTTGCAATAAACGGTATTCCGCTTGCCAGTAAAAAAATTGTTATCGTTCCAAGCGCAAACACCGAAAAAACAGCACTCGCTATAAACAGCCCTTTCATTACCTTTTCTTTTGCTATTACCTTATTATAAAATTTAGTCATTATTACCTTTCCTAAAAAAAATTTTTCACTTTGCGGCAGCTATAATTTTGATAAGTTGTCAATAGTCAATAAAGCAATAGTCAATAAAGCAATAGTCAATAAAGTATTACTAAAATAAATCATCCCAGACTTTGATTTTACTTTCGTTTGCTTGCTTTGGATTGTAAATGTTTTTTAGCTGATCCATGTCAATATTATCAAGCGGGTTTAAATTATTTATGATTACGGCAATACCGTCTTTTGCAACCTCATAATTTGTACAGCTTTTCGCTTTTTCAATATTAAAGCTTTCACTTATCATACCAAAATCGCTTGTGCCGTTTTCGGCATTTGTATAACCTGTACCGGTGCCGCCGCCCGATATTTCGATAGTAACACCGGCTTGAAGCGTTTCAAATCTTTCGGCAAGTATAACCATCAACGGCTGGACAGATGTAGAGCCTGACACTTTTATAGTGCCTTTTAACGATGCCAAAACAGTATAATCAACCGTTCCTTCAAAAATACTGACATATCCCGCTGCATCAATGATGTACCTGGCATCATTGCTTTGCAAAAAATCAAAAAACGCTTTACAAAGAGCATTGTCAAGCGCCAGAGGCTTGTAAACAATATTAAGAGGTCTTGACAAAGCATATGTACCATTTTTTATATTTTCTACTGAGGCTTTAGCTCCGTTTATATTAAGAATTTTTACATTCGAAGTAATATAGCCCAAGCTTTCATAAGCAATAGCATGTTTGTTGCTTTTGATTTCGGCAAGTATTGACGACGCGCTGGTAGCGACAACAACTCCTTTGGGATCAATTTGTCCTTTTAGTCCGATAAGCTCCATAAAGGCGGCTTTTGTTCCGCTGCCGTCCTCACGGACAACGACAGTAATATTTTTTTCGTAATCAAATTTTACTTCACAGCCGATAAGGCCGGCTAATCCGATTATAAAACAGAGTGAAACAATAATTAGATTAATTTGTTTCTTCATCCATTGCTCCTTCAATTTAGCTTGTACGGCTATCATATTAAGTATATAAAAAAAAAACTATAAAAATCAGTAAGTTTTTGTAAAGTTTTTGTAAAGTTATGTAAAGATTTTTAAGAATCAACGAAATCTATTTCGTTAAAGTCTGCAACAATTAAGAGACCCGCACGGACAGTTTAGGAGATGTTAAAGAATTCATACAATGCTCAGAAAAAAGCAAGACATAAGAAAGTTGTCAAAAACACTATAAATCCTAAAACATTAACTGCATTAAAACGATAAAAAACCACTTTATTTTCTCAATAAAAAGATTAATAGTGGCTTAACTCAAGCAACATTTTTAAAAAATCAAAACTTGTTTTAGTCAACGTTTATTTTAATATCTGCATATCAAATAAAACAAAATTTTTGTACAGTTTTGTATACACGCAATGTTTGTATATGAATATAGCAGTTATATTTTCTTGTCAATGACGGCGCGGGCATAATGGAAGAAAAAACTAAAAACCTAAACGGTCAGTTCAAAACACCTTATTTTGGTGGAACGGAAAATTATCAAAAGGCAATAAAGAGAAAAAGACAGTAAATAATACTGCCCATTTTTTATTTCCATCTAAGTCCGCCAATAAGGACTGTTAACTTATAAAATAATTTATACGATAATTTTGCACACCGCTAGTAAAACTTGCTATGACATATATTAATTCATACGTACCGCGCGCAGATGCCAATTGTTTTTTTATAGGTTCTATCTCGTTAAGAATGACGCCGGCAAAATACAATACAACGGCAAATGCAATAACTGCTCCGAGGCTTGCAAAATGAGTTTTAAGGTTGAAATAATACGCTGTCCATACTACCATGACCGAAATTCAAACTATTCAAAAGTTAGCAACTTTTTACCCCACCAGTCCAAAATAATTTCAATTATAATCCCCGCAAAAGATACTCCTAGATAGATTTATTATTAAGCCGGTTACAACGCTTAAAGCGAAAAAAAGGCTATTTAATTGGTGTAAAACTCTTTGCCCACAAAAGCAAAGTCAATTACTTCTTTGATTATAAAAAAGGTAATGACTACAAGCGAAGCGACCCCAAACCTAAATGCGGGATTAATATCGTGTCGCATCCAAAGCACCATATAATCAAACGTAATATTCATACCAGCCCGCCGCTAATGACCGAAGCAAGCTTGCCTTGCTAGATATCCCGCAAGCACAAACTGGGGTTATCTTTAAATAATGGTAAAAATCGCTGCCGGCAATGCAGATGCGCTAACAAAAAGTTTCCGGATAAAAAAACACTATAAATAAAAAAGCACTTTAAAAAGGAGAATTAAAACCATGTTTTTAGACCCGCAACCCATACAAATACAAAAGCCGGATATCGTTTTAAAACTCTTTAACGATAAAATCACGCTGTCAAAATTCAAAGAGCCTAAAATCATTTTCGAATATTATAACAAACGTTACAAGCGGCATATATCGTCCGGACAGCTGCAAAAATGGACTTTTGAAGATGCCGAACGCCGCATAAAAACCTTTGAAAGCGGCCTTAGGCGTGCAAAAGGAACGCTTAACGAAATATCCGATAAAAACAAATTTTACTACTTTCTAACGGTTACTTTCAATCAAGAATACATCAACCGCAGCGCGGCAGCAGAAGTCCATAAAACATTTAAAAACATCATTAAACGCCTTAAATATCACTTTAAAGGCGTGGCTTACGTATCTGTTCCGGAGTTTCACGAGGATAATATAAACATACACTACCATATTTTAATAAATTTCATTCGCGAACCGCGGTTAGTGTACCAAGGCAGGTCTAAGCGCGGCCATAATATGTACCACTTTTCAAAGCTGGAAAAATTCAAGCGCTACGATTGTATGCTGACCGTTGAGAAGATAAACGAGAATAATATCGGCTATTTAACTAAGTATCTCACCAAGGGATATGACTTTCCGTTGTCCCGCAAATTCAGTTGTTCACGTGGTTTAAACCGTTCTAGGCTTGCAGATAAAGTATACCTTCGCGGGCTTTCTTTGCGTACTCTAAAAGATTTAGCATTGTCACAGGGCTTTAGTGTAAGTTTTTTAAATAGTAAAGTCGGTTCATTTGTCAAGACACTTGATTCAGCGGACGCGCCCGCGCGGCCGCTGGACTTGTCTATAAAAGACACAAAGGACGAAAATTTAGAGCAGGTTTTCACGCAGGTACTAAAAGCGGTCAAAGTGTTTCGTGACAGAGGTGCGCTGGGCGTAAAGGTAACGAAAAAATGCGTATATAGTGACGTGTCAGCGGATAACGTGATTGGTTATCAGCTGGATTCTTTAGTTGAATTTTAATAAGAATCCACCAGCTGAGCTGGTGGTTTTTCTTAGACGGGCATAGCCCTATTGGATTTGCAGCCCCTCAAGGGACATGTTGATTCCGACACTTGCAATACCGTTACTTTTTCTTAAATGGATCCATATATTCTTTGATGCTTATTTGATCTGTTATCATATCTTCTTTTTCTTGGTTCTTTATGTATTCTTGTATCGCTTTCTCATTCCTGCCTACAGTATCTACATAAAATCCTCTGCACCAGAAATGTCTCTGACCGTACTTATACTTTAGATTTGCATGGCGTTCAAACAGAATAAGCGCACTCTTGCCCTTTAGAAATCCTACAAAACTTGATACTGATAGTTTTGGCGGTATTTCTACATACATGTGTATATGGTCGGGGCAAGCGTGCGCTTCTATTATCGTTACTCCCTTCCATTGACACAGCTCTCGTAGTATTTTGCCTAAATCTGCTTTTAGTTTTCCATATATCTCTTTTCTTCTGATTTTTGGTGCAAATACTATGTGGTACTTGCAGTTCCACATAGTATTTGCTAGACTGTTATTGTCCATTTGGATTGCCCTCCTTTGCTTTAGTTGCCGGTGTCGGAACCGTAACTTATTTTAGCAAAGGAGGGCTTTTTTGTCACTCTGGAACGCTAACGCTCTCTCTGGTACCACTAGCACAGCTAGTGCTTTAATATACAACAAAAAAATCCCATTCGATTGGGATTTATCTTTAAGCAAAAAAATCCGCCACGTGCGGGAATTAAAAAATGGGCAATCAATGACAATAAAAGAGTTACACAACGAAATAACGGAAGTAAAGCAAAAGTTAGATTTGCTTTTATCCATGTTCGCCAACGGCTCTTTTAGCGTTCCGGCTAAACCTCAACAAAAAGAATGTGATTTGTCTTTAAATGAATGGTTATATATTTATCTTGAAAATAAAAAACCGTTGATTAAATTTACTACATATCGGGATTATGTCGGTCAAGTCCGTGATTATGTTGCCGAGGGTATTGGCAAGCATAAGTTAACAGATATAACAACTATGCAGATTGAACAGCATTTAAACAATATTAAACTGGGACGGACAAGAAAAGCTATATATGTATTGTTAAAAGGGGCATTTGAAAAAGCTGTTATTGAAGATAAGCTATTGAAAATTGTCCCGCTAACTGATGAAATGTTAAAAGAATTAAAACTGTTTTACTATAACGGCGGCGATTTTAAAATTAATTTTGGCAATGTTTTTCGGTCTTTTAGTAATGTATGCAAAAAAGCAAAAATTGAAAATGTTTGTATTCATAGTTTGCGGCACACCTTTGCAACACGTTGCTATGAAAAAAGAATCCCTCATGAAATAATATCCGAATGGCTGGGACATTCCAATTTGGAAACGACAAAAAGATACATTCATCACCTGCTCGAATACCAGCAAAACAATGCAAAACTACTGTCAAATGTCTTTGATTAATCCTTAGTGTTGAAAACGTGAAAACACCCCTAAAAACTGACTTACTTTGTAAATGCAAAAACGTCAAAAACAACGAAAAAAGCAATAAAAAATGGCCATTTAACGCATAAATAACCATTTTTTTATTAATTTTGGTACACCGCCGGGGACTCGAACCCCGGACACCCTGATTAAGAGTCAGGTGCTCTACCAACTGAGCTAGCGATGCAAAAATAAGCTTACGGATTTTTTTATAATGAGCTTTCAAGCTTGTCAAAACCTATGAAAAATAGCCTAAACATAAGATTTAATGGTTTTGAATTTATGATAATTATTTATTTTAAGATTCAGTGATTTTAGCAATTAGATAAAAGATGAATTTACAACTTTATGAGTATACATCACTTTTTGTAAAAAATCAAGCAAATTCGAGATATTTCTGCTTAAAAAATAAATTAATTTTTTCATTCAATACAGAGGATTTTTTATAGGTGAATCTAAAAGTGGCTGAAGCTACTCGGACTTTTTGACTGATTTGTTAAATAGGTCGGGGCGTTTTTGTTGCGTTATAATTTCAGATTGCTGACGCCGCCATTTTTCAATATTCGCATGATGGCCGCTTAACAAGACTTCAGGAACAGATATACCCTCTATTATTTGTGGACGGGTGTAATGAGGATACTCCAGTAATCCAAACGAAAAGCTTTCGTCCTCAGCAGATAGATCACTGCCTAGCACGCCGGGGATAAATCGGCTGATACAATCAATTAACACCATCGCGGGCAGTTCGCCACCGGTAAGCACATAATCACCTATCGAAATTTCCTCGTCTATACATAGGTCAATGGCACGTTGATCAATCCCTTCATAATGGCCGCAAAGCAATATAAGCTCGCTTTCTTCGGACAGCCTTTTGGCGAGATCAATATTAAGTAGCTGCCCTTTGGGCGACATATAAATTCTGCGAGCTTTGCGACTAGAGTCTATCGACTTAAAGGCAGCGATTATGGGCTGAGCAGTCATTACCATTCCCGCACCGCCGCCATAAGGAATGTCGTCACATTTAAAATGCTTATCCTTCGAAAAATCACGGATATTAATTGCTGTAAAATCTAAAATATTCTTTTCAAACGCTCTGCCCGTCATGCTGCAATTTAGCGCCTGAAACATTTCGGGGAAAAGCGTAAGGACTGTTAATTTCATGTTTTTTATCCTAAAAGCTTTGTTTGTTTTGCATTATCTCTTTCTTTGACCAAATATATTCACTATTATCTAACATATTTTTTATTAATTAACCCTAACTCTTTTTAAAAAAATCGTTATCTACAGCCAATATTGTCCGATTTATGTCTGACAGCATACTTAAAAATTGCGAATTTTGGCAAAACTAATAATCAATTGATTACGGCAACCTTCCATAAATCGCAAGCATTTACCGATACCGAACCATTTTGAATGTCAATCTCAAGGTTCAACTTTTTTAAAAACGGAAACATAATAATTTTGCCGTCATCTAGCGATACCTCAAATACATCGGCTGCTCCGTGCTGATAAACATTGGTAATCCTTCCCTCCGCTTGGCCGTCGACAATAAAAGCGCAGCCTATAAGGTCAGCGATAAAATACTCGTCTTCGCCCGTTGCCAACGCATGAACGCGGTCGATACTTATATATTTACCAACCAGCTCATCAGCTTTATCCCGATTGTCTATCGAAACAAAGCGGATAAAAACAAAACCATTGTATATCCGTACGCAAAAAATTTGATAAAGGGCGGTATCTATGTATGCCGCCCTAAGTTTTTTGAATCGCGTAATATCATTGGTGAGCGGCTTTATTTTAAGCTCGCCCAAAATCCCCTGCGCCTTAACAATTTCTCCTATAACCAGCAATGTGATAGCCTCCGCCAGACTGATTTTTACTCAGCCTCATTGATTTCGACATTTATTCTTTCGCCATCCTTTGCCGAAGCCTTTACGATTGTGCGTATAGATTTCGCAATCCGTCCCTGCCTTCCAATAAGCTTTCCAATTTCGGCCTTAGGCACCAAAATAGTGATGTCATCGCCATCACGGGTTACAGAAATGTTTTCAGGATGGTCAGTCAATTTTTCGATGATATATTTAATAAGGTCTTCCATTTTTAATCCTTTTAATCCTTAATTTTCTTTTTAAAAGAACAATCCAAAGAGTTATTCCGTTAGAATAACTCAATTAGAAACTTTTTTCATAAAAATTCTCATTGCAGAAGCTTTCGTTAAAGAATTTTTTATGTTAAAATTAATCAGCTTTTTTAGGAGCTTTGCCGGTTTTAGCGGGCATGGGTTTAGCTGCTAAAACGCCCTCTTTTACTAAAATACCACGAACGGTGTCTGTGGGCTGTGCGCCCTTTAAAAGCCAATCTTTTGCCTTGTCCGCATCAATTTTGATTGCAGACGGGTTTTGAAGAGGGTTATAAGTACCGATTAAATCAATGTATTTGCCATCGCGGGAATTGCGAGAATCCGCAACTACGATTCTGTAGAAAGGCGATTTTTTGTCGCCCATTCTGGTTAATCTCATTTTAACTGCCATTTTTGTTTTCTCCTTGAAATTATTGGTTTTGTTTTTTTAAGTTATAATAAATTAGATTACTAATTAATTAGCATTTTTGCTTGATACAATTTACATTTTACGTTTAATGCTGAAAAATTAAGATTTAACGATCGAATTCCCATGCTTATGTCAGACATAGTATTCAAAACTAGTAAAAATATGCATATACACTATATTTTCAATAAAGCCTTATCACTCGAAAATATTTTAAAACGGAAATTTTTTATCAAATTTATTGTTTTTCATGTTTTTCATCATAAGTTTGGTCTGCTCAAACTGATTTAATAATTGATTTACTTCCTGCACCTGAGTACCGCTGCCTTGCGATATACGCTTGCGGCGTGACCACTTTATTATTTCGGGGCGCTCCCTTTCCTGCTCAGTCATGGACTGAATTATCGCCTTATAATGCTTGATACGCTCCTCGTCCAAATCCTTTTCAGACAGCTTTAGCTTTGACGCTCCAGGAATCATTCCCATAATATCGGCAAGATTTCCCATTTTTTTAAGCTGTTCAAACTGCTGCAAAAAATCGTTAAGAGTAAAGCTATTTTCACGGAATTTTTTCTCCATTTTGGCGGCTTCTTCCTCTGTAATTGCGCTTTGAGCCTTGTCGATAAGGGTAAGAACATCGCCCATTCCAAGTATCCGTGAAGCAATCCTGTCAGGATGAAACGGCTCTAAGTCTCCCATCTTCTCGCCTGTTCCGCAAAGTTTTATCGGCTTGCCGGTAACTGATTTTATTGATAGAGCCGCACCGCCTCTGGTATCGCCGTCTAACTTAGTAAGAATTATCCCTGTCACGTCTAGCTTTTCGTTAAAACTTTTAGCGACGGTGACTGCATCCTGCCCCGTCATCGCGTCCACCGTAAGCAGAATTTCGTCAGGAGAAACAGCGCGCTTTACGTCATGCAACTCTTCCATCAATTCGGTATTTATATGAAGACGGCCGGCAGTGTCGATAATCACAGTGTCGAATCCGTTTTTATTAGCATACTTTATTGCTTCTACCGCAGTTTTATGCGGCTTTGCGGTACCGTTTTCAAAGACCTCAGTCCCCACATTTTTACCAACAACCATTAGCTGTTTTATAGCGGCTGGGCGGTAGATATCGCAGGCTACAAGCAATGGCTTTTTCCCCTGATTTTTAAGCATAAGAGCCAGCTTGCCGCACATGGTTGTCTTGCCCGCACCCTGTAAACCCACCATCATAAAAACGGTGGGTGGCTTAGATGCAACTTCCAGCTTGCTATTGCTGCTGCCCATAAGCTCAACCAACTCTTCCTGAACAATCTTGATTACCTGCTGACCGGGAGTCAGGCTCTTTAATACTTTTTCACCAATGGCCTTTTCGGTAACCAAAGCCACAAAATCCTTGACTACCGTAAAGTTTACGTCGGCCTCTAAAAGAGCAATTCTGACCTCACGCATTGCCTGCTTTATCTCAAGCTCGGTAAGCCGGCCTCTGGATTTTATTTTACTAAAAACATGGTTAAGTTTTTCGCTCAAAGTGCCAAACGATGCCATTTTGCCCCTCCTTGTATTTGATTTGGGTAAAAGTAGTCTATTTAAAATACATTCTGCATAAAAAGTTTGATTCTTTTGCTTGTTTAATGATTGTGAATTTATCGGCTTTTTTCATTCTACTCAATCATCATTATTTTGATTTTAGAGGGTGTTTAGTTTATTAATGATTTTAAGTCTTTCCGAATCGGTGGCAGAGGCTGCGGCAGCGATTCCTTGTTTAAGCCGCTTGACATTTAAAATACCTTCGTACTTTAAAAGAGATTTTTCGGCAGACTTAAGAGCACCGCAAGCCGCCTGCCGGGTAATACCGCAGTTAATAGCAATTTCACCAAGCGATAGATCGTAACTGTAATAGTCCTCCGCTATCTGCTTTTGGCGCTTTGTTAAGAGCTGTCCGTAAATATCCAAGAGCTCTATAATTTCAAAATTTTTTGCCATCTGGTGTAAAGCCTTTTTACTTTACACCTAGTGTATTATATCGGCATTTTTTTGTCAAGCGATTTTAATCTATCGTAAAATAAAATTTATCAAAAATTCAAGTAAGAAAAAAATATCTATGCCCCTTAAATTACCAAAAAATCAGATATTTTTAGATTTTACAGCAAAATCCGCTGCCTATGTCTGACATAGCACTTAAAGAATTGCTATTTGTCTATAATTTAATGTCGATTTTTTTTATAAAAAAAAACAGACTCTTTGTTATTAAATCTGCTTTTTTATAATGCATTATCTAAATTTAACGACCGTAGTATGCTTTACTAATCCATTATGCCGTTTACAAAATCTTCGGGATCAAAATCTTCTAAATCCTCAATGCCTTCGCCTACACCTACGTATACTACGGGAACCTGAAGCTGACTGCTTATCGCAAGCACAACACCGCCTTTTGCCGTTCCGTCAAGTTTAGTCAAAATAATACCGTCCGTCGTAATCGCACCATCAAAAATGTCTACCTGCGTTAGTGCATTTTGTCCCGTTGTCGCATCTAGTACGATATAGTTAGCACGCATCGCATCGGGATATTCCCTATCAATTATGCGCGAAATTTTCTCTAGTTCACTCATGAGATTCTTTTTGTTGTGAAGCCTGCCCGCGGTGTCGATAAGCAATACGTCGGTACCCTTAGACTTAACCGAGGCAATGGCATCATAAACAACAGCTCCCGGATCAGCGCCTTCGGCATGCTTGATAATTCTAACGTTTGCGCGGTCCGCCCATACGGTAAGCTGATCGGCGGCTGCGGCCCTAAAAGTATCAGCGGCTGCAATGGTTACACTTTTACCCATTTTTTTAAACTTATAAGCAAGCTTGCCTATTGCTGTGGTTTTACCCACTCCATTCACACCCGTCAGCATGATTATAAGCGGATACGAATATTCATCCGGGATGTTTTCTTCCAATATATCAATAAGAAGTTCTTTTAATTCATCTTTTACCTTGTCGGATGTACGTATCCTTTTTTTATCGATTACCTCTTTTAATGAATCCAAAATCTCTTCTGTAGTGGCCGAACCAATATCCGCCGAAAGCAAAACATTCTCTAACTCGTCGTAAAAATCATCGGTAAGGACTCCGCCTGTAAAGAGCTTTGATAATTTATACCCTAAAAATTCCTTAGTTTTTTTAAGACCGTTTTTTATTTTAGAAAATAATCCCATCTTTCACTCCGTTGTTTAGCTGATATTATCTTTAATAATTGTTGGATTCCATATTGACACAAACATTATTACAAAGCTTAAACGGCAAGCCTTAGTTAATGATTTTTAGCCAAAATACAAATAATCACATCGCTTGCCGCAAAAAAAATCCCTGTTTATGTCTGACATAGCAGTTAATTCTGTTTTAAAATAATTAATAAGCTTTATTCCGATTTTTTCAGCTATGCGCCGATGCTTTCCGCCTGAGCTACAGCATCGGACAGCTTTACCGATACAATCTTGCTAACACCTTTTTCCTCCATCGTAACTCCATACAGGCTATCCGAAAGCTCCATAGTCGGCTTACGGTGAGTAATAACAATAAACTGCGTATCCTCGCTAAATCTTCGCAAATACTTAGCAAACCGACCTGCGTTAGCATCGTCTAGCGCCGCCTCAATCTCGTCCAGCACACAAAACGGCATTGGGCGCAGCTTTAATATGGCAAACAAAATGGCTATTGCCGTAAGAGCGCGCTCGCCGCCCGATAGCAGCGAAATTGACTGCAGCTTTTTTTGCGGAGGCTGTGCCACAATCTCGATTCCCGCAAGCAACGGGTCGCCGCTCTCGTCCTCGGTGAGTAATAAATCGGCGCTTCCTCCGTCAAACAGCTCCTTGAATGTTTTAATAAAATTGACACGTATCTTTTGAAAGTTTTCGTCAAACAATTTAAGCATATCTGCGGCAAGTTCCTTGATAATTTTAAGTAAATCAGCTTCTCCCTTAGCTAAATCCTCGCGGCTCTCCGAATATTTTTGATAGTCCTCGTATGCCTCTTTACACTGTTCAATTGCCCCGATATTTACATCTCCTAGGTTGTAAATGCTCTTTTTAAGCTTTGCAACCTCTTGAATTCCCTTATTTATATCGTAGTTTTCTTCTTTAAACGGCACACACTGATTGTAATCAAGGTTGTAATCTTCTAGAATTTTCTGCTCCTTCATCTCTATGTCGGTGTCAACACTCTGTAACTGAAACGCGTATTCGGTCTTTTTGTCGCGGAGAATCTGCAGCCTGTCGGTTAGCTGCTCACGCTGAGTATCTATTTCAGAAATTCTTGCGGCAAGGCTCTTACGCCGCTCGTCTATGCCCGCTATCTGCGCACGTATTTCGGTAATTCGTCCCGTATCCGAATCTGAATTTTTTTTACATAACTCGATTATGCCGCGCTCGATCTCGGCAATCAATTCATCATTTTTCTCACGCAGTAAGACGGCAGAATTTCGCTTGATTTGCATTTCTTCGGTTTCGGCAGATAATCTTTTGATATCATTTTGAGCATAATTAATTGCATTCTCTAAACTATTAATCTCGACATTCAGCTTGCCTGACGTCTCCCTTAATTCGTTTGATTCGGCCCGCAAGCGGTCAAGGTGCTGAGTCATCTCCTGCCCGCTCTCGCTTGCCGATTTGCGTTTGCCCGCCAAAAACTCCTCAAGCTTGCTTACGCTGCCCAAATCATCGTCAATCGCCGTAAGTCTTGCAGCATCCTTTTGGCAGCTTTGCGAAAGCACCGTTTCTAGCTGCGACACCTCTTCCTTATCCGAAGAAAGCTGATTTAAAATCTCCATCTTTGCAGCTATCGAAAGTTCTAACGAATGCACGTTTTGACTGCATTGCTTAATCTCTTTATCCAAAGCCTCAAGCATAGCGGTCGCCGATTCCTTAGCCTTAGTGGTCTTTTCAATATTGTCTTGCAGTTGTTTTAGCTGAGGCTGCAATTCTCTGATCTCACGCTCGTGAGTAAATATATTAGCTACGCTGCGGTCGGATTTTAGGCTTCCACCTGTTATTGCTCCGCTGACCGCAAACACTTCGCCGTCAAGCGTAACAATTTTAAATGAATAGCCTGTTTTTTTGGATATAGCGGCGGCGACATCTTTGTCCCGCACAACTATAGTATTGCCCAAATACCCTTCGATGACTCTTCTGTATTTTTCGTCAAATCCGATTAATGATGACGCCGCACCAAAACACCCGTCCGTTTTTAATAAGGCGGCGTAGCCTAAGTCTATCGTGCGTGGTTTAGCTGCAGAAACAGGCATAAACGTCACCCGCCCCAGCTTATTTGCCTTTAAAAAATCTATAAGATAATTGGCGTCATCCTCGGTAGCCACAACTACGTTTTGGTACGCGCCGCCAAGTGCGATTTCGATTGCAGTCTCAAATTTTTGGTCTACCTTAATCAGTTCTGCAACCGTGCCCGCTATCCTTGACGATAAATCCTTTTTGCTTTTAGCCTCACCCAAAAGATTTTTAACGCCTGCAGCAAATCCGTCGTAAGATTCTTTCATGTCCTTTAACAGCTTAAACCTTGCCGATGCAGAATAATATGTACGGTTATACCCGGACAGTTTATCAGATAAGTCATTAGCTGTACAAAGCAATTCGTTATGCTTTTGGTCGCAAGAGGAAAGATGGTCGCTTTCCTCATTCTTTTGCTTGATAAGAGCGTCAGCCTCGTCTGAATATTCCTTTAGCTGAATTTCCAGGGTACGCGCCCTGCTCATTTGCTCTTTAAGCGAGCCGCCCTGCTGGTCTATACGTTCGGACAACATTTGACGTTCGGCCTTTAGTGCGGACATATTTGATTTTATGTCGGACAGCTTGTCCATAGCTTCTATCTCGGCACGCCTTTCTTCCTCAGCCTTTCCCGCGTGAGCGGACAATGCGTCTACAATGCTAAGGTACCGTGTGTTTAATTTCTCATATTCAGCTTTTTTTAGAGTAAGCAAATCTGCCGCACTTTTTTCCGCTACTGCAAGACGGGCAAGAGTGGCGGTATTTTCTAAAATATCGCTGTCATACCCGGCTGTTTGTTCGGTCAGGGTTTGATTGTTTTCGCGTAAAAACTGTTGGCGCTGGCGCAGATTGTTAATTTCGCCTGTTTGCTTTTCGATTCCGACATTTAATAAGGTAAGTTCCTCGTGAAGAGCGCTGATATTTGCGTCGCCCGATTCATACTCGTCACGCGCACGCCTGTATTCGTCCATCAATCTGTCCGAATCATCCTCACGCAAAGTAAGTTCTTCCGAAACCCCGTTTAGCCTTTTTGATATTTCTTCCTTTGCCTGCTCGGAGGTGTCGTGCTGATATATATATGTATTAATTTCGTGGTGTTTTAGCTTATCGCGAAGATCCAGGCACTTGCGCGCTTTTTCGGCCTGAGCGGTAAGCGGCTCTAGCTGCCGTGATTTTTCGCCCAAAATATCGTCGATACGCACCATGTTCTCGCGCGTGCGCAACAATTTGCGCTCAGCCTCGGTCTTGCGCGCCTTGTACTTTGAAATTCCCGCCGCTTCCTCAAAAATGGCTCTGCGGTTTTCTGGCTTAGCCGAAAGCAGCTCGTCTATCCTGCCCTGACCGATTATCGAATATCCCTCGCGCCCCATGCCGCCGTCATGTAATAAGTCGCTGATGTCCTTTAGCTTGCACTGATTGCCATTGATAAAATATCCGCTTTCGCCGCTGCGGTAAAGCTTACGGGAAATAGTCACCTCGTTATAGTCCAGCGACGGAAAAAGCCTGCTGGTATTATCAAAATGCAGAATGACCTCGCAAAACGATAACGATTTGCGATTTTCGGTGCCGTTAAAGATGACATCCATCATATTTTTACCGCGCAAAAGTTTGGCCGATTGCTCACCCAGCACCCACCTTATCGAGTCTGCCACATTACTTTTGCCACAACCGTTAGGACCGACAATCGCAGTAATTCCTTCGCCGAATTTAACCTGCAATTTGTCCGCAAACGATTTAAAGCCGTAAACTTCCAGTTGTTTGAATTTCAAAATTTTGCCCCTGATACAGATTCTTAAAACTGTCTTAGCGCCGTCATTGGCGTCATCATAAATGCCGCAGGAATTGCGTAAGAACCGATTTTTTAAAATACATAATTTTTCTTTGAATAGTATAACAAAAACATATTCAAAAATCAAATGATTTTTAAGTACAGGTAAACCTTCAATTCGCAAAGTAAAACATATCAATAAAAAAAGCTGATTGATAATTACACGAATAAGCTTTTTATATTAATCCTTATTTCAATAATGTATTTACTGCTTTTGACTAACTTCTTCTCTTTACTTTGGTTGTAATAAAGGCTTTTACTTTGCGAATTGAAGCAGGTAAACGTATATGCTTGACAAAATTTTTTGTTGTATTTATCCTATATATAAGTTTATTTTTGCTGTGCACAAGAATTTTATAGACAAGAATTTTTACTAAAAATAAAGGCATGGATTAACATGAAATACATGATAGCTTCGGATATTCACGGTTCGGCCTTTTATGCCGAAAAACTAATCGTCCGGTTTAATGAAGAAAAAGCCGAAAAACTTATTCTTTTAGGTGACATTTATTATCACGGTCCACGCAATCCTCTGCCTGACGGATACAGTCCCGCCGAAACCTCTAAGATATTTAATGCTATTAAAGATAAGCTTGTTGTGGTTAAGGGCAACTGCGACAGCGAGGTTGACGCGATGATTTCGGATTTTCCCATTCTTAGTTCATATATCGTAAAAAGCGGAGGAAAAATTATCTTTTTTACGCACGGTCACCGTTTTAATTCTAAAAATCCGCCAAGCCGCAAATTCGATATTCTTGTATACGGTCACGAACACATAGGTTTTATTCGTATAGAACATGACAAGATTTTTGCCAATCCCGGGTCGGTGTCGCTGCCAAAGGGCAACAGCGTGCGCAGTTATCTGTTGCTGCAAAATCCGTCGCTGACATTAAAGGATTTGGATGGAAAAACCATCTCGCAAATGCCTCTGTAATCTGTGAAAAATATTTTTGACACTCTCTCAATCAAAAAATTAAACACTGCAAAGATTGTCGCAACTATAAGGATTAACTTAGGATGAGTATAATCCTGCGCCAAAAAAGCGCCATTTCGCAGCAAAAATGCGGGATATTAATTTTTTGTAAAGGCAGTACCAAAAAATCTATGTGA
This sequence comes from Holotrichia oblita, assembly GCA_023690525.1. Taxonomy (NCBI): domain Eukaryota; kingdom Metazoa; phylum Arthropoda; class Insecta; order Coleoptera; family Scarabaeidae; genus Holotrichia; species Holotrichia oblita. The sequence goes on along the minus strand of JALQSN010000023.1, from coordinate 454,509 downwards.
CCTTGCTTTGTAGCTTTAACGCAAGGATAACAAAAAATCTAAAGATTTTTGGGATAAAATATTTCCTTACAATCCTACGCAAAAAGACTTGTCTTTTGGGGAATCCGGACAAGTATTTTTTTGCTTTTTAAATAAAAAACTGCTTAAAATGAGTTGACATTTTTTTTTATTACATATATAATAGTCTAGCTTGAAAAAAAATTATTCAGCCTTAATTCAATGATTCGGCTCTAAAATTAATTATTCGGCTTAAAAAAAATAGAGGAGGTGTTTGATATGCCAGTACCCAAACGTAAAACATCTAAACAAAGGTCTAATACGCGTTATGCTAACTGGAAGGTTGCGCCGGTTACTGTCGGCGAATGCCCCCAATGCCACGAAAGCAAGCTGCCCCACCGCGTTTGTAAAAAATGCGGCTATTATGACGGCGTTTTAAAGATTGATGTTACCAAAAAACCTAAAAGTAACGATTAGTTTACCCGCAAATTTTAAAGATTATGCTCTGCCATGGCTGCAGAGCAATTTTTTTTTGGAAGGTATTAAATCCCAATAATCATTATTTTTATGAATAGGCCAAAATTCATCTGGATTAATTAATATACTTATTTAGAGTATTTAAAACATTTAAACTAAAAAATCACCTTCTTTGGGGACTACTAAAGTTATTTAATTTTCCGGCGATTTATTTTCGTATAAAAACCCTTTTTATTTAAGAATAGTAACGGTCGGTAGTTATTTGCGCTGTCCGGCATTTTCGTTTTTCGCCTTGGCTAAAAACGCCGCTATTTAAAATTATTCGATGTTAAATGTCAGAATTGGTATTTGCCATCTGCCACGCTTAATAACATCTAAGCTACAAAACAAGCTTTATTAGTCTTAAAAAGGCGTTATTAAAGCACTGATAATTATATTCTTTTTTTATCAATACTATCATCTGATAAGGCTTAAATTAAAAACAAGCTAAGCCGTTTCGCCAAATTCTTAAAATACTTTGCTGGCAAGCTCTCTGTAGACTGTTTTTAGAGCAGCTAGTTAAAAAATTCACCTTTTTTAAAATATTTACATCTTAATCTTATAAAAAACTGGCTAAATTTTGCTTTTTATGTTAAAATATCTTATAAGAAATTTATAATTCACACCAATAAAGAGGATTTACAAAAATGAAAATACTTTTAGACGTATTCGGCTGTGACAACGGCCCCGAAATAATTTTGGACGGCCTGCTTATGGCGATGGAAGCCGAACCCAATTTACAGCCTGTGATAACAGGCGACAAGGAACTATTGCTTTCTATCTTGGCCAATCTTAAAGCTGACACAGGCAAAATTGAGATATTGGATGCCAAAGAAATAATCACTAATAACGACTCCCCTACCGAAGTGATTAAGACAAAAAAGAATTCATCGCTGGTTGTCGCTATAGAAGCACTACGCAATAGAGACGACATTATGGGCATGGTATCCTGCGGCAATACCGGAGCAGTGCTAAGCAGCGGCGTATTAATGCTTGGGCGTATGCCGGGCGTGTTGCGTCCCGCCCTTGCTCCTTTATTTCCCACCATTGACGGCAGGCAGGTTTGCGTAGTGGATTGCGGAGCAAATGTGGATTGCAAGCCCGAATATCTTGTGCAATTCGCGCAAATGGGTGCGGCATATATGCGTGCGGTTTTTGGCATAGAAAATCCACGAATCGGACTTATTTCGGTAGGCACCGAGGACAAAAAGGGCAACGAACTGACAAAAGAGGTTTTTGTTCGCCTAAAGCAGCTTAACATTAATTTTGTCGGAAACATGGAGACGCGTGACGCACTAAGCGGCGATTACGACGTTTTAGTTTGCGACGGATTTGTAGGCAATGTTTTTCTTAAAACGGTAGAGGGCACCGCTTTAATGGTGATGTCAGTATTAAAGAAGTCGATTGAAGAATCAAGATCTGCTAAATTTGGTGCAATGTTTATGAAAAAAGCTTTTAAAAATCTTAAAAACTCAATGGATTATCAGGCGATGGGCGGAGCACCATTACTGGGTGTAAAAAAAGTGCTAATCAAGGGACACGGTTCGTCAAAGGCATCTGCCGTAAAAGTTGCGGTTTTGCAGGCGTATAAAATGGCAACTAGTAAACTTATTGATGAATTAAAAAATTTACAAAACTAGCCAACTGTTTTATTTAAAATACCTATACAAAATCAATCAATCTATTTAGACATATTCAAAAAATAAAAAATACTTACCCTTGATTTTATAAAAGGCTTGCCTTTGAAAAAAATGTAATGGCAGATTTATCGCTTCCCACCAAAAAAAATTTGAAAACTCTTTTTTTTCGCGACACCGCTACAAAGCACAGCCGCTTAGTCCTTTTTGTGCTATAAAAAGGCCACTATCCTGCAGTTTGCTGCAAAAGATGTGCCTAAGGTGCGGGTTTTGCTCTGTCCTAAGGTATTAATACTCTTTATTAAACACAAAATACTACACAACGAGCTATATAAAAATACATTAAATACTGTAATAAATAAGGAACGCTAATGCAAAGCGATGAAATTATCAAAATAGAAAAAATTTTAGGTTATACCTTCAAAAATAAGGATCTTTTAAGGATTGCCTTTTGCCACACCTCGTATGCGAACGAGAATAATGTTCCCAGTAACGAAACTTTAGAGTTTTTGGGCGACGGCATTTTGAATTTTGCGATTGCTGACTTTTTGTATGACAAAGAACTTACCGACGAAGGGCGTATGTCAGTAATTCGTTCTAAAATAGTATCACGCAATCCGCTTGCGCGCGAAGTCGAACGGCTGGGTTTACTCTCTTTTTTAAAACTGGGCAGCAGCTTTGACACCGAAACGGGAATGTCTAATAAATTTATATCCAACCTTTACGAGGCTATTGTCGCTGCAATCTATAAAGATTCTGACCTTAAAACGGCAAAAGATTTTATACGTCGCACTTTGCTGGCTAATCTCGACTTTGTAAAATCGCGAGACTATAAAACAAAACTACAAGAGCTTGCCCAAGCAAAGCGGCGCAAGGTCACTTATATAGATAAGGATACGGAGGGACAGCCCCCAATGTTTTATTCGCAGGTATTTATTAACGGAATACTGCGCGGCGAAGGCAGCGGAAGTACCAAAAAAGATGCCCAACAAGCAGCCGCCTCCAAAGCTTTGGTTCAGATTAGCGGCAAAAAAATAAATGATGTTGATAAAAGGTAAGGTTATAAAATTATTAATAGATGTTTTAAATCAAGGATATTTTATCCTCAAAAAGCTTTTTAGATTCTTCAATAGTCCCGTTAACAATTAAGTCTTTTTGACAAACAAAATATGCGTTTTTGTATCCAAAATAAAAAATTATTTGATACCATTCCCCCATCGACAACCTTTTTAACGTTTGAAAGAGGTCTGCAGGCATGATTTTTTATGTATATGTCATCAATGTTTTCGGTCAGCGTTGGATCGACTTTTAAATTAATTGTCCTAATATTTCTATTCAAAAAAGAGGCGCGAGGAGCATGATAATTACAAGCGGTTGTATTGTTTAAATCAATATATTTTGATTGACCTTGATAATCGCTCTCCCTCTCTATATTAATTACGCCATCTTTAATTATTACCCTTGTTGGAATTTTTAATTTGATTGATTTCATGTTGTTGACTAAAAATAATCCCCCTATCAATACAATCAAAACAATCGACAATATCGCGATAAACCAAATATTCCACAATATCTACGCAACAACTATTAATGTAATCAAAAACAAGATTATCGTAAGATTGCTTACAAGTATAAGCATGGTTGCTTTTTTGCGTATGTAACTTCTGCACTTACTTGAAAGTTCACCGTTAAACTCGATCATATTAAAATCACTCCGTTTTTTATGATTGAATATTTGTCAAATAAACTTCAACATTCATTTGTTTTTTGTATGATTATTCTATGATATATTAGGTTTATCTTTTTGTCAACAAAAAAGAGAAGAATCCTAAGATTTTTCCCTTTTTGATATAGTCTTTAATTAAGCTGGATTGATTCGCCTCTCGCAATAACGTGTTGTGTGTGGGGGGGGGCACTTCATCTTTATCATTGATTTCAACTTTAAATTAAAGCAGTATACAGATGATTCCGCCCTTGCCTTCGTTAACAATCCTTGATAATGTCCGGCGCATTTTCTTTTGCGTATCTTCAGGCATTGCTTGCAACTTATTATTAAGTCCGTCATTGACAAGCCCGTGCAATGAACGTCCGAATATATCCGTTTGCCAGATTCCCTTAGGGTCATCCTCAAACCGTGCAAGCAAGGACTTAACAAGTTCCTCACTCTGTTGCTCGGTGCCGACGATTGGGTTGACCTCTGACTCGATATCCACCCGCATTATGTGCAGCGACGGAGCGGTGGCGCGCAGCTTTACCCCATAGCGGGAGCCTTGTTTTACAATCTGCGGCTCGTCCAGCGTCATCTCGTCAAGTGTCGGCCTTACTACGCCGTATCCTGTCTGCTTAACCGTCTCCAAAGCCTTGCTGATTTTATCATACGACTTTTTTGCCTCGACAAGATTTTTGATTGACGCCATCAGTACGAATTCGTCGCTGATTTCCTCACCGCATTCCGCCGAAAGCGCCTTATAAAAGAGGTTGTTTTTCTCTTTGGCGCGATAGCTGATCCTGCCCATGCCAAGTTCGACTTCGCCTAATTCCAGCTCCGAAAAATATTCGCTTTCGCTAATCGCCGCTCTCATTTTGTTATAGTCACGCATCTTATTCATTTCGCGGCTGCTCTCTAAAAGTATCTCCTTTAGCTCACCTATAATTGGATTATCTATCGGCAAAGCTTGCAACCACTTGCTGATATTAAGGTCGATATTCCTAAGCGGAAATTCATAAAGGACACTTTTGAATATATCCTTAATATCGTCCTCGGATAAATGCAGTACGTCAATCGGCATGACCGAAGTTGCGTATTTTTCGCTCATCTGTTCGGCTAGCTTAACTGTTTCGCCGGATGTAGGAACAGTCGAATTTAGTATGATGACAAACGGCTTACCTAACGCCTTAAGCTCTCTGATTGTACGTTCTTCGGCTTCCACATACGCCTTGCGCGGAAGCTCGGTAGATATAGAACCGTCGCTGGTCATAACTATACCAATCGTCGAATGCTCGGTGATAACCCGCTTCGTGCCGATTTCCGCCGCTTTTTCAAACGGGATTTCCGATTCGTCCCACGGAGTACGCACCATTCTCGCCTTTCCTCCGTCCATATGCCCGCTAGCGCCCTCTACAAGGTAGCCTACACAATCCACAAGCCGGACGTTTACCTTGATGCCCTCGTCAAGTTGCATCGAAACCGCCGCTGACGGCACAAACTTAGGCTGAGTAGTCATAATCGTCTTGCCGCTCGCGCTTTGAGGAAGCTCGTCGGTCATCCGCTCCTTCTCATAGCTTGCCGTCATGTTTGGCATTACCAGCTTTTCCATAAAGTTGGTGATAAAGGTGGATTTCCCTGTCCTGACAGGCCCTACTACTCCGATATATATTTCTCCGTGTGTGCGCTCGCTGATATCCTTGTAGATGTCAAATTCTCCCATAGCGAAATTATGCCTCCAAATAATTAATAGTAAAGTATATGCGACCCCTAATATCGAATATGCTAAAAAACTTTTTGGCACAAAAAATAAAGGGCAAGCTTTAAAATGTTAAGCCTACCTAAATCACTAAATTAAGATGATCAAAACTAGTTTAAGAAACGAAGCATTATCCGGACTAAAGTCCGGAGTATCAGCCTCTAAGGTGCAGAATAAAGTCCCGAGTATCAACCTTAGAGATTAAAATGTTTATTTAATTATTCATTAAACAAAATCTGGTAAAAATTATACATACTTATTCTTTTTTTAGTTTCATTATAAAGCAAACTATAGTACCGGCTTCATTAAAACCGACTTTATTATGAAATTTACGGCTGTTATCATTACCTAATTCACAATCGGAGGCTAGTTCAACGCAAGCGTTTTTTAATGCCCATTTTTTAGCAAAATCAACTAAATATTTTGCGATACCTTGATTTCTAAATTCTTCTTTGACAAATATTCCTTCGATATAGCCAACCGGCGAACCACTTGTTCCCTCTACATAATCTGTTCTGATAGATAAATTAATAAAGGCAATAGGCTCGCCATTAAAATAATACAAATAACAATGCTGATTATCCGTTAATTCGTTAGTAATTATTTCGTCTACGGTATTTTCACACCATAGCTGACAACATAATTTTGCCCAAGAAATTTTGTCTTGCTCTGAAACCTTTTTAATCATGTTGATTTATCACCGGATTTTTTATCTTTTATTAAGCTGATTTTTTAATGACAATATTACTGAATGTATTAAGTATACCATTTTAACAGCTAATGTTATGTCTTGTTATTTTTTGAGGCGGTTTTGTATTTTGAAAAGATTGAGGTTTTTCGCTCTGTTCCTAAAAACATTTGCTTTATGTTTTTACGATGTGCAAAAAGCGTAAGCAAAAAAATCAGAAGCATGGCACATATAGCTACCGTCCTAGTAATGCCGTCTAAAGTCATGGCCGCATCACGGCATTTTAGCGCAAGCGGAAACGCAATTATGATAAACGAAGTGATTGCTCCCATTTTAGTAACAAAAATAAATATTGCACCGATTACAAACGTGAAAAGAGTTACCAGCGGATTTAGGACAAAGCACACCCCGATAGAACTTGCTATACCCTTGCCTCCCTTAAATTTTAAAAATACGGGATAAATATGTCCGACAATAGCCGCTGACCCGCCGATATACATACCAATCGTATCGTCAAATGCGGGATATTTACTTAATATCAGCCAGCCTAAAAGAGCCGCCGAAGCCCCTTTTAAAGCGTCAAGCAAAAGCGTGAGCGCACCAAAAAACGTGCCGTAATTTCTCAGCATATTCATAGCGCCGGGATTACCGCTATCTTCTTTACGAATGTCTCTCTTTTTTAATTTTGAAATGATAAGCGCAAAATTGATGTTACCTATCAGATAACCGATGGCTGCGACTAACGCAATCATTAAATAGTCCATTTGCCCCTCCCAAAGTCTTTGCTTGCAATCTTTATTTTTTTAGATTTGATTCATAGGATCCGAATTTGTTTTAATGAGTAAAAAATACTTGCCGGCCAAAGCCTTTTTAGGCACCTGCGTTTTGCCTCGCAACTCCGTTGATTAAATTAGGAGGCGTAGCCGCATATTAAAAAGCGGGCCAGATGTCAAATTGCATAAGCAGGGCAATGTACTACCACGCCATAACAAGCTAAATAGACGATGCATGCTTAGATAATACCATTATTTGCCTTTATAACTAATTTTTATTTATTGTTAATCTTATATAATCAATCGGCTAATCATCATTCCGGTTGACAAAGGTCAAGTTTATCGGCGTACCCGAAAAATCAAACGCTTTTCGTAAACTGTTCTCGAGATACCTGATATACGAAAAATGTAACAGCTTATTATCGTTAATAAATATTACAAATTTGGGCGGATTAGTTTCGGGTTGTGTTGCGTAAAGTATTTTAAGCCGCCTGCCCGAAAACGCCGGCGGTTCGGAAATTGCAACAGCTTCGCGGATAACATCATTTAATGCTCCTGTAGTAATTCGTCGTGAGCTGTTTTCGTACACCTTTTCTATCAGCGGAAAAAGCGAATCAACCCTTTTGCCAGTAAGCGCCGATATAAATGCGCTTTGATAGTAATTCATAAACGCAAGTGATGTATCCAGATTGTTCTTATACGTCTCAATTGTAAAGGTGTCTTTTTCGACGTTGTCCCACTTGTTCATCACTATGATGCTGGGCTTACCCTCTTCGTGAACCAGACCAGCTATCCTTACGTCCTGTTCGGAAACCGGCTCGGACGAGTCAAACACTGTCAATACAACGTCGGCACGTTTTATGGCGGACATTGCTCTTAGTACCGAATATCGTTCGACACTTTCATCCTCGATAGCCCGCTTGCGCCTTAGTCCTGCCGTATCTATAAGCACATAGTCCTTACCGCCTCTGGTAAACGGCGTGTCAATTGCGTCCCTTGTGGTACCCGCAATGTCGCTGACTATCACACGCTCAAATCCGAGTATCTTATTGACGAGTGAGGATTTTCCTACGTTGGGACGGCCTACGACAGCAATTCTAAGAGCATCACCCTCCTGTGCCTCGGCTATATCAAAATCTTTTACAATCTCGTCAAGCAGGTCGCCTAAGCCCTTACTTTGCTCGCAAGATATTGCCATAGGCTCGCCTAGCCCCAATTCGTAAAAATCATATGTTAGCTCGGTTTCGTAGTTATCCAGCTTGTTTACCGCTAGGACTATCGGCTTTTTGGTCATGCGCAGGTATTGAGCAATGTCACGGTCAGCAGATGTCAGCCCCGCCTTGCCGTCTACAAAAAATACTATCACATCGGCAATTTCGGCGGCAAGCTCGGCCTGCTTGCGGATTTCCTTTAACATCATGTCTTCGGCATAATCTATTCCGCCTGTGTCAATCAACGTAAAAACGCGCCCGCACCATTCAGCGTCAGCATAAATACGGTCGCGCGTCACCCCCGGCGTGTCCTTTACTATCGAAATACGCCTGCCGCATATCTTGTTAAAAAATGTGGACTTACCCACATTGGGACGTCCCAAAACTGCCACAAGCGGTTTTTTCATAAACAATCTCCTTGATGCAAAGCTATAAAAGAATGACTCTGTTAAACTATTTTATCTTTGATGCTTTTACAAATTTATTTTACCATAAAATGCGGCAAATGTCTATGAAATTTATTAATAGTAGTGATTTTTAAAAAGTATACTAAATAAGAATAAATGCAAATAAAGAGATATTTATTATTAACATACATTCTTAATGAAAATGCAAAAAATAAGAATCCACCAGCTGAGCTGGTGGTTTTTCTTAGACGGGCATAGCCCTATTGGATTTGCAGCCCCTCAAGGGACATGTTGATTCCGACACTTGCAATACCGTTACTTTTTCTTAAACGGATCCATATATTCCTTGATGCTTATTTGATCTGTTATCATATCTTCTTTTTCTTGGTTCTTTATGTATTCTTGTATCGCTTTCTCATTCCTGCCTACAGTATCTACATAAAATCCTCTGCACCAGAAAATGTCTCTGACCGTACTTATACTTTAGATTTGCATGGCGTTCAAACAGAATAAGCGCACTCTTGCCCTTTAGAAATCCTACGAAACTTGATACTGATAGTTTTGGCGGTATTTCTACATACATGTGTATATGGTCGGGGCAAGCGTGCGCTTCTATTATCGTTACTCCCTTCCATTGACACAGCTCTCGTAGTATTTTGCCTAAATCTGCTTTTAGTTTTCCATATATCTCTTTTCTTCTGATTTTTGGTGCAAATACTATGTGGTACTTGCAGTTCCACTTTGTATGTGCTAGACTGTTATTGTCCATTTGGATTGCCCTCCTTTGCTTTAGTTGCCGGTGTCGGAACCGTAACTTATTTTAGCAAAGGAGGGCTTTTTTGTCACTCTGGAACGCTAACGCTCTCTCTGGTACCACTAGCACAGCTAGTGCTTTAATATACAAAAAAAGAGCCAAGGCAAAATTGCCACAGGCTCAGATTATAAAAAAATTTTTTTGAGTTTTTTCTACAATCTGACCCTAAAGACTATCATTAATATAAATTCTTAATAAAAAGGCAAGAAAAAAGCCAAAGCAAATTGCCTCAAACTTAGATATAAAAAAAAATTCTTTGAGATTTTCTATAATCCGAGCATAAAGAGTATTATTAACATACATTCTTAATGAAAATACAAGAAAACTGTCAAAACGGGCAAAAAGGTCGTTTTGACAGTTTTGGAATTAAATAAAGCTGTTAGATGATAATATTAATAAAAAAGATATATGGTTAATCTAGATGTTTTAAACGCCTTTTTTAGACTATTAAAGCTTGTTTTGTTAGCTTAGATGTTAATAAATGTCGCTTAAAGCTAATATCAATCCTAAACGTCTATCACCACAAATTTAATTATATTTTATCTGTTATATTTATCTTTAACCTTAATTCGAAACTAAAAATACTGCCAGCTATATTTACCTTTTATTAAAAAACTTTTCTGCTATTAACGGCACTTTAAACATAGTCGTCAAAAAAGTTATCAGCTTCTACGTCGGCCTCGTCCGCTGTGGTCAAAAGCTCGTAATCGTTATCCTCTGCCGCTTCTATAGAATTATCTTCATTTATGGATTCAGCATTAGTTTTTTCAATTGCTCCAATGTCCTCGGCGGCCTCGGTTGCACCTGCCATTGCCAGTCCAATTTTAGATACTCTCGGCTTTTTTGTATGCTTTTCCGCCGTGCTTTTGATAGCAACCACGGCCTCATAAACCAGAATACCGAAAACAGACGCAATCACTATCGAATCAAAAACTCCATAACTGCCTAAAGTAAATGTATAGCCGCCCAAAACGTAGGAATATAAAAAGTTTGTTATAATGTCGCCTAAGATGATTCCGCCCATTGCCGCTGCCAACGTCGCAAGTCTGGACTGTCCCACCAAAAATGCCACCATACCTCCCGCAAATCCGACGATAAGAGAACTAGCCATTATCAGTCCGCTGTTAGACGGCTCGATAAGCATTCGTGCGGCGACCGCAACTGCCGCAACCGCAAGCATAGCGGTCAAAGCCTTAAGCAATTCTGCGCTAAACCTCATTACTATCATCAATACCGCCATAATTATCAGCGGCACTAAAAATCCACCCACATTTAGCGAAAATGCCCGCCCAATCGTGATGTTAGGCGCAATCGCACCTATTACAAGCGCAAGCACAAGAATAAAAGCAAGCCAATTGCTTATACCTAAATTTCTAAAAAATCGCTCCGAAACTCCAAAAAATATCAGGATTGCAACTAAGGCAAGCAAAACCAATCCTATGGTCATAAAAAAATACCCCCTAATATAAGGGTTTCCCGCAGGTAGTCTTAGCTTTAACAATCTAGTAGGACAAACTTAAGCGGGTCCCATAATAATAGTTGGTAATTTTTGTAATTTTATACTCTTTAAGGCCGTTTTTATATTAAAATACAGACTGTATACGATTTATTAAAACAATTATTGATTAAAATTTAGCCATTATTGTATAATTGCCTATTATATACTGTCACTTTTTTATAGAGGATAAAAATTTGATTTAGATCTCCATCCTGCGTTTGACTTTATCGCACCATTTATCTCTGAATCGGTATTAAGTACAAACTCCTCAAATTTATTCATTATATTTTTTTTCAGCTTGCTGTTTAGCTTAGTTATTTTTATTGATTTAATTTTAAGTTCTGTGGGATACCGCCAGTTTGTAACATAATGATTTGCCTCGGTAGTCATTTGAGTTATACTTTGCATTACGGCAAGGGATTCGGCGTCCGCAACCTTAGCCATATATGATAAAGTACTAGTAAACGAACGCTCGACGACAGACGTACTATCCTTTATGGTTGCGGTAAACTGCGGATTTTTCGTAACCATAACAAAGCTTGTAGAACTTGAGAAATATGAGTCGTTAGAAGCAATCATTGCCATATACCCTGCTAAATCGCTTCCTGTATTTACAACAGACGCTCTTCTAATGCGATAGCCTAACTTAAAATCTGTTTCGTTCCACTTATTAGGATGCGAATCGCTAAAACCCTTAAGCTTAGATACATATGTTTCGTCCTTTGCCCTATGAGTGTCGGGCGCAGTATACCCCTCTAAAGCCAAAAAACCAAGATTGCTTGCCGAAAAGATAGTGCCGTCGTAGAATCCTTTATTAGCTAAATATATAAAGTTGGCGACAGCGCCTCTGCCATCGTTGCTGCTGCCGTAATTAATCACACCTTCATCGTCCGCTTTAGGCGTATTTTCGATATACAAAAGCTCCATCGTAATTACCTTGCCGTTAGACAGTGTAATAGTTGCAATCGGATTGACCTTAGAGTTATCTATGCGGTTATCTAGCACCATCCGCGTAATGCCGTAGGATAAAAACGATACAGCGATAACAAGAACCAAAGCTATAGCTGTAATACGGATAATTTTATTCTTTCGCTGTTTACGTTTTAGATTCTGCGTTTCCAGCTCGGCCTTTTCCTTTTCTGTCAGTTCGTGGTCAGGCGTTGCCTTTACACGGTTGTCCCTTCTTTCCTTCGCAGTCAGCGAATATTTTCTCTTTTTCTTTTTCATAAGGCTGTGTTCCAAATTCTTAGTTTTTTAATTTTTATTTTTGTTTGTGGTTGTTTTGATAATTTTGACGTTAGAATAATATAACTTTGTTTTACAGCGTATTCTTTGTGTCAACTCATTTTTTATTATACTAAGCAAGCTATAATAATGGCATATAACTCTACCAGTATATATTATTTTAAATTATTAGTCAATAATATTTTATTTAATAACATGAAATTAACAGGAAAATCGAGATATAAAAAGTCAAAATCTTGAATTTATTATAACTTACGCACAGGGCTTTATTGCCTCAAGAGCTATTTAATATTTTCTTTAGTTGTCTCAAAAACTCTTCCGTTTAGGTAAACAAGCGGAGGCTTTAGTCCCTTAAGTATTATTTTATACGCAGTAAGCGCGTACGCTCCATTGTTTTTACCGGTAACATTTTTGCCGTATTTACCGTCGCCGAGTATCGGAAAGCCTAAATGGCTAAGGTGCGCCCTAATCTGATGAGTACGCCCTGTGACCAGTTTTACCATAAGTAAAGAGGTTTCGCCGGTTTTTGTTTTTGATATTTTTACTGATTTTTCTGTTGTTCTCTCTTTTGCATCTTCGGAAGAAGTTTTTTTAGGAGTTGATAAATCATTAGGCGATATTTTTTTTAAATCAGTAACCGGAGTGATTTCGGTTATTATTTTTATATATCCCGCTTTAGGAGTGTCCGAGATTTCGACAATCGACCTTTCGGAATCCTTTTTTAGATACGCCGTAAACACTCCGGATTTTGTAAAGTTACCGACAACCGTCGCAAGGTAATATTTATCTAAAGTACGATCTTTAAACGCTTGAACCAATGATAGGTACGCTGGCTGATTTAATGCAAATATTACCAGTCCCGCCGTATTGCGGTCCAGCCTATGAACCGCCAGCGCCGTAGGATATTTTATTTTGACGTCGCTTAAAAGATTGTTTTCTACATCTACGTACGGCGGCTTGTCCACAACCAAAATATTTTCGTCGGCGTAAATAATATCCGCTTTTTTATCAGACAGATATTTAGCGGGAATAAACGCCAAAACGGTATCTCCTTTTTTGACAGGAGCGTTATCGTATTGCTTTGTGCCGTTTACCCTTATTTCGCCCGCTTTTAATAGAGTTTTTAATGCAGGCAGACTTACTCCGCCTACATTTTCGGATACAGCCGTAAAAAGCAAACAATCGTTATTTACTGTAAAATTATGTTTCATTATTTGCCACAACTTCCTCCGCATCCCCCGCAACTTCCGCCATTACAGCCGCTGCACCGCCCCTTTCGCTTGATAAAGCCTCTTATCGTTACAAATCCGATCAAAGCAATAAACGCAATAATCAAAGCGGTCACAGCCGCCGCGGTGTAGCTGATAAACAATAAACCGATTCCTCTTGCGGCTAAAGCCGCAACATATGCCACACCGATTTGCAAAATAAATCCAAACGCCGTCCATTTAAAGCCAACTTCCTTGTTCATGGCTACAATAGTCGCTATACAAGGTACGTACAGCAACACAAAAACTAAAAAACAGAATGCCGAAAGCGACGCAAATTCGCCTGCAAACAGCATATCGGCGCCACCCAGCCCCGTTATGGATGAGATTATTACCTCTTTTGCGACAAGTCCGCTGAGTAAAGCGGTCACTGCCTGCCAATTTCCAAATCCCAGCGGCTTAAATACGGGAGCGATAAAGCGTCCGAAAACTGCCATTATACTAATGTCCGAAAGTTCCTCGCTTGAGCCGATAAAGCCTTTGGTAAACGAAAAATTAGAGAGCAACCATACGATTACGCTAAGGGTAAAAACTACCGTACCCACCCGTATCAAAAACGTTTTTACGTTGTGCCAAATAAGCTGAAAAACTCTTTCGAATGTGGGAAATCTATACGGCGGAATTTCCATTATAAACGACAATTTTCCGCTCTTTAGTCTTTTGATTTTTTCAAAAACCGCGGCTAACATTATGGCGACGGCAACGCCGATAATGTATAGGGCAAATATCACTAAAGGATTTCCGCTTAAAAATTTATTTATGAGTATGATGTAGACGGGCAATCTTGCCGAACACGACATAAACGGAGTAAGTAAAACCGTTTTTTTGCGCATACGGTCGTCTTCTAGGCCGCGTGCCGTAAGCACAGCAGTTGCCGAGCATCCGAATCCCATAAGCATGGTAAAGACCGACCTGCCCGACAGACCGATTTTACGGAATATTCCGTCGGTCATAAATGCGACGCGGCTGATATATCCACTGTCTTCTAAAAACGCCAAAAATAAAAACAGTAAGGTTATTTGCGGCAAAAATACTATAATGCCGCCCACTCCGTTGATGATTCCGTCGCCTACAAGCGAGGTAACCCACTTTGCCGCTCCGATGTTACTTAGCCAACCCGTTGTGGGAGTGTAGATAAATCTTTCGATAAGCCATTCAAATCCGTCACTAAGCCACTTGCCGACAAGCCCGAATGTAACGACAAAAATCAGCATCATAAGCATTAAAAAGAGGGGCAAAGCCAGATATTTGTTAAGAGCGATACGGTCAAATTTAGAAAGCCTTAAGACGCTTTGAGGATCGCCGCTGTGATTGTCGTGATGCCGCTTATGCTTTAGGTAACTGCGCTTAGCTGTAACACCGGTATGATTTAAAGTATCGCTTTCATGCCTCAATTCGCCGGCATACCTTTTTCCGTTATATCTTTTGCTATCTTGTTCTGATTCGCCCCTTAATTCGTTTTCGATAGGGACATTGTGAACCGAATGCTCGTGCATTTCGTGATGTTCGTCAATAACTGCCTTTCTGAATGCGTCCTTTGTTATCTCATCAATAAAGGCGTAACGCAGAGCTGCCACCTTTGTCTGCCAATCCCCAAATAACTGCAAAGCCTCAAGTTGCTCGCCACTTAGCCCAAGAGTTTTAATTACATAAGGGTCTTTTTCCAAAACCTTTATAGCGGCATAGCGGGGTTTTAGACCGGCCTTAGCGACATTTTGACTTATAATTGCATTTACATCGTTAAGCGGCAATTCGCTTAAATATTTTAGATCAACAAGGTTGGCAGGGTGGTTAATGTGGTCTAAAGCCACGTCCATTAACAAATGCACGTCCGAATGATATTTAGCGCTCATCGGCACAATAGGGATTTTGAGTATGTTTTCGATATTGCGGTAATTTAGTACCTTGCCCTGCTTTCGTAGTTCGTCCATCATGTTTATTACAAGCAAAACAGGCACATCCAGTTCCAATAATTGCAAAGTCAAATAGAGGTTGCGCGCCAGATTATTAACCTCGCAAACGCTTATAACCATATCGTTTTTGCCGCCCAGTATACAGTTGCGGGAAATACTTTCCTCATAACTATAAACACTCAACGAATAAAAGCCGGGGAGGTCGATTATTTTTATCTCTTTATGGTCATACATTATGATTTTTTCTTTTTTGTCTACCGTAACGCCGTGCCAGTTGCCTACATGCTCCAGCGAGTGTGTTATGCGGTTAAAAAGGCTTGTTTTGCCGACGTTGGGATTACCAGTAAGAGCAAAATTAATCATGTCTCACCTCTTTTTGCAAATTATACCGTCCGATATTGTCATGCTCTATAATAATTAGCGAGGCGGCGTCCTCCCTAAGCGCAACCAAAATGCCGCGCATGCTTACCAGAATTGTCCCGCCCATAGGCGCAATCCCGGCGACATAAATTTTTGTGCCCGGAGTAAAGCCCATATCCAAAAGCCGGCGGTGAAGTAATTCGCTGCCGCTGATTTCCTTTATAGTATATAAATTATCTTTTTTGGCGCATAAAAGATTCATAATACTCGCGGCTCCCCCATAAAAATTATGATTAGCGCGGAATGTTTAAACTCTCAGCTACTACTAAAGCCATTAAATAAATTGTATCAATATCTGCATAAATTCCTACTGTTTTACTAGGATTATATCTTATTATTAAAGCCCTGTCAAGAATATTAACGGGAAATAAAAATGATTTTTAAAATAAAGGTTCTAAAAAAAATGCGAAAATTTAAATTGTACTTTTTAAATAAAAGTTCACATTTGCAGTGCGCTGATATTAAATAATTATTCAAAGTTTTACTTAAACTTACAATTATTATTTAAATAAATTCGTCATTGATTTTTTAATATTAATTTGTACAATCTTTTTGCACAAATAATAATCCACATGCCGGCCAAGGCGTTAATACCCTTCAAAGCCTGTTATTACAAGCAAAAAATTGATATAATAGCTAAAATTTATTAAAAACGCAATTTGCCATTAAAGCAGACGCAAACCATTTTAAACATACAAAAAAAAACGAATAACGCCGCTGTTAAAAATCCCGCAAACAATTTTTAGACACGGACTTTTACACTGTCATAAAAAAGAGTATTGCAAAACCGATTTACAGAACAAAACACAGAAATAACAAATATGAATTTATCTCTATATGAATTTATCTCTAAGAGCCAACAAATTATATTACAACAAATAACTAAAGATAAATATAAATGTTTTAAACTACTGTTTTTTGCTTTCCTCAAATTCCTTAATTACGTCCATAAAATTAGTAAGGTCGCTGAACTGCCTATAAACAGAAGCAAATCTGACGTATGCGATATGGTCCTTATGTTTAAGTTCTTTCATCACCAGTTCGCCGATAAATGTGGACGAAACTTCATCAGACAGAGAATTATGGACAGCCTTTTCGACGTTAAATGCCATCTCATCAATGTCGCGTATGGATACCTGACGCTTTTCGCAAGCCTTAATCAGTCCCCGCCTGATTTTAGAAATGTCAAACGGCTGACGTGTTCCATCCGTCTTAACCACCAGCACGGGAGTGCTTTCGATAATCTCATAGGTGGTAAAACGCTTGCCGCACTCAAGGCATTCCCGCCGCCTGCGGATACGCGTAAATTCGTCTGTAGACCTAGAGTCAATGACCTTGCTTTCTGTATGACCGCAAAAACTGCATTTCATCGTTTTATCTCCGGATTGTTTTTGATAGCGATTTTTTCAATTATATATTTTAGTTTTGATTATAACAGATTACTTATTTTTAGTCCATCAAATTATCCTAAAGAAAACATTCTTAACTATTTTATATGATTTTTAAAAATAAATCAGAACCGTTAATGACAACAAATAAAAAAATTAGCGGCTTTTGGAAAAAAATAAAATAGGCAAAAGCAAAGTTTTTACCTATTTGGGCAAGTTTTAAATTTAACAACATTATTGTTTTTAATGGGAGTTTTGGGTGGAATTGCAAGTATTTTTGCTTTTGTAGTAAAACTTTTTACAACAGCGATACAGCGTTATAGCGCTGGCGACAGCAAGGCACTAACCTGTAGCTGTTTTGGCTAACGGATAATGCTTTATGCCTAGAACAAGCCTTTTTATGTTGTAACAAATAATAGAACTGTTGACTGCGTTGCAGTAATTTTAGAATAAGTCTGTATACAAGAAGATTTATGCGTTTTACCAATATTGCTTTTACTTCTAGTGTTTCGGTAAATAAAATTGATTTTAGACAAACAAAATTTGAGTTTTTTTTTATTGAAAAATCACGACGGTATGGCGGACAGGCAAAAAATGAAGATAAAACAGTACAAAATGATGCATAAATCAATTTTTAGAATTCGCAAACTAGTTATACGGTTTTCCGTCTACGTATGCGTTCCCCTCGTTTTTGCAACCCTGCTTCCAGCGTTTGGCACAGTCAAACAGCATACATTTTTCGCATTTAAAATCACATTCATCAATGCCACGCGGAGGAGGTCCTCCATGCCCGTCATTATGCTCATGATGGTCGTGATGATGAGTCGGGCGGCAGCAGTCGCAATCTCTACCGTGTTGCGGAGGAGGTGGCGGAGGACTGCGGCGTCCCTTTCCGTCGCGTCCGATATCAATACACTCGTCGGGGCGGGAAAGGTCCGGGGTAAGCTTCACCAATATTACATCGGGCCCGATTTTGCTTATATTCTTAAACGGGATAAAAATTTCCTGCCCCTTAAAAAAGAAGCTGCGCCGCGTATGCGGAGCGACGATTCCCATTATACAGCCATTTACAGGCGAAAAAACAAGGTCAACTGCCCTACCCAACTTACGGCCGTCCACCTCGTTTACGATTTCCTTAGATTTAAGCTCGCAAAAACTCAATTCATCGTGTGGCATTATACACCTCGAATTATATATATGCAACAATTCGACAAAAATTGACGAACTCTGATTTTTTTTAAAATATAACGTCTTATAGTGGCTATTAACGATTCAACAAAATTAATAATGCTTTTATATTAAGAATCCACCGGCTAAGCCGGTGGATTCTTAATATGCGGGCATAGCCCTATTAGATTAGCAGTCCCTCAAGGGACATGAAAGTTTATCTGCAAAAAACAAACGCTTATTAAATGGTTTATAGAATCAATCCGGATTCTTTTTACGATTAATTAAGATAAAAATCATTTTAGTCAATGCGCCCGCAATGAGTCCGGCAATAGCCCACGGAAACCATTCCCGTGTTGTAATTAACGTAGCACGTTCCCAGCGGGCGATCAAAATCATGTCTTCGATTACTGTATCCGTATCAAAATTCCATTCTTTGCCGCCGCAGTACCAACCGGCAAATTTATAGCCGTTAAGCGTCGGATTGTCCGGCTTTTCGACATTGCAGTATTTTGTTACCGTTTGCGCTTGTACCAAAGCCGAATCACCTGCATAAAACATTACAACATAACTTGAATTGTTGTCTTTATATATGGCACGGAAAATGTGGTCTTGCGTTACCGTCATGCCTGCACTAAAACCCTCCCAACCCGTAAAGACATATCCTTCCTTATACGGTATAGAAATCAACCATACAGAGATTGGCGATCCTTCGGGCACATCGCTGATTATTGCAAGGATAACGTCATTGTCTCCTATAAATGTCAACGTATATCTGGGAGCATTTTCAGATACATATATTGCAGTGAATATTACATCATCTAATACAATCATTTCGGGCTCATAGCCTTTCCATCCGGCAAATATATAGCCGTTTTTCTCTGGTGGAACCGGAAATAAAGAAGACACGTCTGTTCCCGCAGGCACAGTAAAAGCGTCTATTAATGTTTCGCCGTTTTCGTCATAGAAATATACCGTGTGAAAAATTATTTCACTCTCAGGCACGTAAACCGCATAAAAAGCATGATCTCCCGTTACCGTCATCCATGAAGACAATCCTCCCGCCCATCTAATAAACCTAAGGCCCTCTTTTTTTGGTGCTTCCGGAATGATAGATGATAAAAACGTTCCATAAACAGCTTCAATCACCTCGATTACAACAAGCGTATCATCATCGTAAAGCGTAATCTGATATATCATTTCAAATTCTACAGTAACGTTAATACTGTTTTGCAAATTGCTTATCATATATATTTTTGACAGGTCTCCGCTTACTATACCGTCTGCCTTCCATTCCTTAACACGGTAATTGTCATCAGGCGCCGCCATAAATATTATCATACTTTCCCCGGCTACCATCGCACCTGAGGACAAAGTTAAGCCGTTAGCCAAAACACTAAGCGTTCCGCCGCCGATTGTATCAAATATAACAATATAGGACGGAGGCATCTCGAATTCAACCGTTACCGCAATATCGCTCTGTAAATCATTTATCGTGTATGTATTTGCGTTACCGCTTATTACCACACCGCCCGACTCCCATTCCTTAACACGAAAATTGCTATCAGGTGTCGCTGCAAATATTACCGTGCTGCCTTCTAAAATTATCATACCCGACGTTATATTTAAGCCGTTTGCTGTTGCGTCAAGATTTCCGCCGCCATTTTTTACACTGAACGCAACTAAATAAGTAACAAAAATTACAGGCTCAAACTCAACCGTTACTAAAACACCCATCGAAAGATTATCGATAACATATTTATCTATTGTACCGGTTACTTTAGAACCGTTTAATGTCCAGCCTTTAATACGATAATCACTACCGGCAATTGCCGTAAACGTTACCATGCTTCCTGCTGATACTAAAGCGCCCGTTGATATGCCCGTTCCGTCTGCCTCAGCTGTAAGATTTCCGTTGCCGTTTACAACATTATATTCTACCAAATAGGTTATAAGTTCGAATTCCACCATTATAAGAGAATTTTCTGAAAGATTCGTCAGTGTATACGAATTTCCTTTATTGCCTTCTATCAGCAAAAAATTAAGCTTCCATTCTTTAACACGGTAATTGCTGTCAGGTGTCGCTATAAATATTATTTCGCTTCCTTCGGCTATTTCCCCGCTGTTTATAGATACGCCGTTAGCCGTTGCGGCAAGATTCCCGTTGCCGTTAATAACGCTGAAGGCAACCAGATAAGTAACAGATGATATCTGCTCAAACTCAACCGTTACCACAATATCGTCTTGCAGACTGATAATAGTATACGTATTTGATTTGTCATTTACCGCAAATCCGCCCAATGTCCAGCATTTAATGCGGTAATCAGAATCAGCAAGCGCAGTAAATATGATTGTGCTGCCTTTTGCCACCAATGAACCTGCAGTTGTATTCAAGCCGTTTGCAGTAGCGTTTAGCGTTCCGCCTGCGCCAATGACGCTGAACGTAACCATATAAGTAACAGAAGGTATAGGTTCAAATTCAACTGTTACCTTGGCGGCAGCCGAAAGATTATTAATTATATATGTATTACTTGTATTTTCGCTGACAGGCGAACCGTTTATTGTCCACTCTTTTACGCGGTAATTGCTGTCAGGCTCCGCCGTAAACGTTACCACGCTTCCCTTAGCAACTTGTGCGCCCGAATTCAAACCGGAGCTATTCACCGCGGCTGTAAGATTTCCGTTGCCGTTTTTAACATTAAATTCGATCAAATATGTGGTTGCCGGTATAATTTCAAACTCCACCGTTACAACAAAATAAGAAGACAAGTTGTTTATCGTATATGTACTGTTAGTACCGTTTACCGCCGTACCGTTTGCGTCCCATTTTTTAATACGGTAATTGATGTCCGGAGTCGCCGTGAATATTATTGTACTTCCGCCGGCTATCGACGCGGGGCTTGTAATTGTGCCGCCGGAATTTGCCGACAACGTACCGTTACCGCTTACGACATAAAACATAACCGTATAATATATCAACTCAAATTCAACCGTTAACGTCATATCTGCCGAAATATCATAAACTGTGTATGTTTCGGTTTTTCCGTTTACAACAGAACCGTTCACCCTCCATGCTTTTACGCTGTAATTGGTATTAGGTATCGCTGTAAACGTTATGGCAGCGCCATGCGCTGCTTGAGCTGGATTTGTAAGCGTACCGCCGGGATTTGCGCTTGCGGTTATGTTTCCGTTACCTCCTGTTGTCGTAAAAGCAACCGTATAAGTTATTATTTCAAATTCCACTGCCACATGAATACTGTTTGATAAACTGTTTATAGTGTATGTACTATTAGTACCGTTTACCGGAGTACCGCTTAATTCCCATTTTTTAATGCGGTAATTATTATTTGGTGTCGCCGTAAATATTACAGTACTGCCAGAGGCTATCGATGCGCCGGTGGTTATGTTCCATCCGTTTGCCGCTGCCGTAAGATTTCCGCCTCCGCCAAAAACGCTGAACGTAACCGTATAATCAGCCGGAGGAACAGATTCGAATACCACAGTCACTGTAATATTATTTTGTAAGCTGTTTATTGTATACGTAACGTTAGTACCGTTATCCGTTAAGCAGCCCGTCCATCCTTTGACGCGATAATTAGTATCAGCCAAAGCAGTAAAAACTACCGTACTGCCTTCTTTTACCGATACGCCGGTGTTTATTGGTAAACTGTTCGCCGTTGCTGTAAGATTTCCGTTTCCGTCCGTTACCGAAAAAATAATCGTATATAACGGTATAGGCTCGAATTCGACCGTTACTAAAGCGTCGGCTGAAAGATTATTGATTATATATACGCCCGATGTACCGTTTACCGCCGAACCGTTTAGCTTCCACTCTTTAACACGGAAATCAATTTCAGCGGCTGCAGTAAAAGTCAATGTACTGCCTTTGGCTACATATGCGCCCGTGTTTATACTCGAACCGTTTGCCGTTGCCGTAATACTTCCGCCGCTGCCCGTAACATTGAATGTAATAGTATAAAAACGTTCAAACTCGACCGTTACGGTGACAGCCGCCGAGATATTGGATAATGTATAAGAATTTGATGTATTACCCGATACTACTAAACCGCCGGACTTCCACTCCTTTACGCGGTATCCGGCTAAAGGAACCGCTGTAAATACCACGTTTTTACCCGCGGACACAGACGCGCCGGAGCTTATTGCAGTACTGTCTATCGTAGCGTTAAGGCTTCCGTTGCCGTTTACTACGCCAAATGTTACATCATAAGCAAGCGGTATTTCTTCAAACTCAACTGTGACGGCAATATCCTTTTGCAGGCTGTTTATAGTATGGTTATTAGTCAGATTTCCGCTTATTGTTACGCCATCTGCTTTCCATTCTTTGACTCTGTAATTACCGTTTGGCGATGCCGTAAATACTATCGTACTGCCTTGCGCCGCTTTTGCCGGAGATGCTCCTATTGATACCCCGCTGATTGTAGCTGCAAGACTTCCGTCTCCGCCTGTTACGTTGTAAGTGACTTGATGCGTAATAATCTCGAACTCGACCATTACCGTCACAGCAGCCGAAAGATTGCTAATTGCGTATGTACTATCAGTGCCGTTTACCGCAGAACCGTTTTGCGTCCATCCTTTTACGCGGTAATTAGTATTAGGAGCCGCCGCAAAAGCAATTGTACTGCCCTCTTCTACTAAAGCTCCCGAACTTATAGCGGCGCTGCTAACCGTGGCGCTAAGCGTACCGTTACCGCCTGTCACCGAAAAATTAACTGCATAAACAGCCGCGCGTGTTACCGTCAGCGTATACGACAGGTTTGTAAGCCCGTCCTCTGCTGTTACTGTTATTGTAAACGGATTTGAGCCGACATTAAGGTTTTTTGCGCCGTCTCCCGTTACAAATGCGGCGGCATGATTCTTAGTCGCGGTTATAGTTATATTTGCCACACTGTTTGGTACGCTTACAGTATAGGTATACGTTGTGGATAAAAACGCCGGAGTCAGCGTACCCGTACTAACGGCTAAATCCTTAAGTGTCGCGTCGTTTGATAAGCCTGCTGCTTCTCTTAAAGTAATTGTTTTGCCAATCGTCGGGTTAATCGTAAAAATTTTATCAACGCCCGCCTGAATATTGGTAGCTTTGTTATAATAAGAAGGCGCAAAATCTGATAATATTGTAGTTCCGGCTATAGCGCTTTCTTTTATTTTTAAGATTACAGTACACATTAAAAAGTCCTGTAATTTTATGATGGCTGACGCTACGTCGGCTGTACAATAGACAAAATGTATTTGTCCGGCCGCCGGATTATTACGGCCTCCGAGATCACACGTCGTCGGAATAATTTCCGGCATCGGCGAATATTCCTCCATTACAAAATTGACATATTCAAATTTTGACGCGTCAAAATTAAGTACTGCTTCCATTTGCTGGATTCCTACAGACGTCGAGTTATTAACCCACAGTTCTACCTCTACAGTCTGTCCGATCGTGTATGTATCCGCTGCCGTTTTATATATAAACGTTATTTCTTTATCCGTCGCTTCTCTTAAAGTAATTGTTTTGCCAATCGTCGGGTTAATCGTAAAAATTTTATCAACGCCCGCCTGAATATTGGTAGCTTTGTTATAATAAGAAGGCGCAAAATCTGATAATATTGTAGTTCCGGCTATAGCGCTTTCTTTTATTTTTAAGATTACAGTACACATTAAAAAGTCCTGTAATTTTATGATGGCTGACGCTACGTCGGCTGTACAATAGACAAAATGTATTTGTCCGGCCGCCGGATTATTACGGCCTCCGAGATCACACGTCGTCGGAATAATTTCCGGCATCGGCGAATATTCCTCCATTACAAAATTGACATATTCAAATTTTGACGCGTCAAAATTAAGTACTGCTTCCATTTGCTGGATTCCTACAGACGTCGAGTTATTAACCCACAGTTCTACCTCTACAGTCTGTCCGATCGTGTATGTATCCGCTGCCGTTTTATATATAAACGTTATTTCTTTATCTTCCGCGCTTGCCAAAGTTTTTGTTTCGCTAAACGCAAACGAGGCAATTGCAAAACCAAAAACCAATAGCATAATTACCAACAATGACAAATGCTTCTTCATATGTTTATCCCTCCTGTTTTATTCGCACATCTTTATGTAAGTCTGTCACTCCTCTTACTGCCGATGCAACTTGCGCCGTATCGATAATGCTTATATCACCGTCACCGTCAACATCGGCGGCAATATAAAATGCATCCTTAATGGGTTTCACTCCTCTTGCTGCAGATGAAACTTGCGCTGTATCAACAATAGTCAATT
Organism: Holotrichia oblita; assembly: GCA_023690525.1. NCBI lineage: Eukaryota > Metazoa > Arthropoda > Insecta > Coleoptera > Scarabaeidae > Holotrichia > Holotrichia oblita. The sequence continues at coordinate 429,830 of JALQSN010000023.1, read as the reverse complement.
CACCGTCGCCGTCAGCGTCGCCTTTAACCACAACAGTAACACTGTCTATTACGACACCTCCGTCTAAAAGCTGAATAATCATTCCGGTGCCGCTAAATAATGAGCCGTATAAGGACTCGTCCAGTACAGATCCGTCCGAATATAAAACCCTGATGCTGCCAGGTTTATTTAAGTAGTTTAAAAATTGGCTTAAAATCGTGCCGATAAATTCCTTTGCCGCAACATTGATCAAAAATACAGTCTTATTTTCATCATAGATATATTCCTCTCTGTCTATAGGAATATATTTATCACGACCCATAGCTTTTTCGTCAAAATAGATAAATTCAAACTTATTTGTATCCTCTTTAACTGTCAGCTTATCAAAACCTTCGATTTCGACATAATACGCTAAAATCAACATATCATTCAAAACAAGAGTTGTTTCAAAATCGAAAGGCACCAATTCTTCATTAGCCAGACCGGTAGAAAGATACCAATGCACAAACCTGTACTGTGATTTGTAGGGTACGATAGTCAATAAACCGCTATCTAAAAGATCGCCGCTTAATACGCTGATTTCTTCCGTAACACCGGTGCCGTTATTAAGGCTAAAGATAACTGTATAATATATGATAGGCTTAAGTTCGTAACCCACTGTTATATTAACGTCGTGAGCCGGCATTATAAAGTAATAATAATCGCCGTCTTCGTCGTAAATTATTGTAATGCCGGAACTGATATAGCCGACAAATTGCCATCCGTCAGCAGGATCATCAATAAGCACTACCGTTGAGCCGTAATAAACCTTTCCATCAGGAACGTCCTCACCTTGCTCTGCTTTATAACTGCCGCCGTTTACCGTAACGGTATAACTTTTAGGCGTATAAAAAGCTTTAAGTATGATATTGCCCGAAATGGCAGTATCAAAGTCAAACGGAATATTTTCGCTTTCACCGTCAACATACCAATGTACAAAATCATGCCCTTCAGTTTGAGCGGCGGGAATATAGTCTTTATCAATAGGATAGTCTTTACGGACCGAAACCGATTTGGTAATACCGCTGCTGTTATTCAGGTCAAACGTGACCGTATAAAATACGATAAGCGCCTCGTCCTCGTATAGCGCGGTTATTGTAACCTCGCGATCCGGCATAATAAAATAAAAATATTTGCCTTCCGAATCATAGAGTATTCCCGCATCTTCGCTTATAAAGCGGACAAACCATTTGCCCTCAGGCTCCTGAATAATCAGCCTTACTTCAAAGCCATAATAAATCCTGCCGTCCGCAGCCTCTCCCGCCATATCTAATAATTCATAACCGCCGTCTATCACCGTCACAAAATGGCTGTTTTGCGTATAATAAGCTTTCAGCTTAATATTTTCGCTAATAATGGTATCAAATTCAAACGGAGTAAGCGGGTCTTCTCCCTCAAGATACCAATGCTCAAATTTATATCCGGTCTTAGCAGGAGGCGCAAGCTCGTCCGCCCTTTCTCCGTCCCCTACTTTATATTGCACTTCTATTCCGCTGCCGTTATTTAAATCAAAAGTAACCATGTGGTATTCCAGGCTGTTATCTCCGTAGTTTGCCGTAATAATAACGTCAAAGTCAGGCATGATAAAGTAATAATAATCTGATTCCGTATTGTATAATATTACTACGTCCGAACTGGTAAACCGTAAAAATATCTTGCCCTCCGGCTCATATCCGTCAAATATCAGTTTAACTTCTGATCCGTAGTAAATATTGCCGCCAGCATCTTCGCCTCCTTTTATTATTTCGTATCCGCCGTTCTCTACCTTAGCGTCATAGCTCTTAAGCATGTAAGCGGCATATAAAACAAGATCGGAGGTAACAGGAATATTTACGGCAAATATTTCTTTGTCACCTTCGTTATTTATAAAAAACCAATAAGTAAATTCATACCCCGTTTTCCATGCGCTTGGAGGAGGCAGCGCGGATATAGTGTCGTTTCTGCTTACGTTATAAAGCACCTTAATACCGCTTCCGTTGTTAAAATCGAATGTTACCGTATACGAAATCAAATGAACCGCGTCTTCATAGCAGGCCGTAATAATAACGTCGCGATCGGGCATGATGAAGTAATAGTAATCAAATTCTTCATTATAAAGTATTCCCGCATCCGCGCTGATAAAGCGGATAAATTTTTCATCCGGCGGTACTATCATAATCAGCCTTACTTCAAAGCCATAATAAATCCTGCCGTCCGCAGCCTCTCCCGCCATATCTAATAATTCATAACCGCCGTCTATCACCGTCACAAAATGGCTGTTTTGCGTATAATAAACTTTCAGTTTAATATTTCCGCTAATAATTGTATCAAATTCAAATGGAGTAAGCGGGTCTTCTCCCTCAAGATACCAATGCTCAAATTTATATCCAGTCTTAGCAGGAGGCGCAAGCTCGTCCGCCCTTTCTCCGTCCCCTACTTTATATTGCACTTCTATTCCGCTGCCGTTATTTAAATCAAAAGTAACCATGTGGTATTCCAGACTGTTATCTCCATAGTTTGCCGTAATAATAACGTCAAAGTCAGGCATGATAAAGTAATAATAATCTGATTCCGTATTGTATAATATTACTACGTCCGAACTGGTAAACCGTAAAAATATCTTGCCCTCCGGCTCATATCCGTCAAATATCAGTTTAACTTCTGATCCGTAGTAAATATTATCAGAGTTTAAAGCCGAATCTTTTGTGCCGATTAATTCATATCCGCCACCTTCTATCATTACGATGTGGCTGTTAGGAGTATAATCTGCGAATAAATACAGGTCTTGCATTACTTTATCGTTAATATGATCAAACTTGACTTTGTTAGTACCGTCAACATAATACCAATACGAAAAAGTATATCCGGCTTTCCACGCAACAGGATAAATGCTGGCTATGGTTTGGCCCCTCAGTCTATCATATGACAAAGTTATCCCGCTGCCGTTGTCAAAATCAAACGTAACTTTAAAAACGGGAACAATATCATAATTAGCCGTAAGGGTCACCGGCTTAAACGGCATCATAAACATATATTTGTTTGGTTCGGGTTGTTTATATAAATACACGCCGTCGGGATTGGTCCAATTACCGTTAAATTCCATACCATCGGGTATTTCCAGCACTATAGTTACCATAGTACCCGCAAGGTAATACCCCGAGCCGATACCGCCGGTCAATATCAATTGGTATGCTGCCGCGCCGGAGCTTTCCCACTTGGCCGTAAGTGTAATAATGCCGCCTACAATCATATTACCTGTAACAGTATCTGTTGCAAAATCCCATAATTCTTCGCCAAAATACCATCCGCGAAAGATATGAAACTCACGTTCGGGCATTTTAACAGGCGCAATTTTTGAGCCTTCGAGTACAAGCTGAGGAGAGGGCATAGCCGAAGTCGCGCCGTTTGTATTAAAAAACACCACATATTCGGGAATATTACGGAAAACGGCGTTAAACGCAACGTTTTCGTTAGGCATTTCAAATGATACCTTTCCAATTGCGCTAGGCGTGGGCAGGCTGGCGATACCGCTTATATATTCCCAGCGCATAAATTCTGATTTATCAGGTATATCAATATAAACTGTTACAGAGGTTCCTCCCTTATAATAACCCATAAGCTGCCCGTTTACGATAAGATTATATACCGCGCCCATTTCAGAATAAACCGCGCGCAGATATGTACTATACATGATTGTCAGATCTGCGGGGCAAGGAATCCAACTGCCTTGGCTTAAATATTCCCAACCGGCAAAAGCGTACCCCTGCCTTGGAGGTGCGGCAGGCTGCAAAAGAGCAATCTGCGTACCTGAGGGTATATTATTGTATTCGATTATTAAAGAATCGTCAAAGTTCCGGAATGTTACAGTATATTTGTTTGCCGGCACGTCCGCAGCATACACTGCTTTAAATTCCATATCATTTTCGGCAGTCAATCCCGACACATAGCTGACCCATTCGCCGCTATTACTTTGATAATACCAACCCACAAAAACCTTATTAGCTTTTATAGGCGTTTGAGGAAATAACGCGGAAATGCTGGTCCCCTGATATAAATCTCGCCGGACTGCGATTACGGTCAGCGCGTCCTCGTCATAGAATGTAACCGTAATATTGCGCGGCACCGGTTCCGCCCTGTAAACCGCCTGAAACAGATGATTGCTGGTAACTACTGTCATCCACGACTCGTAACCGTCCCAGCGCACAAAAGTATAGCCTTCGACGGCGGGAGCGGCAGGAGGCACGATCATGCTTATCAGCGTCCCGTAAGGTACGTTGGTCGCCTGATAGAAAATACTTCCGTTCCTGTCCAAAAACTGCACGGTATATAAAGCAGCGGGCGCTCTGGTATATGTCGCGTACAAAGAAAGATTTCCGGACAGCGTCATATTGGCAATATAACCCTTCCAGCCTGTGAATACGTAACCCGGCTTAACGGGGTTGCTTACAGGGAATAGCGAGGCGACCGGCGTCCCTATTGTAACAAGTTGGATTTCGCTGATAAGCGAACCGTCATCATCCCAAAAAGACACTGTATAATATTTAAGCGATTCCGTCTCGTAATAAACGGCGTAAAAGGCATGATTGCTCTCTACCGTCATCCAATTTCCAAGGCCGTCCCAGCGTATAAAGGTTTTATTAGGGATTACCGGAGCGCGCGGTACAAGAGTACTGACCATAGTGCCTTTAGGGACGTTGTCCAACCTAAGTATGGGTGTAAATCCGTCTTCGGCATAGAATATTACCGTATATGACGGTACCGGCGCCAAAAGGTAATCGGCGGTAAAGAAATGATCGCCCGTCACCGTCATTCCCAAAGTGTATCCTGTCCAGCCGGTAAAGACAAAACCCTCAAGCTGTTTTACTGCGGGAAACAGCGTCGAAACTACCGTACCCTCACCTGCCTGTTTAGAAACAACAACCGAGCCGTCTATATCGTAAAATGTTACGGTATAAAGCGTCGCTCCGCCGGGTTTGAATATGGCGGTAAAGGTATGGTCTCCGGTCACTGTCATCCACTGTTCATAGCCTTCCCAGCGTATAAACGTAAATCCGTCCATACCCGGCTCAGGAGGCAGAAATTCGGATATATACATACCAAATTTGACGTTTTGCGGATCAACAATCGGCGTACCGTCCTCATGCTCGAATCTGATGGTATAAATATCTGCGCCGGCAGGAACATATACCGCCGTAAAAATGTGATCGCCCGTAACCGTCATCTGATTTGCATACTGTCCCAAAGGCAAACCGTCCCAGCGGGCGAAAAGCATTCCGTCCAAATAAGGCGCGTCCGGTATTTCCACGTCGGATTTTAAACTGTCAGCGGATATTCTGTCACCATATCGCGCATAAACAACGATATCCCGGTTAACCGGTTCGCTGCTTCCTTCTTCATACTCCCACGGCAAGGCAAATGTAACAGAATATAGTTTTGCCGACCATACTGCGTAAAGCGTCACTGTTTTGTTGCTTACGTCGGTCAGGTTGTCAAAAAGAACTTCGCCGTCAACATAAAGGGCAGAACCAGCAGGACTTGTTGCCCAACCCAAAAATTCATGCCCAGCCAGCGAAAAACCGTTATAGGACAGCCTTTTTGACGAATCATATACATGTGATGATGTCTGCGTGCTTCCGACAGCGTCAGCATTATTTTTATTGTATTCTATCGTATATACATTCGCGCTCCAACGGGCATATAATGTAATTTTGGCGTTATGTGCCTGCGTTACGTTTAACACATTTTGCTGATCGGAATACAGCGTTCCCGATCCGTCGGGATTACGCGCCCATCCTACAAAGCTCCAGCCCGTTAATGAATAGCCTCCCTGTGTAAGCGCTTGCCGCACGTCGTATTCATGATGACTTGCCGCTGTTGATCCTAAAATCTTACCGCTTGCGCCGGCCGGCAGATTTGAGTTATATTCAATATAATAAGTATTTCTGGCCCATCTTGCGTATAGCGTGACCGTCCCCCCGTCAACAGCAGTCAGATTGCTCACGCTTGCTTCGTCGCCGTATGCCGTACCCGTAAGGCCGGTTTCAGTCCTCCATTGATTAAAATGCCAGCCTGTCAGAGTATAACCGTTTTGTCTTAGCTGTCTATATTCATCGTAAGTATGTTGCGTCGGCTGAGTATAATTTGCAAGCAATCCTGACGAACCTTGCGCGCCGTATTCCTTGTTGCCGTCATAAATTACCGTATAAGTGTTTGGCCGCCAAACGGCGTACAAATAAAATTTTCCGTCTTGAATTGAGGTAAGGTTGCTTATAACCGCGCCGTCCGTATATATCACGTATGACGACTGCGGGGATGTCAGCGCACCGTCAGCTTGCAACATCCAGCCCAAAAAGGTCCAACCTGTCAAACTGAATAAATTAGGGCTCAAAGTTTCGGTCAAGGTATTATCGTATATATGCTGCGAAGCAGTCATGGTTTGGGCGACGTTTGCGCTTGCTGCGTTAGGCTTGTTTTGCTGATAAATAACGCTGTAATAATTTCTGGTCCAAACGGCATATAAGTTTACATTGCCGTTATTTTCGTAGGTCAGATCTAATACAGACTGTCTGTCAGTATATGTTATTCCGCTACCGTCCGCCCGCGTATTCCATCCGGTAAAACTCCAACCTAAAACACCATATCCGTTTAAGGTAAGCTGTGAAGCCGATCCGCACTGATGCGCCGATTGATCGGTAACGCCGGTATGATTCGCCGCGGAAGCGGCAGAAGGCTTATTTGCATTGTAAATTACCGTATAAGTATGCGCGTACCATTTGGCGTATATTTCTATATATTCAATTTCATCGTCATAATCGCCGGGCGAAATGCGCCACTTCCCGTCGTCTTCCGAATCAGACAAAGGCGTCGCCGCGTCAGAATCATAAAACCAGCCCAAAAAGGTATGCCCGTCACGTACCGGCCCGACAATTTCTATACCTGTGGCCGCGTCAAAGCTTGACGGCAAATTTTCTTTAGAGCCGCTGTAGGCTTCGCCGCCGACATCATAATACATTATGGGTATTTCGTTTTCAAGCCATTTTGCATACAGGGTATGGGCGTTTTCGTTATTTACAAGAGTAACGTGCGCGATCTCGGCACCCCATTCGTCTAAAGTCCCGTCCTTAGTCCACCAACCCCCAAAGATAAAGCCGTACCGTTTAACCGCGGGCAGCGCGCCGTAAGGAGAATCGAAAGTAACCGAAATCGTATCAGGCTGATATAAAGGCAAAAAGGGCTGAGAAGGATCTAAAGGCTGATTGTCGGGATCGTACGCCATATCTGACTGCGTATCAAAGCTGACGATAATCCCGCTTATAGCCGTCCACACCGGATACAGAGTAACCGGAACATTAGCGGAATACGATGATCCAAAATTATATGCGACTCCGGTGCCGTCGTCCGCGGTATTCCAGCCGGTCTGATTATATCCTGTCCGCGTAAACGCGGCTCCTCTTACTGTATGAGTTAAGTCAAATGTTTTATAATTTGTAACCGCAACGCCCACGCCGTTAGCGCCGGGCAAATAAGCTATTGCCATTTCGAATTCCACTTCGACCGAGGTATGCGCCTGAATATTCGAAACTGTATATGTAGTGCTTGTCCCTGTCTGCACAACATTGCCGTCCCGCCACCACTGCTTGACCCGCCAGTTAGCGGACGGGGCCGCGGTCAAAGTCGTACTTGTTCCCGCCTGAATAAGCGTTCCGGAACCGCCTGACGCAGCCGATAAAGTCCCGCCGGCGGAATTAAGCACGCTAAAATTGACTCGTGCGCCCCATATGGCGGTTACAGTTACATGAGCGGTGCCCATAGTGAGAACATTTGTAGAATTATTAACCGTCGCACCCGTCCCCGTTACGCTCCATGAATAAAATTCACGGTTTGCCGGTGCGGTCGGCCGTGTCAATGTAATTTGTGCCCCAGCAATACCCGTCGCCGGGCTTGCGCCGCCGCCTGTTCCGCCGCCCGCGCTAAAGGTAATATTATATACCGCCTCAAATTCCACGGTAATATTGGCGGCAGCGGTAAGCGTAGTACTATAAGTGTTGCCTTTAGACTGCACTACCGTGGTGCCGTTGCGCCATGACATAACAACCCAGCCCGCCGCCGGAGCCGCCGTAAACGTCATAGCCGCGCCCGTCTGATGAGGCTGCCCGCTTATAGTCGCAGCCGCTCCGCCTATGCTTGCCGAAATCGTTCCCCTGCCGGTCACGCTGTTATATATACCAAATGACACGTTATATTTTACCGGATTAGTAACTGTAAGCGCGACAAACGATGGATACGTACTTGAATTCCATGCGGCGTATGTTACGCCTGCCGGCGGCGCAACATATCCTCCTCCCGCAGTCCATCCGGCCCAGTTGCTGACTGCAGCTTGAAGCGTTGTGCGAGTACCGTTTACGTTGATAGACGGTGACAGCGTTCCTGATGTATTGAATGATGCCGTATTGGTGGAAGTTCCGGTTGCAATGTTACCAACAGCAGCGGCTGCAGTACCTGCCAGCCAATAACCATAGGAAAGAGATCCTGCTCCTTCAAAACCTCCAACAACGCCGCCAATATAATTGCCACCGCTAACATTACCAATGTTATAAAGATTTCGTACTGGATTATCTTTGACAGAGCCTACAACACCGCCAATCCGAACACCTGTTCCATAAACAGTACCAGTATTATAACAATTCGTTACATAACAGCCATTTCCGCTATATCCAATATATCCAACAACCCCGCCGACATTGGTCGAGCCTCTGACAGCGCCGGTATTATAACTATTCGTGACGGCACCAGTATATAATTCTCCAAGAACACCCCCCACTGGATCCAATACCCCGGTTACAGCGCCAGTATTGTAACAATAATCCAAATAGCCATTGGAGATTACCCCTACGACACCTCCAATCCAACGGCTTGATGCATTTACGATGCCTTTATTAAAACAATTTCTTATGATTCCACCGGAAGTTATAGACCCGGCAACTGCACCGCTTCTTTGTATCCCTCGGATATAACTTTGCTCGACGCCTACATTATTGACTTTCCCAGACCCAATATATCCAAAAAAACCCTGATTTTCTAAATCGGGATCAGTATAAATTCCTCTTACCACGTATCCTCTGCCATCGAAATTTGCATTAAAATAACTTGTAGAGATGCCAATAGGAGTCCATTTTCTTTCAGGAGGGGTCGCCCCCCAATTTGCATAATTCGCCGCATTACTATTAAGAATTATATTATCGGTCAAGGCATAATAAAAAGCACCAGAGTTTCCCCTGCCCGCGTTTATCTCCTGCCTGAAATACGCTAATTGTTCTGCTGTACTTATAAGCCATGGATTTGATGATGTTCCCGTGCCGCCTGCATAAGATGTTGCAACAGTGCCGTTCCATACCGGGCTGTCCGCTCTTGCCGTTTTTGCGTTTTCGGCCCATATGGTAGCAGCCCCAAAAGCCAACATAATAATCATTAATACGGGTATAACCCATTTATTTTTTTGTTTATTTAGCGTTTTCATATTCCTATCCTCCGTTTTTATTTTTTTTTTATTCCTCCCCGTAAGATTTTTTGTTAATCTCTTTACGGCTTAAACGCCGCTTATTTACCGTTTTAGATATACTGATTTTACCGTTTTACACGTTTTTTTACCGCTTCATCTGCCGTATGTTTTGTTGCGGCCGTTTTAACCGCCGCAGGTTTTGCCGTAATCGGTTTAGTTTGAACAAAATCACATGATTCTGCCAGCACCTTATAAATCGCTTTTTTATCCGCAAAAGCGCCATCTGCGGGAAGCTGATACCAGTTGGCGCCCTTAGGGAATTTTGTGCGGCACAATTCAGGATGCCTACCTGCAAGTAAAGCCGCGTAATCGCCAGAAATCCTTACAATCATTAATACTCCCGTATCGGTCGCGTGCAGCATTGCGTACGTCTTTTCTTTATGTTTTAACGACATCGGCAATTGAGGCTGGTCGGGACGCTCGACAACAATAATGTCGGGATTATTCAGTCCGCGTGTGTAGTCTGCTATTTCCTTGCGTGTGATATATAATTTTGTATAATGCTCCGCCTTGTATTTTTCCAACTTTGCATGATACTCCGCTTCGGCTGCCGCCGTCGCTTTTTCCATCTGGATTAAGTTTTCGGCCAATTTATTTTCTAATCTTTCGCGCTCTGCGTTCATTTCTTCCATGCTTGCAAGCGCATCATCTTTTTTCTTTTTTGCAAGACTTTCTTTTAATGTAAATTCGCAGCACTCTTCTATTATTACGTAAACTTCGCTCTTATTTATAAACGAACGGTCGATTGTAAGGCTGTACCAGTTTTCTTCTGATAAAGACGAAGCTTTTTGCACAAAGTACCGTGCACCTAAAAGCTTGGCTGTTTGCTCGTTCATACGTAAAACAAAATTAAAAACAATTTCGTTGCGGGCAAACATCATACCAAAACACCAACCGCCTATCGACAAAAAATCCGGCATCTTTTCATTATTCTTTTCGCTGACCTCAGGCTTTATGGGATAACGCTCTCTGTCATTACACATTTCCAAAATATGATCAAAAACGTCGCTGCGAGATAGCGTAAAAAACAAATTTTCTTCTTTTTCCGGCTTTTCGCGTTTTTTCTCCGGCGGAAAAGGCAGGGCTGTCCGAACCGGCTTTTCATCGGGTTGCAAAACCTGCATTGGCGTAATAACAGGATTTTCGTCCGGTTGTACCAAAGGCTCGATAACCGACGGCTTGCCTGATTGCACAATTACTTGCACCATCGGCTGTGTAGAGGGTGTCACAACCGGTTGTGGCACCGACAGTGCAGCGGATTGTTCTTCTTTGGATAAAGCCATGGATTTTTCATGCCTAAAAAGCAGTCGTAGCAACGAAATAATGATAAAACCGAGTATAAAACACGCTAAAGTTATAGCTATTATTATTAAATAAAACATATTTTTATCTCCTTTTATATTCATATACCTTTTAAATCTATTTTTGAATATAACATTTACAGAGATGATTAAGCAGTCAAGCAAATCAAATAAACTAACTAACGTTCGTTAATATAATAGCATAAAAAAAATTATACGTCAATAGGTATAGGAAAAATTTTACAAATTTCTATTTTTTTATTTTTTTATCATGAATTTTAAGCAATATGAAATAAGATGGAAAAAAGGAGCATATTAATAGTTTTTAATGTTAAAATTATTTAATAATTCGGATTTATTATCTTCATGATGATATTTTTGCAAATTTTTTATCCTAAAATCCAATATCTTTTAGTTATTCTATCACAAAACGCAGAATTTTAATTCTTAAGTTAAATATTCATTCTGAAATAAAAAACAGATTAAAACTGTAGTTTTTAACCTGTTTTAGCATATTTAAGTAGTATCTCTAGACTTAAAAATTTATTTTTAAATTATTTTAGCGGAAGAAAGTCTGCAAGCATAGTATTTAGCAGTTTTTCTTCTTCAAGCTGGCCTGCGGAATAATCAGATTTTGCAAAAGCTTTAATACCAAATATTTGGCGTGTTCCTGTAAACAGAGCCGCATAGGTCTTTGTATCAAATGGCTTAAACCTGCCGATTAATACACCGTAATCAAGAAATTTTATGACACGGTCTTCGGCGCTCTTTGTCATAGAATTCAAAAAAATATCACATGCGCGCTTATCCATAGAAAGTCTGAAATATATTATTTTTGATATCCATATCATCCTAAAGTATTTTTTTCGTCAGAACCTTCAAAGGTAAAAGCCAAAGCATTAACAATATCATCTTTTGTACCTAAAGCGATAATCTTTTTTATTTCCTCATCAGGCTTCATATTATCGTATAAATGCTCTTCGTAATAGGCGTAAATAGCATCCAAAATTTCCTGCTTCCCTTTGTAATGATTATAGATAGAAGCAGCTTTTATCCCCGACATTTTTGCTATTTGCCTCATATTCATTTTATCATAGCCAATATCAAAAATGATTTTAACAGCCGTATCAAAAATAACTTCTTTTGTCTTAGAACCATTAATATTCATTATCATCTCCTTTTTAAATGAAAATACGTCTCATTATTACTAATTTCAAAATTTTATTGTTTTTTAATGCAAAACAGCATAATGCTGTCATTACTAGCAGACTGCAAATTTTTGTAAAATTTATAAATTTTTTAACAAAGATTTTTATTAAACGTTATTGTAAACAAATAGCTCTGATTAAATAAAAACTCTGTTAGATGACTGCCTTTGATAAAAACGATATCGTTAATAACAACTTTTTAGATTATAAGCTTGTTTTATTAGCTTATATGTTAATAAGTATGACAACATGGCAAAATATCAAATACTAACATATAAAGAGCTTACATAAAAACAAAATTAAAAAACTGATTCTTGAATTTCCATACGGCTGTATAAGTTATAATATTCCTCTTTAATGGCCATTAATTCATCATGTTTGCCTTGCTCTTTTATAACTCCATCCTCTATCAAAATTATCATATCCGCACCCCGAATTGTAGATAATCTATGCGCAATCATCACGGATGTCCTATTTTTTAATAGCTTTGCTATAGCCTTTTGAATCAAATACTCAGCTTCGGTATCTATGCTGCTGGTGGCCTCGTCAAGCACGATAATCTTAGGCTCTGCCAAAACCGCTCTCGCAAAAGTAATCAGTTGTTTTTCGCCTATCGAAAGCATATCTCCGCATTCGCCTACCTCGGAATCATAGCCTTTTTTAAGCTTGGCAACGATTTTGTCAGCCGATACCGCGCACGCCGCGCTTTCGGTTTCTAAATCCGTAGCCGAAGGCCTTCCATACCTGATATTATCCCGGATCGAACCCGAAAAAAGATGAGGCGTTTGCAGTACATATCCGAGGTTGCTGGTAAGCCATAGTTGGCTTCTTTCCCTGTAATCTGTTCCGTCTATCAATATTTGGCCTTCTGTAGGCTCAAAAAAGCGGCATAAAAGATTAACAATTGTTGTTTTTCCTGCACCTGTTTCGCCTACAAGGGCAAGAGATGTTCCTTTGGGGATTTTTAAATTAAAATCCTTAAGAATATATTTATCGCTGTCCTCATATTTAAAAGACACGTTTTTAAATTCTATCTCGCCTTCCATTTCCTCCCAATTTTCTGTTTTGGGATTAAAGAAATCTCCGTATTTTTCTATAACGTCAGCGCGGTCCGTAAGTCCTGGATGGCGGTCTAATATTTCCAATGTACGTTCGGCGTTTGCTTGGTTAGCAATAAGATTTGTGATATATTCAGCCAGCATCATAACAGGGTCGATAATAGAAACAGCGTATGTTAAAAATATAGTAAGCTCTCCGATAGTCAAACCGCCCGGGCCGGAAGTAGTATATCCGCTGTATACGATTATTGCAGCTGTAACAAAAGAGCCCAAAGAATACAAAAGAGAATAATATATGCAATTAATTCTGTTATATTTTGTAGATTTTTTATACATATCAGACGTCAGATTGCGAAATTCCTGATTTAATCTGCCGCCGATATTTAAAGTTTTTGCCGTTTTAGCTCCGCTTATACCCTCATTTAGTCCTGCTGCCACAGCGGAATTGGCTGACCTTATTTTCCGGTTCATTTTTAAAAGCCTGCTTTGAAACAGCATACTAAACAAAAGAGCTATAGGTACAATCGTCAAAATGATAAGAGCCAAAGCCCAATTTATTATCAGCATGAAAATAAAGGCGCCTATTATATATAATATTTGCCAGCCCATATCTATAGTGCCCCACGAAATAATGTTAGCTATGCGCTCGGTATCGCTCATGGTTTTTGAAACAAGGTACCCTGTCGGCCTGTTATTAAAATAAGATACCGGAAAAATCTGAAATTTTTTAAAAATGTTGTCCCGTAATGCTTGCGACGCGCGCAGCTCAAAAGATATACACAACCTAAAGAACATGATAATAAAAAAAGTTTGAATAACTAGAGCCGTAAAATACATCGACGCAAAAGTCCAGATGCCCTTGGTAGTATTTTTATCAATCATGTTATCTACGAGCCACATCTGAAATTGGTGAAACAAAATATCAATCATAACCATTACTGTGATAAGCGCCAGCAGTATAAAAAACCTGTAACGTATACCTTTTAAATATGAAAAAATCTTTTTCCACACCTTAAATGAAAAGGCGGCTTTTTTTTCTTCTACTTCTTCGTGTATCATATCACGCCTCTCTTTCCTGTTGCTGAATTTTTCCGTTAGCTGCCTTTATACCTTCTGCATTTTCTTTTTCATCATTAAAAGCCAATGTTTGCAATTGATATACCCTTTTATATACGCCGTCTCTTGATACCAGCTCGCTGTGCGTACCACTGTCTAATATGCGGCCTTCATCCATCACAAGAATTTTATCTGCACCCATCAGTGTTGTTATTCTGTGCGATATCAAAATCATTGTCGTGCCAGATAGATTTTTTTTAAGCGAACTACGGATTTTAAAATCCGTGTCCGTATCTACCGCGGATAAAGAATCGTCAAAAATCAATACGGCAGGCTTCCCTATAAGGGTCCTGGCAATCGCTATGCGTTGTTTTTGACCGCCGCTTAAAGTAACGCCCTTTTCGCCGATCACGGTATCATAACCATTCTTAAATTCGGATATAGCACCGTCTACATTAGCTATTGCAGCATATTTAATCACCTCGCCTTCAGCGTTTTTACCTGCCGCGATAGAGATATTATCCTTTACCGTTTTAGAAAAAAGAAAAGGTTCTTGTAAAATAAGTCCTATATTGCTGCGTAAATAAGGAAGATTAATATCTTTGATATTAATACCGTCTATCAGAATTTCCCCTTTTTGCGGATCGTAAAGCCGGCTTATCAACTGAACAAGCGTACTTTTACCGCTGCCGGTACTACCCAATATTCCAAGCACTTCTCCCTGCTTTATATCAAAGGACACATCGTTAAGTATGACTCTGTCACTGTTATAACCAAAAGTTACATTTTTAAATTCAAGTCCGCCTTTTATCTGCGGCATTATTCCTAAAATATTTTCATCCTCCGGCACGGCGTCAAAAACTTCGGTCAATCTTTTTACGGCAATTTTCACCTTTCCTGTTTCGGCAAGTATCCGCCCTATATTGCGTACCGGCCAAATAAGCATCTGGCTGTAAGTGATAAAGGTAAGCATGGTACCTATGGTGATTGTCCCGTTAACCGTCAATATCGCGCCGGATATCAGTATAGTTAAAAGCTGCAATCCCCCTAAAAAATCGCCGCTGGACCAATAAAGACTCAACATATTGCCAAGCCTTAGCCATAGCGATACGTATTTTTCGTTTTTTTCTTTAAATTTAAGGGTTTCAGCCGATTGCTGACCGAAAGCGCGCACAACCCTTACCCCTGTCAGATTTTCCTGAAGTCTTGCTGTCAAATCGCCTTCGGCTTCTTCGGCTTTTTTAAAATTATTGGCTATTTTGGGAAATACGACGCCGGAATAAACAGCTACAACCGGAATAAAGGAAATTACTACTATAGTCATTATTGCATTCATCCACATCATCAGCGGAATACCGACCGCCAGCATAACAATAACTCTTAAAAACTCAATAAATTGTGCGGACATATAGCGGCCTATAAGATCAGCATCCTGAGTGGAACGCTGAATGATATCTCCGGTTTGGACTGACATATGCCATGAATAAGGAAGTTTTTGAATATGTATAAACATATCGTCCTTAATTTTTTTTGTAACAAGGACAGAAGTCTGAAGAGACGATAATCTGCGCACAAACGCTATACTTAACTGAATAAGCACTACACCAACTATCAACGCGCCGACGATTATAATATGCGACCTAAGATATTCTACTCCGCCCAATAAATCCACTATCTTGCTTTGAATTTTACCTAAAGGCTCGTCACCTATCAGCGAATCAATTGTTACTCTGGTAATTTGAGGCACTATATAGCTGCAAAAAATAGCAAAAGTTATAGCAACGGCAGAAATTGCAATCAGCCGCTTGCTGCCATGCAAGAATCCTGCAAACGCCTTAAATGCGCCGGTGGTTTTTTTTTGAGTTGATTCATCGCGTTTTTTCATATAAACAAAATCATTATACTAACAAAACAGAATAAAATCAACCATATATTTGCCCTATTTGTTGTATGCATTTACAAAGACAGCTATTATCTACAACAATATTTTTTGCACTATAATAATGCTATGAACAAATTCTATTAGATGATATTTAAGGCTTGCAAGATGCTTCTCAATATTTTGATTTTTTTGTTGTTAAGATGTTGCCTATACATTCAAACAAGATATCACAACCTTCAAGCGCGTTTAACCTGTAAAAAAATATTGTTCGTACTGGCACATGCCGCCAGCCGCTGAAAAAATTGAGCAATTAATAAGTTGTTTTAAATTTAGGCTTAAACATTACAAATTCATTTTATCTTTTACAATACATCTAATACCATAAACAAAACCACCGGCCAAGCTGGTGGTTTGCACTTGCGGCACTGCCGCATATTGCCAAGCGTTAACCATTTACGAGTTAAATACCTTATGCTTATGCGCCCAAATATCTCTATAAAAGGATTTGTTATTGGTTTTTCTTCTTTCTTTTATCCTTACCAATCTTTAACTTGCTGCCATATTTGTTTCTTTGCAAACATTAGCGTTCTCTGTTTTTTCCTTAACGCTAAAGTTTTTTTGTTTGCAAGTTAACGAGCAGTCAATTCCCTAATAAGGCATTCTACAATTTAATAAAAAGCCTTATTTATGAAAATAAATATTTAACAATAAAATATTTGGATATTATGAGATAGAATAAGATACTTCAACTGCGGCTACAATACTCAGCTTTCCTGATGAAATAGGGGTAGAAACCGAAGCAACATCGGCAAAAGACATTGCATTTTCTTTACGCATAAATAAAGAAGAGTCTTGATAGCCATGTTCGATGACAGAAACAAGCAAACCTAGTTTAACGCCTTGTGAACCGGCTATTAATTGTGCTTTTTCCTTAGCGGCGCTTAAAGCCTTTTGCAAGGCATTAAGATAATATTCTGATTTGTCTGCCAAACTAAATTCAATGCCATAAAATAAATTGGCTCCCGCCGCAGTTACTGCATCGATCACTTTTCCTGTTTTTTCTAAATCTTTTAATTTTACTCTGATTGTGTTATGAACCTGATAGCCATTTTTTTTAGATATACCACCGGAATAATCATAGCTGGGATTAATAGAAAAATTGTTTGTTTGAATATTATCCGGGCTAATACCTAAATCTTTTAACGCTTTTATAACAGAAGACATAATAGCTGAATTCTCGTTTTGTGCTGCCGTAAGCTCCGTTTGAGTTGTTTCGACACCAAAATTTATAAAAGCAATATCAGGTTCCGCCATGACTTCCGCAGTTCCTTGAACTTTTATTACTCCGGCCTGCTTTTTCTCAAATGCTTCAGCCGTAAAAACAGAAACTTGGCGTTTATCCAATATACACATGATTGTAATTCCTGTTAATATAACAGTTATTATCAGTAAAATGTTCTTTTTCATCTAACGAATCTCCTTATTTCTAGTTTATTTTAATTAGCTTACCCAAATAATGGAAAAATGAACCATCGGCTTAAACTCGATAGTTCATTTTTGCTTCTTATTCTGCAACAAAGGTACATTTATCTGTAACGTATTCTCTACGCGGTTGTTTATCAGCAGATTGAATTTTTTGTCAAAAACTAACCTTATCATTAAACATGACATTTGACAATGCTTTTTAAGGAATTTTCATTTTTAGCATAGTTCGTTTTGATACTGTCAATAACTTTTTGCAAACAGGTAAAACTATTCCATTTGTTTTTTTTTTGACAGTCTGTCTTCTTAGTATTTTTTCTTTGTTTTTATGTTTAAAAGAAAACTAATCTTGATTATAAATAAAGACAACTTTCTCGCAAACGGATAAAACTTTAATAACAGGCAGCATGTAATATTGTTTATACACTAAATATAAATGCGGCGTATTCGCTAAATCCGTAAGAATTGACATAAGCACTAACATTTGCGACTTTCATTGTAAATCCTACTACGCTGGTGTCAAAAATCCCGCCTGCCGTAAGCATAGGAGGTTGACTGCTTAAAAATACCAATTCGGATAAATTAAAACAATTATCAAAGCTATGTTCCCCTATGGCTGAGACACTTGTTCCAAACGTAATCTTTTGCAGACTCAAACAGCCGCTGAATGCGCCGCTCATTATTGTCGTTACCGTATTGTCAATTACAAATTCCAAACCTGTTTTTGCAGACGGATATTTAATAAGAACCTTCATATCATTGCTATACAAAACTCCGTCCAAAGAGGTAAAAGACGTATTAAGCGCCGAAACATTTATTGCTTTAAGATTTGTACAGCCGTTAAAGGCACCAGAGGACAAAAGAGTAAGGTACTGTGGCAAAGTAATACTTGTAAGCGTTGTATTGTTAAAAGCGCCTGCCGCAATGCTATAAACCTTAAGGCCGTCTATTTCATCCGGTATAGTAATATCGCTTAAATTGCCGGTATAGCTTTTTATTTCGCAATAAGCGGTGCCGATCTTGTTTAACGTATACGTATTGTTACCGTCTATTATAACACTGTCATATTTAGTAACAAGTCCGCCGCTCCATCTTTTAGGAGTACCTTTATAATAATCATATGCTGTCGACGGTACCCATACCGGTATACTTGCAGGCACGCCGACATTGATATCCACAAGTACAGAAAGAATGGTAGAATTAGTGACATCCAGAGTAACCGACGTAATGGCGGAAGATCCGTTAAAAGTTCTATTTGGCAGAGCGCCTAAGACATACGTTAGAGCACCGAAATAAACGGTTTTCAGATTTATGCAATTTGCAAACGTATAGTCCATATAAGTACCGCCGCCTAAAGTAGTAGCCTTGGGTAAGGTTATGCTTATCATCGAAGAACAGCCGTAAAAAGCATAGCCTTGTACTTCAATAACATTAGGCGCATCTAATTTAGCCAATAAAGAACAACCGTAAAAAGCACGGGACCGAATTGTTTCTACATTCCTAAAATCAACATTTGTAAGACTTGTGCAACCCGAAAAAGCCGATACGCCTATATCCTTTATGTAATTAAGATTAAGCGTGTAAAGATTAGTACAATTAAGAAAAGCTCCGTCACCTATAATAAGAGCATTTCCAAAGCTTACACTGCTTAAATAAGTGCAGCCCGAAAAAGCGCTCTGACTGATTGTATTTAAATTATAAAGCGATACCGCAACCAAAGAACGGCAGAATGCAAAAGCCTCGGCACCCATCAAAGTTACATTAATAAGGTCTATCGGTTTTAGACTAATAAGATTTTCGGCGGTAAGGGCAAAACAGTTTTTAAAAGCGCTGTTGCCAATAGTCGTCACATTAGAAAAAACAGCGGTAACAATATTGCTACAATCCATAAACGCTTCGTCGCCAACAATCAAGATATTAGCCAGGTCTAGCGAAATAATACTATTCAACCCGGTAAAAGCATTTTGACCTATGTTGGTTGCATTAGCAGGCATAACAAGATCATAATTTGCAGGAAAAGTGCAAAGTCTGAATGAATCCCTTGCAAAAGAAACAACGTTTTTACCTCCTAATGCATTAGGGAGAATATATCCCGCCGGCAGATTAGATACATTGCAGCTTATAATTTCAGTTCCGCCCGGATAGTCTCTCACTGTGTAAGCCCCAAAGTATATTGTTATGAATGTATCTCCATAATCATAATCTTTTATATCGGCTGTTTCTCCGGTGAGGATTCCGTCTGTTAAAATTTTTGATCCTGCAGCATAAATATAATTCACATCATTCGCCATATAAGTACTGGCTTTAAAGGCGGTAACTGCAGCGTCCGTGGGCACATATATTCTTCGCTTCGGGTTATTGCTATTAAGCCAATTACTTGCACTGCCTGTCGGAGCGGTTGTCCTTTGAAAGTTGATTTCTCTAAGCTCGGGACAATTATCAAAAGCCAAAGCAACTAAATATAAGTTACCCGTAGTGCCTATGTCCACTTTAACAAGTGAAGTACAATTAGCAAACGCCGAACCGTAGATATAGGCGATTCCGGTTGTTACTTTTAAATTAAGATAGGTCAGTGCGCTGCAATTATAAAAAGCATAAGCATTAATTGTCAGGACTTTTGGAGTATTGATTCGATTAAGGCTTGTGCAATTTTCAAAAGCCCTGTCATTGATTGTCGTTACGTTTAGAAAATCAAAAACCTCCAAAGCGGTGCAGCCCGAAAACGCGTAAGTACCTATTATGGTTGTAACAGTCGAAAGCGTAACTGTTTTAAGGCTTGTGCATCCCATAAAAATATATGGATTAAGGGTTGTTATAGAAGAGATTCCCGAAACGTTGGCTTCCTCCAGCGATGTGCAATTTGTAAAAGTGTATGTTGACGTAGTTGCCGCCCCAAAAGTAGTAACCCTTTCTAATCCTATAACAGTTTTAAGATTTGAACAGCCATAAAAACTATATGCGTAAACCAGCGTAATTCTGTTTAAATTTATAGTCACTAAGGAAGTGCAATTGCGAAACACATAAGATACAGTAGCAGAACCGCCAAGTTGCGTTATTGTATTGGAAAAGCTAACGTTTGTTAGCGACGTGCAGCCGTCAAACATATAACTGTTTAGAGTCGTTATCCCTGTTGCTGTCGATAAATCCGCAATCACAAGTCCCGTGCAACCTTGAAACACATAAGTACCTAAAGTTGTAGTTACCGCTGTTAACTTAATGCTATTTAGCGAAGCACAATTAAGAAAAGAACTGTTGCCAAAACTTAATACGCTGGTAAGGTTGTCTGTTTCCAGTTCTGTTGTAGAGCCAGACTTATAGCAAGCTATAGTAACAAGTTTGCCGCAGTTTTCAAAAGCATTCGCTCCTATCGAAGTATTGCCGTTATAGATAATCACCTTTTCTAAAGATGAACAACCGATAAAGGCAGAAGCAGGAATTGACGTAAGAGATGCAATATTAATATCCTTTAAAGTTGTACAATTTTGAAAAGCATTTGATCCCATACTGGTAACCGATCTAAGGTCTACGGACTCTAGCACTGTACAGCCATAAAATGTATAACTCCCTATGGACGTTACGGACTCCAGGTTAATCGTAGTCAATGCCGAACAGCCATAAAACACATAGTTCGCTATTGATGTGACATTTGGCATAACAACCTCTTTAAGAGCCGAGCAATAAATAAATGCATAGGCGCTGATAGTTTGAACACTATCAAGCTTAAGCGGCCCTATGGTCGAATCTGGCAAACGCGTACCTTGAAGCGCAGAACAACTATAAAAAGTATATGTTCCTATAGAAGTTACGCCCTTAAAATCTATACTTATAAGTCCGGTACAAGTGCTGAAAGCATAAGAATTTTCTATTACCTTAACATTTTTAAAATCCAATTCCGTAAGCCTGTTACAGTTATAAAAAGTACCTGCGCCACTTGATGTACCACTTTTTATTGTAGTAACAGCCCCAAAGTCAACACTTAATAGCGCCGTATAACCCGTAAGCATACCGGCAGGTATAGTGTCAAGCTTATTGCCGAAATTAATAGCCGTAAGATAACCTGCCGCACTTATACTATTAACCTGTATGTCGCTGACATTGTTTAAATTAATAGAAAACTGATTCGCCGCGCTGTAAAAAGCAATCGCGCCCAACCGTTGGACAGAATCAGGCATAACAAGCGAAGATCCGGCAGTAAAGGTATTATTTCTAAATGCGTCCCTGCCGATAGCAATAACATCAGATGTCACGCTTCCTTCGGTAACGCTGCCGATAACACTGCTTGCGGTCGTATTAGCTATATTGCAGCAAACTATTTCTACTCCTGACGAAGCGCCGATTGTTTCATTTTTGATTACATATTGCCCAAGTTCAATCCCATTAACAATTTGAGAACCGTATTTGCGGTAGTCTGCGTTTTCGTCATAAGCATAAACACTGGCAGCAGCACCTATATTAGTGGCGTTTTTATATATGTCTACGACAGATGGCAGAACATAAATCCTGCGTTGCAGATACGATAGTGAGGAATGATATTGCCAGTTAGAGACAAACATTCCGGCCGGAATCGACGTCATATAAAAGAAAATTTCACTTTGACTATTTATCTGGCGAAAAGCATAAGAGCCGATAAAGGTTGCTTTGTATATTTTTATGCTTGTCAAAGCAGTACAGTTGTAAAAAACAGAATTATTGATAGTAATGACATTAACAAGGTCTACGCTTGTCAAAGCAGTACATTGATAAAACGCATATGTATCAATGGTTTCCACTTTGCCAAAATTGATTTCAGCAAGCTTAGTACAAGTATAAAAAGCATATTGACCTACCGATATAACATTATTAAAATCAATTTTGGTAAGGTATGTGCAGTTATAAAACGCGTATTCGCCTACCGATATAACATTATTAAAATTGATTTCACTCATATTTCTTTGATAAAAGGCATATCTATCCACTTTGTTTACACTTGCTGCAAAATTAACGACAAAATCCAATGAAGTTGTGGGGATGCTTCTAAAAGCGTGTGCACCGATCTGTGTAATATTGACTATAGACCCATTTAAAACAATTCCTTCGCCTACTGTTATACTGTTTGTGACTGCAGCTCCTGTATAATATACAAGTTCATAATTGCCTTCCCCTAGCGAAGCGACAAAATAATTTTTATCAGCCGAGCGTTGTGCTGTCCTAAAAACATTTCCGTATAGCGTGGTGGGAGTTGTTCCTCTGTCATATTGTGTCGTGTAAGCCGCAAGCGACGAATACGGAACAAAAAATCTAGCCCCCGTGGTTGCCCCAAGTGTACCGAAAGGCGTTGTAGTTGTATAGTTGACCACAGTTACGCTGTCAAAAAAGACATATTTGGTATAATTAGTACCTGTGCCGTTAAAAGCATTATTGCCTATACTTGTTGAAGAAGATAAGCTTGCAGGTATGACGACCGTGTCAATCGGACAATTATAAAACGCCGAAGCGCCTATCTGCGACACGTTTTTAGGAAGAACAAGCTCCGTAAGCGTGGTCTTTCCATAAAGCGCGCTAGCCGGAATCACATTCTCTGACGTTCCGCTCGCTGCATAATAAGCATTTGATAAATCAAGTGATTTTAGGTTAGTAAGGATTGTTCTAAGGTATGTAAAATCTGCGTCGGTCATAGAAATCTCGGTATTACATACAATTTCAAGCTTTGTGATGTTTGTTATCTGAGTATTCAATTCCGTACCCGTATAGCCCTTATCTGTAAAATAAGTCACCAAAAGATCTTGAATACGAGCGTCCGTCCGCCTTAAATAAACTCTTAACTCAAGGTCGGAATTTTGTATTTGCACCACCGGATTTAAATCTAATTCTTTGATTATGTTTTCATTCAAAAAACTCACGCTTCCGCTTACGGTAAGTTCGTTAGAGCTTACTCCCTGAATTATCAAAGTATTACCGCTGTATACGGTTCCGTTTACTTCAAAGGGTGTTGAGGCGGCCGGCAACCAAATAGACGGCGAGCCGTTTATTCTGTGCTGATTATTAATATAAATTTGCGGATATGTCGTTTGAGGCAACATATTCATGCTTTGAAGCAATATCTGACTTATCGTCCCGTTGTTGACTATACTTATGTTTGAAGCCCCTACTACGGCGCTTACCGTGCCGACGGTTACGTTAGCACCTATAGTAAGACGAGTGTTGCTTCTGAGCGCTATGTTTTTCGGGATGGAATTTGCGGCATTGATACCGGTAATCACCACATTGTTAAGATAGCATCCTGCTGACCCATCACTATTGTCGGCAGCAATCTGAAAATTTTGTCCGACTTCAATATTTGTACCGGTACTGTTGGCGCCTTTTATCTCAACTTGGGTCTTAGGTGTGTTAATAATAAAGTTAAATCTGTCTCCCGCCACCCTTATTTTTCCGCCAAAAGTCAAATCTATTACAAGTTTTCCGACGCTGACAAAATCATACATCAGATTACCGCTCACCGTAAGGGTATATCCATCCGCACGGAAATTAAGCCTTCGGTTAAAAATAAGGTCACCGTCATAATTTATATTACTTAAAAGGACAATAGTATCTCCGGGCAGGCCTGTATCGCGCGCCAAATCCATATCATCTTGATTGCTTACATAAAGCAATCTGCCCAGTCCGTCCGGATTTTCAAAAGCTCCAACCTGTTTTGCTTCGATTCCTACATGTAGTTCCACTGTCTTGTCGGCAAAATCGACAGATGTGCTGGTTTGTGAAAGCCCGTAATCAAGCCTGTAAAATCTGTTGGATTCATTATAATTAATAACGCCATACTTGGCAACCTTTGAGATAAGAGACATATTTGTACTGCCGGTACTTGTCTCTAACGCCGAATTAGGACGGTTTTTAACATCCGCAGAATAATTGGCGAGACTTCCTGAATATGTGCCAAAGACCGAATCTGTTATTTCTTCAAATTTGAACCAAAAGCTGCCGATTACGTCAAAATCGTTTTGACTGTTTGCTTGTAACGAAAAAATTGTACTTGACGAGAATGTTATGTAGTATTCCATATCAAGCGAGCCTGTGTTTTTTACTTCGATATAGGCTGTATCGCATGTGCCTGCCGACCAATTCGTACGCTGGAACAGCGGTAAATTGTATTTTGATCTGTTTGGATCTGTTAAGTCGTCGTCGGTTATGTCGGTTGTATTTTTAATAACCGTAATTAATTCTGCGTCTTTATCATAACCGTACGCTATGTGTTTAATGTTTCCCGTATTTATGTTGCTGTATTTGTTTTCTAAAAGATTAGAAAACCAAGCGTATGTAGCTACCGAAAACATAAGCACTATTAAAATAGCTGCGTATATTATTGTTATTATTCGTTTGGTCTTCATTGCTAATCTCCTTACAAATTTTACTCTAAACTATATAATACGGCTTTTTTTGTTTTTATTAAGCTTCGGAATCACTTTCTGAATCATTTGTTTTTTCTGATGTCTTACCGGAATCGGTCTCTTTTATAACGGGCTTCTTTCTTCGTACAAGAGAGATGATTTGAAACACAAGAATCCCTGAAAGCGGAATTATGATAACTAAAATAAAGCCATACGGAGTGCTTGTAAATCTTAAAAGCCCCGAAACCGCTGTAAGTTTTGAACACATTACAGCTTCTATTTTTGCCGCTTCGATTTTAGGATCATCAACCTTGGTTGCCGTTCCTTGAGTAATAACAAACAATGTGCCGTTTTCTTCAAAAACTCTTACAATTTTATGCGTAATAAGCTTACCCTTAAGGTCACCCGCTTCACCGACATAAGTCACGATATCTCCTTCTTTCAGTTGGGCGGGGATTGCAGTTTTTGATACGATAACATCTTTTACCTTAAGCTCCGGTTCCATGCTGCCCGAAACAACCGTATAAAACCTGTAACCAAAAAAAGTAGGCGTTTTACCTTGTATGCGCATTAGCACTACAAACAACAAAATCAAAAATAAAACCGTAAGCACCGTATACTCTATCATGCGCTTAATAATATTGATTTTCTTTTTTGCAGCTGTAGCCATACTTAGATTTTTCGTCTCCTGATTATTGTTAAATTGAAATTACATATAAATACGGTATATTAAAATATTTAGTAGCAGATTCGTTGGTCGCCGTACGGTCAAAGAAAATATACCAGTAAATCGAAAACTTTCTGGACGTTGTGGTTGCCGGCAATTCAAGTTTTTCAAAAAACATAAAGGTATTGCCATTGAGCTTATCCTTGATTGTACTTACCACATGGCTTGGCTGAGTTTCTCCCAGCCAATATCCGGCAAATCTGGTAGTCCCAAAAATCAATTTTTCGGCAAGCTCATTGCTGTCAGTAGTAATACCGGCAAATACAACGCGGATTGTTGTATTAATATTGCTGGAGGTAGTTATATCAAGCCTGTATTGCAAGTAATCTCCCGGAGCAAATCTTTCGGTGGTAAAAATAGGTTTATCCGTATCTGAAAAATCTTCATAATTGTCGTCATCATTTACGGCACCCTCAGCAACCTTGACATGAAGCGAAATATTAAGATTGTTTGCCATTACATAAAGCTGATCTTGTCCATAATTAAGCTCGGCCCATCTGCCATATTTTACTTGCTCGTCCGTTATCCAGGCAAAAGAAAAACCTAATAGCAAAACTACAATAAGTATAATATTAAGAATATTGATTACATATTGTTTTTTCATACCTTTTCCTGTTTATAAATTTTCGTCGCTTATAACTTGCATGTCATTATGTTCAAATTCCGAATCAATTATTTTTTCACTTAAATTGTTTTCTTCAGCTTTAGCTTGAGAAATTATGGCTTCTGAGGCAGCAATTCTTTTTTGTTCTTCCTCTACAACCTGCATGTCATTATGTTCAAATTCCGAATCAATTATTTTTTCACTTAAATTGTTTTCTTCAGCTTTAGCTTGAGAAATTACGGCTTCTGAGGCAGCAATTCTTTTTTGTTCTTCCTCTACAACCTGCATGTCATTATGCTCAAATTGTGAATCGACTATTTTTTCACTTAAATTGTTTTCTTCAACTTTAGCTTGAGAAATTATGGCTTCTGAGGCAGCAATTCTTTTTTGTTCTTCCTCTACAACCTGCATGTCATTATGCTCAAATTGTGAATCGACTATTTTTTCACTTAAATTGTTTTCTTCAACTTTAGCTTGAGAAATTACGGCTTCTGAGGCAACGATTCTTTTTTGCTCTTCTTCTTTCTTTTTTTCCTCTCTAGCTATTGCTGCGGCAATTTTCTTTTGCTCTTCTTCTTTCTTTTTTTCCTCTCTAGCTATTGCTGCGGCAATTTTCTTTTGCTCTTCTTCTTTCTTTTTTTCCTCTCTAGCTATTGCTGCGGCAATTTTCTTTTGCTCTTCTTCTTTCTTTTTTTCCTCTTTGGCTATTGCTGCGGCAATTTTCTTTTGCTCTTCTTCTTTCTTTTTTTCCTCTTTGGCTATTGCTGCGGCAATTTTCTTTTGCTCTTCTTCTTTCTTTTTTTCCTCGATAGCTTTTGCTTCGGCGATTCTTTTTTGTTCTTCTTCTTTTCTTATTTTTTCTTTGATTAGTTTAATTTCTCTGTCGGTTTTTAAGGCCTTGTCAATTATATCTCCGTATTTTTGCTTATTAAGCTTTTGCGGCTTGACTTTTTTTGCCCACATCCTGTCGTAAATTTCCTGAAAATCGACTTCGGAAAGATTTTTTTCATCAAGCAACGTACTTAGCAGATTTTTTGCCATCTTGCGTTTGGAGCTCGTCTCTTGAGTTTTCTGCCTGGGATTTTTAGGATCTAAAAAATTCCGCAGATGAAGATAATTAAGAAACAGCGTATCCTGCAACTTATCTGCATACGGGGATGCTATCGTGTTTGCTTCGCTGTCGTTTTCGACAAAAAAACCGTCTTTGTTATAACTTTCGATAAATTGCCAAAGTACAAGCGCTTTTTTTAAATTTTGATCTTTAAGTATGGCATTTGTACGCGTAATAGGCGGTCTCACCAAAGGCGATTTTTTCATATCATTGGCAAACGGCGAACTTAAAAAATCTTTGATAATATTAGCAACCCTTGCAACTCTTTGAACATCCGTCATTTGGCTTGTATCGCGGGTTTCGCTGTCTAAGCGTTCGATTTTGGAGTAGCTGATTTCCATTTTATAATTGTATTTATAATTATCGATTTTAAAGTTGTTAATAACACTGACTGAGGCGGATTCATTTTCTTGAAGACTGGAAAGAATAAGGTTCATCCTTTTAGCAACAAAGGCATGTAATTTTAATAATAAAGTATAAACAAATCTGTTTTCATAAACCTCTAGACTTTCTTCTTTGTTTATATTCAAAATACGCTCGGGTGTGACAAGCCCGCTGGCATCTATAGACGATATCATGTTTGTGTGCTGCGCCAAATGCTTGATACTGTCTGTAGTAATCTTTTTTGCCAACGCTATGGATACAATATCTTCTTCCTGTTTGATAAATTTTCGGGGCTTGCGAACGATATTGTCAAGCGGTATCAGGCAGGATTCTATCATTTCAAGCCACTCTTTTTCTACTATCTTATTACTGGTCTTTTTATTATACTCATACTGATAATCGTTACTTTCGACGTTTTTAATAAAAAAATTATAAAACTCATCCTCGTATAAAGGATGCAGCAGCATATCAACACTTTCAACATAATTCTGTTCTTTTTCTTCAGACATAATCCGCAGGCTCCTTTAATATAGACATTTATACTGTCGCCTCTTAAAAAACACAACTTAGAAAAGCTTTTTAAGACGCAGAAGATATTCTTTACTTTCGGTCATATTGGCTTTTCCGAATAATTTGTTCATATAATCGATTAGACCGTCAACCTCGTCACGGATGTAAGCCATGTTAAGACTTTCAAATTTTCTTAAAATCTTATTGCAAAGAACATAATCAAGACCGTCGAGTTCTGTTCCGCCGCAATCGACATAAACCGGCACAAACTCGTTAAGCTGCTTAACGATACGGTTACCAAACGCCAGCCTGAAATGCTGAATTACGTAATCGTCAAGCTGTTCGATTTTTTTAAGGTTTTCGGCGCTTACCTTGTATTTAACCTTAGCCTCCTTAAACATTGCTTCCAAATGCTTATAGTTAAGCTTGACAGGTTCTGCCGGAGGAGCATCAAAAGCCGTGCCTTTAGAGTTTATGTTTATCGGTATCGCTCTGTCATAAACCTTATCCGAAATAGCAAATGTCGAGTCGTCGTTATTGGCGGTTCCGATAAACCACATATTTTGCGGTAAGGTAAACCGGCCTTTTACTATGTTTTTAGGATCTGAATCCCATCCCGAAGGTACAAGGTCTATAACCCAGTTATCGCGGGTAGGCATTTCAAAAATAGACAAAAGTTCGGCAAAATAATATTCTACTCTTGCTATATTCATCTCGTCCAAAACCGTAAAATAGGTGTCTTCGGTAAGCGTAGCTTCGTACATTTTTTTAAGAACCTCGGTCTCGTTAAAACGCTTGGTAAACTCGTTAAAATATCCAAAAATTTCGGTACGGTCACGCCATGACGGCTGAACGGGGCAAATAGTGGTTTTATTTTGCAAAAATTCTCCGGCAGCATAGGCAAGCGAGGTTTTTCCTGTACCCGATATTC
Source organism: Holotrichia oblita (assembly GCA_023690525.1). NCBI lineage: Eukaryota > Metazoa > Arthropoda > Insecta > Coleoptera > Scarabaeidae > Holotrichia > Holotrichia oblita. The sequence continues at coordinate 400,659 of JALQSN010000023.1, read as the reverse complement.
CTTGCAGAATAAGCAAACGTGTGGTTGCAAGCGCCGACCAAAAAAGCCTTATTGTACGGATATCATAGAATAGCCTAAGTTTAGAACATGCAAAGTTGCGGAACCTGTCGCAAAGCTCAGACATCGTTACGTTTTCAAATTCGGGCGCGACATAATAAGCATGATTGAGCTCAACCTCATTAAGTTTATAAAACCTGCTTTCGCCGCTGGCCTCATCCAGTATTTTTTCTTCTTCGGCAACGCTTCCATCCTCGAGGAATCCGGCAGGGAGTCCGCCGGCTTCAAGCTTTAGATCAAATAATTTCTTTCTTTCAGCATTTAATCTTTCGATTTCTTTATTAAGCGAATTTATTTCCTTAAGTAAATCACCCGAAACTACATTTTTTCTTGCCAAACGGATAGCTTTACGTATAAAATGAACCGCAATCCAAATAACTCCTACCAATATAGCAAGAATTATAAGCAAAAATAAGATTGCCACTATCCATTGCCATGCGCTGAATTCATCGCTGTAAGCTGAAAAGACATTGAAATATTCCGGAAGATTAAATATTTGCACAATCCCCGTCACAATCATAATTATGCCTTTCATAAATACATTCAGAAAGTTAAATAAAAATTTAAAAATATCTGTCATTATTACTCTTTTTTCGCAATTAATATTGCTGTTTGTTTTTTTTCTAATTTCATTTTTATATTATAGCGTATCTGCAAGCCGGGCTAATAGATACAAAGCCTGCGTTTTTAAGTTTAAAGCTAAAAATTATTCAGTCCCGTCTTTAGGCTTGTCTTTAGACAAGTTGCTTAAATATTCTTCTATGGCGCGCTGTTTCATTTCTTCTGTAAGCTCGGCACTAGCGGCGGCGGCAGGGGCTTTTGACGTTGCGCGTTGAACATTGTATTTTATTAAAAGCCTCACGATTAAAAAAACATTATACATAAACAGTACGATAAGCGGAGTTATTATTGCTAAGAAAAACACAACGGGAGTTTTAAGCGCTTCGACAACATTGCCAAGGCCCGAAATTTTTCCTTTATATACTGCAACTACATCTTCAAATGCAACTTCTTCAAAGGTGGTTTCCTTTTCAGCATCAGGAACATTGTCGCCTTGAGTTTTAAAACCATTTGGAAGCAGTTCAATAATACGGTGAGTATTTAGTGCTAAGCTGCCGTCTTTATAAAAACGGAAAGTTATGACATCTCCTACTTCCAACGTTGAGGTATCTACTGCTTTGACTATTATCAGATCGCCTTTTTTAAAAAACGGATCCATAGATTCGCTTACAACGGGCATAAAACTAAGCTTAAAAATGGGGTCTTTAGAAATCGAGCCGTCTTCTTTTTTGTTGGAAGTCATAATAGTGATTGTAAGCAACAAAATAAGAATCATTAATGTGGTCTCGACAATAACAAGACTTATGCTAATGATTTTTTTAGCTTTGCTCTTAGGGCGTGCGGCAGGCTTATCCTTTTGCACTTCTTGACTATTTGCGTTCTTCTGTTTTTTAACCATTTCTATTTTCCTTTTGCCAAGCATTTTAGAGTGCGGCATTTTTTGTAGTTAACTAGAATTATAACAATAATTTGATTTTTTTACTACACATTTGAACTGCCAAATTTTAAAATTAATCCAAATTTTTGACCTGATACCTTTTCGTCGCAATACATAGAGCCGCCTTCAAGCCAAATCTTAACATTTATCCATCTGATTTCGCCCGGTGCCATAACGTGCAACACCTTGTCAGGCTTTACTTGATAATTTTCATCTTCTGGGTCAGTTTCGCTTGAGGCAGTGCTCCTTCCGCCGTTATAATCGTCAAACTGGTATACCGATTGCGGTGCAGTAGCTTCCGGATTATATATACTCAAACCTTCGGCTGTCGGGAGGGCAGCCATAGTTTTTTCGTCGACATTTTCCTCCTTGCCTGCAATATTTTCACGCTGCATACCAAAAATCCAACTTTTATCCTCGCTTCCCTGCGCTGCTGTTCCTTTAAAAGTAATAGCTATACGTATAGCTCCCGGAAGGCTAACAAGCGGCGCCACTATAGACGTGTCATGATGCAGGTATACATATTTACTGGTTGCGTTAGACTCGGTAATTAAGCAAAAATCCACATCAATATATCCATGTTCGGCAGCATTGGCTTTTTTTAATACCGGATCGAGTCCTTCCATTGTCGGCGTATAATCCAGCCAAAAAAAGTCTTTGCCATAAACGCTTGAAACCTGCTTAAATTTAAGAGAGTCAGCTCCTACCAGCTTATTTAAGCTTACGTTATTGTAAATCGGATCACCATCTTCGCCGGTTAAGCCGATAACCATGCCGCCTGTTGTCTCGATTTCTATTTCCTGCTCGGTAACGCTAGGCGACCAGTTGTTGACCAACCAACTGTATGAGGAAAAAGCCAGCAACACGATAGTTTGAACAATTATCAGCGCTGAAAATATTATTTTTTTTATTTCGAGTCCTTTTTTCCTCATAATGCCCCTTAAAAAAAAAGTAAAGGCTTTGTTATAAAATGCTTAATTAAATTAAATTTTAAGACTTATTCAAGACTGTATATACTAATCCGGAGCGCGGTTTGCGCTCTTATCACTTGACCAGCTAAGAAAAACTATATAACGGTTTGTGGTTAAGCGACATAAGCGTCAAAGTCAATTCTTAAAACACGCGAAGCTGCCAATAAATCCGTCTCTTTATATCTTATATAAACATAAAAACTGGTTGTTGTTGAATATTGCGCCAACGCTGTAATCATTTCGGTTTTGTTTATATACGATTTGTAATCAGACTCATCGCCGATAGAAATCTCCATGCTCCAGTAAGTAACGCCGGAAATATATTTTTCGCTATAGTTTATAGATAAGCCGGACGGAGCATCAGGAATATTTTTGTTAAACTCCAGTATTTCGTATGCCGATGCATAATGAGTAGCGTCTTCCTTATATCTTATCCATACGGTTTGCAAACCATGAAATTCTAAACTAGAGGAATAATCCAGCCAAACGCGCCCCTCGTTATAAGATATCTCCAAAAGCGCATCGGGAATCGCCCCAAGACCGATGATTTTATTATCGTAATCGTCAGCAAACGCAGAAGGCGGCGGTCCGCCGGATAGTTTATAAAACCTTAATACATTAACTTTAGTTTCAAATTCGGTTGTGGTTTCGGGATATTTAAGACAAAGGTATTCGTGTCCGGTAAATGGAGGCCCTAAATTATCTACAAATACACCGTCTATAAAATCGCTTACATAAGTTTCCCAAGTCTGGCCATTGCGCGAAAATAGTAAAATGCCGTTTAACCCTTCTTTTTCCAGTCCTACAATCTCAGGATCGGGGTTTTCAAAAGTTCCGGGCGTAAAAATTTCAAAAAGCCTGTTTGTTTTTGACTGAAGGGCGTCGTTTTTGTTAAGCCCGAAAAATTTTAGATAAACCTTAAATTTTCCGCCGCCCAAGGCCTGTATGGCTTCACGGTCTGTGCCTTCTACCCAGATACGCACCGTAACCGTCTCGTAAGCAAAGCCGCTTTCGCTATCCGGATCGCACTCGGCGACTTCTTTGGTATTATTTGCCATAAGCGTGTCCGTAGTTATATCGCCGGCAACAAATTGTTTTAGAGCAAGCTGTTCGGGAGTAAACTCATGCTTATAGCCGTTTTCGTCATAATAATAATATTTATCTTCGGGTGTACCTTCTTTATTAAAAGAATAATACTCTCCGTCATCTACAATTTTATTAACTTGATATTTATCGTTTGGCGCCCAAACAAAAGAAAGTTTTTCTTGTTGGGTTTCCGGATCCTTGGTCGAAAAAGATACCCTGACCGCGCCTGCAATATAGTTTTTAGAAAAATTGCCGTACTGGTTGTCTGGAATTTCATCTACAGGCAAAACGTAGGCTTCGTTAGACAGGAATACTCTCATGCGGATACTTGTCCGGAAGGTAAGCTGAAATTCGATAAAATCGCCTGCGGCTAAAGCAATCCCGTTGCTGATAATTGCCGGCTTAGCGTCTGTAAACGACGTAGGTTCGCCGGTAATTTCGTCTTGGTGGGCGGCTTTATATAAATTTATGCCGTCTCCCGATACCATGGTTGTCTGATGATAGCCGGCAATGTCCAAATTTGCTCTGGGGCCGTAGCTTTTATCCGCGTTTGGGCGGGTGTTATCTATAGAAACGTCAATCGAATTTCCCGCTTCGGCGGTAATATGTATATCGTTTGTGTCGACCTGACGGTTGACAATAAACCAAGCAAAGGTAGCAAAAACCAATAGAATCATTATTTGTGCCATAATAGCAATAGTAACGATTATTTTTTTCTTTGACACCGGCTTTGCCTCCTTATAATAGTCTGTGTTTTTTTTTAGATTTTTTTGCTTTTTAATAGATTAAAAAGCTTAAATAGATAAAAAATTAACTTTTAAAGTATAAAAAAACGTTTTAAACGGATAAAAAATTAACTTTTCCGCGTACCTTAAGTCCGGCAAAAGCCGAAAACCAAGGTACGCGGTACTCGTTAACATCGGTGTTCCGTCAGACTGATATCTGCCTGTTACGGAAACGCCTAAAGTGATTGTGAATTACCTTGAAACATTAATTATGCAATAGTAAATTCCACATCAGCTGAAGGATTAAGAATTGAGGTAGCTGCATATCTGATATAAATCTTCTGTCCGATTAGGCTGGTGAAGGCAGTTACGTCATCCAATGCATAGTATGTTTCTGTAAGGTCACCATCAACTCTATATTCAAGCGCTTTCTCGCCGATGGCAAAATCAAATACATGCGTTGCAGTATCGTAATTAATACTGCCTAGTACTGCTGTACCATCTGTAAGCACGATAGGTACTATAGGAGTATCCTTGGTGAAGCTTAGCGCGTTAGGGGTACCTGCAGTAGCGTATACGGTAGTAGCGTACGAAACATCCTCAACGCGTCTTACGTATACTGTTTGGTTGCCCTCAAATACAGTTGTACCAGTCAAAGGTAACCATGCAGCGTTGGCAGCAGTACTGTATTCAAAACTACCGGTGTTGAGACCAAGCACTAATTTGTTAGTACTATCATCGGTCGTTACGGCAGTAAAGGTATATGCAGGCTTGTCAAATACGAACGATATAGGCAACGATGCGACTTTTCCTGCTGTAGCCTTTGTCCTTACATAGACTGTATATCCGTACATATCTTTATTTAGCAAAATTATTCCATCGCTGGGCATATCAGCATATGCCGAAGTTAAATTATTAGATGTACTATAGATGGCATATTCTAATTTGTCATAAGTTTGTGTGCCGCCTGTCAATGCTACTTGACGTAATGTACCTACTGTATTGGTTGCCGTAAAGCTACCTAAAACAGGAGCTTCTTCCTTAGCTAATTCATAGCCGACAAATCCAAGCTTTGTGTTAAAGATACCGTTTGCCAAAGCTTCGCGGGCTTCACGGTCGGTTCCTTCTACCCAAATTCTTACTTGAATTTTCATTTCGGCATACGCGCCTTCGGCAGCAGCCGTACCTATTTGGCCAACGCTGTTTATGGTGTTTACAGTGAGGGGAATATCGCCTGCACGGAAAGTTTCAAGTGCGCCTGCCGTCAAATCCTCAGTGCCGTCAGCCCAGTTGATTTTAGCGCCGCCTGATGTACCGACGGGGGTATATGCAATATCTTTAAGGTTAGCACTGTGTGCAGTTCCGTTAACAAACTGATATGTATTTGTATCGGATGACATACCGGTATTTAATTGCCAGTTGGTGTCGGTTGTTCCTTGAATAAGCTGTGTTGTAGAGTTAGGTGCCCAAACAAGGTTGACTGCATTGCTATCCTTATTTAAAAAGGCTACACGCGTAGCTGCGGCAATATGATCCTTGCTAAAACTGCCGTATGTACTTTTGGTGCTTGTCGTTACCGCACTATTGTTAGGAATTACCGAAGAATCGGACGACAAATAGACGTTCATGGCGTTCTTTGCACGGAACCACAGGGGGAATTCTACCCAGTTTCCGTCCGGACTTGTGGAAGGAATCTGTTCATATCCCGTAATTGCGTTGCTAGGATCGAATTTTGCTTTATAAAAATTCAAGCCGTTGCCCGAAATATCGGTAGTTTTGTCATTGTTAAACGGCAGCGCTAACTGCACGCTCTTTGCCCAAGTGGTACTGTTTGTCGAGATTTCGAGGTCGGTACCGGTTGTGGCGGTAATCTGGGATACTGTTACGTCGGCGGTACGCCTGACCGTAAACCATGCGTAAGTAGCTGTGGACAGCGCTATTGCAACCATCACAAGCATAGCTAACGCGGGGATAAATGCTTTCTTTTTCATGTTTTCTCCTTTTTTTTGTTTTTTATATAAAAGTACCGATTTAAGATTTTTTTTATTTATAAACCAATACTAAATATATACCTATACTAAAATTGTTGTTTATAACCGGTATGCATTAATTTAGGCGCACGTCTTTAAGTGATTTTTAATTCCATGTATACGGGTTATAATTTTTGCTCCGGCTTGTTATTCCTTAACCGTAAATTTGATATCTATCTTAATCTTACCGTCCAAAACCGCGTTAAGGCACTCGGGATCCTCGCCCTCTAACCAAATAACTATCGTATATTTATCTATTGCTTCTGCTTCTAGACCGTTACGCATGGTATCGGCAGCAAGCCCGCCTCCTATAAAAGGAACCGAATATCCCCAGTTTTCCCTATCGGGGTCTTGGGGGCCGGTAACCCATTCCGCCTCGGTGCCTCCCATGACAGGTTTTGCATAAACTGTACGCTCGCCGTTTACTATCGTAAGTATGCGGATGGCCTCGTCAAGGTTTTTTGTCACACCTGTAGTAGTAATCTTCATGTTGTAATCAAGGCTTTCGTCAGACATATTTTTTAAATAAAACGAATATGCTACGTACCTTTCAAACTGGCTGTCGTCACCGTCTTTGCCGCCGATATCAAAAGGCAGCCACGAATATGTAAAGTGGTCCAGTTTAACTTCTTTGTCAGTGCCCAAAAAAGACAGCGGATTTTTAAAATCTATGGTTTCGCTAAGAGCTATCTCTTTGCCGCCGACGCCTGGCTTTACTACGCTGACTGTCAACATATGGTAATTTATAAAATACAAAGCTCCATAAGCAATACAGGTAAAAATAAACAGTATACCTATAACAAAAAGCACAATTCGCCTGCGCCTAAGTGAACGCTTGTGTTTTACTAATACATTTTGTAATGTTTTTTCGCTCATTCAGTTCTCGCTATCACTGGACTTAATAATTTTTCGGTAACACCGCGTTGCGGCTTTTTTATCGCGTTTCCCGAAAGCAGAAATACTCCGTTTTTTCTGAATATTTCAATATCCTTACTTGCCGCAACCCCTGCCACAACTACTTCGGTCTTTAACTGCCGGCACATCTCCGCAAAGCCCGCAAGCGCCTCTAGATACCGGGCCGATGACTCGATTGCTATATGCCTGCGGTAAAATTTTACGTAATCAATTTCGTGATTTCTTAAAAGGCTTAGCCCGTCAAAGGAATCGTAATTATCTTCTATCATTATTTTGATGCCCAGCGAACGCAGCTGCTGAAAATTTATTCCTTTAGCGTCGGGTGAAAGCTTAATACAAAAACATAAACTTTTATAAGGTATTCCCAATTCCTTTATATACTTGACCATATTTTGGTTGAATATTTTGTTGGTTAAAAACCTTTCTGAAAGCTTCATTACCAAAAGATGATTTTTAAGGAATTGCTTTTTTATAGTTTCGTGTATTTCTGCAAGTTTTTCCAGCCAAATATTACATATTTTTACTATGCGTTGGTTGCTTTGGGCAGCCATATCATAATAAAGGTCGCTACTGACGGTTCCCTCTTTTTTGTCTGTGATTTCAAGGTCGGTTTCGATTATCGCAAGGTCGCTTTCTCTGATATCGACAATAGGCTGAAGTAATAATGTAAACGGATTTTCTTTTTCGGCTGCCTTTACTTTTTGGGTTGCCTTCGCCTTCTCTGCCTTAGCTTTTTGAATCGCCTTCGCCTTTTCCGTCTTAGCTTTTTCGGCTGTTTTTGCCTTCTCCGTCTTAGCTTTTCCGGCTGTTTTTGCCTTCTCCGTCTTAGCTTTTCCGGCTTCCTTTGACATTTTGTCAATAGGTTTGTTTTTTTCAGAAGGCGTGGCTTTGGGTTTTGGCATCAGCCGCTGCGACTCTATTTCGATTTGTTTTTCGCACTTGCTTAACGCATCGATAAGCAACGGATCAAAATATGTACCTTTTTTGCTTAAAATGCCGTTTATCGCATCTTGATGTCCCAAATATTCTTTATTGCTTTTTATGCGAAGATTGTCATATGTGTCGGCAATCGTTGTTATTCGCGCAACTATAGGAATAGTTTCGCCGGCTAAAACTCCCGGATATCCGCTGCCGTCCCAATGCTCGTGATGAGAACAACTGCTTTGTATTGAAAAAATACTCAATGATGTCAATGTCTTGCTGTCATCCGCAATTAGACTTTCAAAAATTACGGAAGCAGAGTCAACATGCTTGTTAATAATTGTAAATGGCACGTCCTGTCCGTTAATAAAACATTTTCTGCGAATCTCGTCGTTTTCTATCAGCTCAGATTTTTCTATAAAAACTTTACCTAAATCATGGTAGGTTACACCTTTTGTCACATCTTTTAAAAGGCTTGATGAAAGATCTTTATCCGAAGAATATAAATTTAAAGCTAGCGCAGCTTTATATAAAATCACGCTATATCTTGCTACCCTTTCGCTATGCTTCCTTATATTTATCGGAAGCGCGAGGTACATCTTATTGTAATCAATCAAGTTTTCCTGCTTGAAATCATTTAAGGTATGCACTAAATTCTCCATTCTTCTAAATTTATTTAGTCGATTTTTAATATTTTACTAGATGTAGTGTTAATAAAGCGTTAATTATAGAGACTTTTTTAAAAATTATAAAATATTTATTATTTCTGATATGATACTTATTTTATTTGAGGTTGCGCACCAGATTATTTACTCGCAAACGCTTATAACTTATATTGTTTTTGCTGCTTAGTATTTCAATCGCAGAAATACTTTTCTCATAACTATAAACGCTCATCGAATAAAAGCTGGGGGAGAAGGTAAATCGACTAATAAAGTATTCGCTAAACTCGCTATTATTCTACAATTTTAGTAAACTTATGTCTCAATATTTAACATTTTACAAGATGTAGTGTTAATAAAGCGTTAATTATAGAGGCTTTTTAAAAATTTTATAAAATATTTATTATTTCTGATATAATTATCTTTTGCTTCTTCCAGCTAATAAGGTATCGCTTAAACTCATTGTTATTCTATTATTAGCAAACTTATATATTTTATAAACTTATGCCTCAATATTTAACATTTTACAAGATGTAGTGTTAATAAAGCGTTAATTATAGAGGCTTTTTAAAAAAATTATAAAATATTTATTATTTCTGATATGATATCTTTTAACATATGCTATTGGCTGTTAGGGCTGTAATATTATAAACAGACTAAAGCCCAAGCTTTAGTCTGTTTATAATATTACTTTATTAAGAACATTTTAGTTTTAATTATCATTGAGAAAACGCTCGATAAAGGCAGTGGTTTCTTCAGACCAGGAATATTCTGTCATATATTGTCCCGCAAATAATTTTACAGCGTTTTTCTCTTTTTGCAACAGGTCATAATAATCGCATTCAAATTTGGTCGTATCAACATAACACAATCCCTTTTTGATGCAGAAGATTTCTGATGCGCCGCATGCCTCTAAGCTTTTACGCAAACTCATGACAGCCTCGCGATAAAGAATTTTTACCTTGTTGTCATATTCTCTGTCTTCCCACAAATTTGTAATAATTTCTTCCATGGTAGCGGTGCTTCCTCTTTTATCCACCAAAAACGCAAGGAGTTCTTTAGATTTTGACCTGTTAAATACAACCACTTTATTATCGACAAAGATATCAAATTTAGGCATTGTCCGTATAAAAAATCTGTTGTCAAGCAGACTGTTTTTTGTTCCGACAAAGGATGCTTTGATGATTTTTTTTTCCAAGTCGGCCTTACGGTACGGCTTGAGCATATATCCGATAGCCTCAACTTCAAATGCCTGAAAAGCATACATATCATAGCCGGTAAGAAATACGATTCTTATATTGTTATCGTATTCTTTTAAAAGCTTAGCTAATTCTATGCCGCTTATCCCAGGCATTTGGACATCAAGAAATACAAGGTCCACACTGTTTTGCCGCACAAAGTCCATAACCAGCAATGGATTAGAAAAACCTCTTAAATATTCCACGCCCGAAAGATTTAATTCTTTTAGAACGCTCTCGAAATTGGACAAAGCCAGTTGCTCGTCATCAACCACGATTATTTTCATATTAATTTATCTCCGGAATTTCTTTCGCCAACCTTATGGTAATTGTCGTTCCGCTTCCTATTACGCTTTGTAATTGTAATGTCGCCTTGGGAATCATTTTAAGCTTTGATTGAATATTTCTAAGACCGATTGATCTTGTTTTATCTGCTTTTTCCAAACTATTTGTATCAAAACCTACTCCGTTATCTTTCACCTCGATGATAATCTCGTCTTGCGTCGTAAATGTTTTTAAAGTAACGGTTCCACCTTCGACTTTTTTACATACTCCGTGATTAATGGCGTTTTCGATAAGCGGCTGAACCGAAAGCGGCGGCAAAGAAAAATCCATTTCTGTGATATCGTAAACTATTTTAAGCCTGTCGCCAAAGCGTATTTGTTCTATATCAACATAATTTTTTATATGCTGCAACTCTTTTGCAAAAGGTATCATGCTTACTTCTATCGAATCCATATTCGCCCGCAAATAATTCGAAAACTTAACCAATATGTCCTCGCCTTGGGAAAAAGATTTTTTGTATACGCACAGTACGGCATTTAAAGCATTGTATAAAAAATGCGGTTTTATTTGACTGAGTAATATAGAAATCTTTGCCTGTTCGGCTTCTTTTTGAACAGATAATAGCTCTATTTCCATTTTTTTATAGTTGCCGATATATTGAACACTGCTTATAAAAATCATGAATACGCTTATTGCCGACGATATTATAAACAATGATTCTCCCTTATATACAGCAGAATTCAACACATCTCCTGTCGCAAATAATCCTGTCAAAATAAATAATATCGACGCTAAAATCGCAAAATCGCGCAGGCCCCGCCGCTGTCCGTCTTTTGTCCTTGTAAGCAATAAAAAGCATATTAACATAAATAAGGAGGCAAAAATCCAAAACACTATGCTGCTTGCTTTTGTTTCGGGCAGTGCCATATAAGAAATCACCGCAAGGGCGCTTGTGATATATAATAGAATCTGCAAAGATAACGGTATTTTATACCTGCCATATTTTGAAAAAAACAAAACTCCGGTTATGGTAACAGCAAAATTAAGAGGTATTACAAAAGGATTTAATGTTTCATATACAATGTCAAAAAAAGCATTGCCGAAGATAAACATCATTTGCCTGGTTAAAATCAGCCTAAGGGCAATACAACCCAACATCAGCGGCAACAGTAAGGTAATATTTTCTTTTTTTCCAATCATAAGAAACAAAACAATGGACACAAAAAGCATGGCTAACAGCACAATAAGCAAAAAAGGTAAATAATCAAAAAACCACCGGCCCGTTGATACGGAAAGAAGCGGCGAGATATAAATATTCTCAGACGAAATAAACGAAACCTCTATGGTCAGCATATAACTTTGACCTGTTTTAAACTCAAAAGCTTCGGTCATCTTGTCTCCGCTGATTCTAAAATCATCACTGCTATGCGAAATAGTCCCGGAAGACGAAATAAGTTTGTCATTTACAAAAATCCTGTAAGCTCCGCTAAAACCCGGGATTTGAAAAAACAAGCGTGTATCTTGGTGAAAATTATAAATCAAAAGCCTATAGCTTGCCGCAACAAACTTTGCTTTAGAAAATTGCTGTTTATTAATTTTGGGTATCATTACTATGTCGTCCGGATTCTCTTCTGCTAGTCCGTCAGAAACAATAAATTTATCATAATAAATCTCCCATTCCCCTTCTAATGATAATTTTTTAGGGCTTGTGATGCCGTTTTCTGATAAATCCAATTTGGCATTCGCAATTTTAGGTTTAAAACTGTCGTTTTGATAAAAAGCATTAAAACATATCAGGCCGCAAAATAAACCGCATAATAATAGTGCAGTAAAACACCAGGCAAAACACCTTTTTTTCATATAATCCTTTTGATACTAATTGTAATATTGTTTTAATATTGCTACACGTTAATAAATATTCTTAATAACAAATACGTTATTTTATTTAATTATATCATAATATTAAACATGCGTCAAATTTTTATTAAGCCTTATTTATAAACCCTTTTGCACAAGCATGGCTTATACGGATTGATCGAAATAACCAAACGCAAAAAATCAGGACCACCAGCAAAGCTGGTGGGTTCGCACTTACGGCACTGCCGCATTGTTACCGGCAAGGCACGAAAAGTGCCTGATGAATTGTATGCCTTATGCTTATTTGCTGCCCTAGCGGGCTGAAACAGTTGCCTTTTTACACTTGCCGTTCTTGTTTTATAAGCTTAGAAAATTTCTATCTCTATAGAGTTTGCACTATTGGCTTATATTTTCTTTGTTTAACGCTTGCCGTTCTTGTTTTATAAATTTAGGAAATTTCTATCTCTATAGAGTTTGTAGTATTGGCTTATACTCTCTTTGTTTAATGATAAAACCATTCCTTTCTCACCCGCTAAGACGGTGGCTAATTCCCCAAGAAAAATTTCTCATGAAAGAAACCCCCTCATGAGAAATTTTATCAAAGATTTTCCTTTATTGTTTTAAACTTAAATATCCCGATATTTAACAAAAAAGTCTAAATAAAAGAATCCGAACAGATGATTGTATGAGGTTTAAACGTTTGATTAAAGTAACAATTTTCTCCATGACGAAGTAAGTATACAGCTGAAAAAATCCTGAGGTTCGGCAGGTTGTGCAAAAACATAACCCTGCATATGTTTAATACCTAATGAATTTAAATACTCTAACTCTTTTTTGTCCTCTACGCCTTGTGCAATCAGCATGATTTTAAATTTGTCACAGTATTTTATAAGGCTGTCGATTATTTTACTATTTTCCTCAGATATTGTTTTCCAAAGGCTTCTATCCATTTTTATAATATCAACAGGCGAACTGCTTAAAGATTTTAGCGATGCAGCATTTTTAAATCCGTCCCAAGCTAGTTTAAATCCGTATTGCTTTAAACGGTCTATATTTATTTTGGCAACCTCTGATGATTGATACAATGAAAAATTTTGAATTTCTATAACCACAGAAGAAGGACTGCCGTTGTATTTTTTTACGATATCATGAAGTTTTTGACTTAGCTCAAGGGTCGAGAGTTGTTTTTCCGAAATATTGATTCCTAACGTAAACCGGTTTTTATAATTAGAAAACCAAATAATCATTTGCCTTATCATTTCTTCAAAACACCAAAAGCCTACCCAGTTAATATCTCCCGTCTGCTCCATTATATGTAAAAAGTTTGCCGGAGGCAAAACGCCTAGTTTGCGGTGCTTCCATCTTATAAGAGATTCTCCTCCTGTTACTTCCATATTTTGAGTATCTATCATGGGCTGGTAATAAAGCAAAAATTCCTTAGCCTTGATGGCTTCTGAAATATCCTGATAATATTTATAATCGGCGTTAATTTTATTGGCAACCTTATCCGAATAAAAAACACAACTTCCGGGGCTTGTGCGCCGGCTGGCGATAAGTGCCGTTTCTAAATTTTTAAGCAGCGTATTTGAATCCTGACCCGATGCCGGATATGTGACAACGGCACCGTTGATTGCAGAATGTAAATCAATTTCAGCCGCATATTGCCGAACCTTTTTTAAAATAAATTCGGCAAACTCTTCGGGTTTGGGATTGGCGTTGCTGTGAATAAAAACAACAAAACTTGTAGTGCCTCTCAGGCTTATTTTTGCATCGCCGGGTAAGACGCGATTTAGACGGCTGCAAACAGTTAAAATACTGTTTTGTTGATTAATGCTAGCCTTTTTATTTGTTTCATCCGCATCAAAAAAATCTATTTGATACAAATAGAACATGGTTTTGGTTTTCGCATCTGTCGGCATGGACGCCATATATTTTTCAAGCCAGCTAGCAGTAGGCAAATAATCCTCTTTTTTGACCATTTTTTTGTTTTTTTTAAACATACGAATGACAAGAAAAATGAGTAATTCTACTAAAATAACAGTTGCTGCCGAAACAGCAGCCGGTAAAATCCAATCTGTTGTTGAAATTATAGACGAAATAAATACGAAAATACTTGCTTGTATCATTTTACCGTTTCCTCAAAAAAATTTTTATGCTAACGCTTGATAATCAATTATAGCCCAAATTAGCTATAATACAGATAAATAAAATTATATATTCTTTTTTTTTTTTTGTCAAGTTAAGTTTGTGCCACAAACTAAAATATTGTATAAAATGAAATTACATATATCGGTATTATATTAAAAAACTCGACAGAAGAAGCATTTTAATGCTATGGACAACAATGAATAATAAATATTGACCATATAAAAATATCAACACAAAACGCCGTGTTGATATTTTTATATCGAAATAGTTAGATATATAATACGGTTAGATCATCCATCAGGATAAACGACCGACAAAATCATTATATCCGAAGGTTTTGATAATTTCTACTCTGCCGTCAGTCTTGCGGACTGCGATTGACGGCAGATTTATTCCGTTGAACGTATTATTTTTTACCATTGTATAAAGAGCCATATCCTCAAAAATTACTTTGCTGCCTATTACCAAAGGTTGATTAAAGCTATAATCGCCTATTATGTCTCCCGCAAGACAGGTATTGCAGCTTAATCTGTAATGATATTTGCCATTTTTGTCCGCTCCTATTGCTCTAGGAGTATAAGGCACTTCTAATACGTCCGGCATATGACAAGCCGCGGACGTATCAAGTATCGCTATATCTTTATCATTTTTAACGATATCCAAAACGCTGCCGACAAGAAAGCCGCTGTTAAGCACTACCGCTTCTCCAGGCTCTAAATATACAGTTAATCCGTATCTTTGCCTAAAAGTATTAATCAGTGTGATCAATTTTTCAACGTCGTAGTCTTCGCGCGTAATGTGGTGGCCGCCGCCGAAATTAATCCATTTTATACGGCTAAAAAAGCGGCTGAATTTTTTTTCAACCTCGGCTAAGGTTGTTTCCAAAGCGTCGAAATTCTGCTCGCAAAGCGTGTGAAAATGCAATCCGCTGATGCCGTCTAAATTAGCGTCGTCAAAATCGCAAATTTTCACGCCCATTCTTGATAGCGGAGCGCACGGATCATAAATAGCATGATTTTGCGTAGAACATTCGGGATTAATCCTTATCCCTGCCTGTCTGCCTGCCGCAAGTACTGAGGGCAAAAATTTACTTATCTGCGCGAATGAATTAAAAACGATATGGTCGCTGTACTTAATTATATCTTTAAACTCGTCCTCTCTGTATCCCGGCGAAAAGGTATGGCTTTCTCCGCCCATTTTTTCGTATCCCAGCCTTGCCTCAAAAAGTCCGCTTGATGCCGTACCGTCAAGATACTGCTTAATTAAAGGATAAAAATAAAAGCACGAAAAAGCTTTTTGCGCAAGCAAAATCTTACAGCCGGCAGCGCGTCTTACTTCCTGCAGCTTTTCAAGATTTTTAATAAGCAAGCTTTCGTCGATAATATAATAAGGAGTTGTTAAGCCATTATCGGTTTTCATTATTAATCCACCAGTTTTGGATTAAAATCCTCTTTCCAAGGCAATCCCCATTTGTTAAGCGCATCCATAAAAGGATCCGGATCGAATTCTTCCATATTGAAAACGCCCTTACCTTTCCAGATACCTTGCAGCATAAGCGACGCGCCGATCATTGCGGGAACGCCTGCCGTATACGATATTGCCTGGCTTTCGACTTCTTTATAACATTCCTGATGGTCGCAAACATTGTAGACATAATAAGTTTTAGGCTTGCCGTCCTTAACGCCCTTTAAAATACAGCCGATATTTGTTTTGCCTTTGGTACGCGGCCCTAAAGAGGACGGGTCAGGCAATACGGCCTTTAAAAATTGCAGCGGCACTATTTCCTTACCTTCAAACATTATGGGCTTAATAGAGGTCATGCCCACGTTTTCTAAGCATTTTAAATGCGTAAGATAGCTTTGGCCAAACGTCATAAAGAACCTTATTCTTTTGATTCCCTTAATATGCAGCGCAAGGGATTCAAGTTCCTCGTGATGCAACAAATACATATCTTTTTTGCCTATTCCCTCAAAATCATATTCTCTTTTAATCTCCATGGGCTTAGTATGCTTCCACTGGCCTTTATCCCAATATGCGCCGTCTGCCGCAACCTCTCTGATATTAATTTCAGGGTTAAAGTTTGTGGCAAAAGGATAGCCGTGGTCGCCACCGTTTGCGTCGAGTATATCTATCTCGTGTATTTCGTCAAAATAATGTTTCTGCCCATATGTACAGAAAACGCTGCTGACACCGGGGTCAAACCCGCTGCCAAGTAGCGCCATAATTCCGGCTTGTTTAAACTTGTCTTTGTATTCCCATTGCTGCTTGTATTCAAATTTAGCGGTATCTAACGGTTCATAGTTGGCTGTATCCAAATAGTTGACCTTAGTCCTAAGGCAGGCTTCCATAATCGTTAAATCCTGATAAGGAAGCGCAAGGTTGATTACTATTTGCGGCTTTACCTCGTTTATAAGCCTGACAAGGTCGTTTACATTGTCGGCGTCCACCTGCGCGGTAGTTATTTTTGTTTTGCCGCCAAGCAAGTTTTTAACCACGGCGTCGCATTTGCTTTTGTTTCTGCTTGCGACGCAGATTTCCTTAAACACCTCGCTGTTTTGACAGCATTTGCGGATAGTAACCGACGCTACCCCGCCGCACCCGATAATAAGCGCTTTTGACATTTTGCATTATTCTCCTTAAAAATATTAATATTTAAAACTTGTATGCATGAATAAAAAATGTTGAATTTACAATGGCTTTTTGTGTTCATCAAGGCATTTAGCAAGCGACGCAGCGCCTGCTAAAATAATGGACGACGCGGCGGCAGCCTCAAAAACAGCATGTATGCCTGTTTTTAGCTTAAGCCGCCAATGGTTATGCCGCAGGCCGATGATGAGTGCAAAAAGATACGTAAAGGCAATCGTTTTGTTTCATGTATCCAGGTTCTTATATTTATTTGGCTTATTAAGCCTCTTAAATCAAGTTATCGCTACAGTGGTTTTTACTTGGGTTACTATTCCGCCCGCTGTCGTTAAAATCAGAATGCCCGCAAATATTCCCAAAAATTCAAAAAACATCACAACAAGCATAAAAATCATCATTACATATAAAAAAAGATAGAACAATAAAAGGTATATGCGATCGCTCACCCACTCCTTAAAGGTTGTATTATAGGCAACCTTGTTGTAGATTATACTGACCGATGATATCAAAGCATAAATAATAAATCCTATCAGCATTACTATTGTGGGACCGATTAATTTTATCTTTACAATATTGCTCAACTAAATTTCCCCTTTTAGTTTATAAATGATATGAAATAGCGAACGGATTTTAAGATAATTATTAATTTTTAAGCTTTTACACCAAGTGGATCTACGTAAAAATCGAAAAAATTATAATTAATCAATAAACACCGCCAGTTTGTATTAATTGTAAATAATCAGCTAACATTATCAAAATGTAATTATATATATTTTTTTGTGTTGGCATCTATTTGTTAATGGCTATAATTAATTCTCTGAGTGTTTTGCAAGCTAACGCTGCAGAGATTCCGCTGCTGTCATATGGCGGGCTAAGTTCTACCAAATCTGCGCCTATAACATTGCCTTTGGATACTTTCATTATTGCAGACAGAAGTTCGGTAAACCTTACACCACCGGCTTCAGGAGTACCTGTCCCCGGGAATTCGGAAGGATCGAGGCAGTCCAAATCTATTGTAAGGTATATGGGTCTATTGCCTACAGCTTTCATCGCCTCGTCTAATCTGTCAAAATTAAATTTGTTAATAAAATTATGCGACTTTGCAAATTTAAATTCTTCCGACTCTCCGCTTCTTATGCAAAACTGAAAAATCCTACCATCGCCTAAGATATCAAAAACCCTTTTCATCACAGTGGCGTGAGAAAGCGTTTCGCCCAAATAATCCTCTCTTAAATCAGTGTGGGCGTCAAAATGTATAATGCATAAATCCTTATATTTTTCTGCCGCCGCTTTTATAATCCCCAATGAAACAAGATGCTCTCCGCCAAGCAAAACGGGAAGCTTTCCGTCCGCAAAAAAACTTTTGGAATTTTGATAAATTAATTCTAAGGCATTAGCCGCGTTTCCGAAAGGCAGTTCTATATCCCCGCAATCGCAAACATTAAACCCGGTTAAATCTTTATCCTGATAAGGGCTGTAAGTTTCTATTCCAAAGGATTGCCCGCGGATTTCCGAAGGAGCAAACCTTGCGCCAGGCCTGTATGACGTTGTTCCGTCAAAGGGCGCGCCAAAAATAATAATATCCGATAATTCATAATCCGAGTCGCACGCAATAAAATTTAATTTAGTATTATTCAACATTTTTCAAAAGCTCCGTAACATAAGTCGGCAAATAAAATGCGCCTTTATGAAGATTGGTATTATAATATTTTGTTAATATTCCTAAAGCATTCCATTCTTCAACCCTAAGGCCGTTTAGCGGATGGTATTTTTTGGATGCAAACCCAAATAGCCAATGCCCCGACGGATAAGTAGGGATATGAGCCTGAAAAACCTTACATATTTCAAACGTCTTGAATATATTTTTATGAACCTTTTGCATGGCAACGGCGTCCTGCCGGTAAAAAGGGCTTTCGTGCTGATTGACCAAAATACCGTCGGCCTTTAAGGCTTTGTAGCAATTTCCGTAAAACTCTTTTGTAAAAAGCGGTTCGGCGGGTCCGTACGGGTCGGGCGAATCAACAATAATCAAATCGTACTGGTCCTCACATTTTCTGGCGTATTTAAGCCCGTCCTGAATAATAATATTTAGTCTTTTATCATTAAGCTTGCTGCTTGTTTTAGGTAAATGTTTTTTTATTGCGTTTAAAAGCACTGCATCGATTTCAACGAGGTCAATAGATTTGATACTGTCGTATCTTGTAAGCTCCCTGACAACGCCTCCGTCGCCCGCTCCGATTACCAAAACGGATTCTATATGCGGATGAACGGCCATCGGAGTATGAACAATCATGTCATGGTAAACAAATTCGTCTTTTTCGGTAAACATTAACACACCGTTAAGCGTCAGGCATTTTCCGAATTCTTCGCTTTCGAAAATATCAATTCTTTGATGCTCGCTTTTTCCCGAATATATCTGTTTATCTATTTTTATCGAAAGCTTTACATTATCCGTATGTTTTTCGCTAAACCATAATTCCATTTTTTTACCTCTGTTAATTAAATTTAGTGCCTGCTGATTAAATTTTTACCTGCCTGTTTTGCATCCGCCGACTTTTGTAATTCGGGTGCAAAGAGTCTTTTACATAACCGCCAATATGGTTCACATTACGCTTTACGCTTTGCGGGACCGGCATTTGAAGTCTGCTGTATCAGCATCAAAGGCATTGTAACCAATACCTTCTGTATTGAATTCAATTAGTTACGCTATTGATGTGTAACGTTTAATTTATTTACACTTTCGTCCATCGTCCCGATTAAAGTACATCCTTTTTCTTTAGAATATTTTATATAATCTATTATTTCCTTAGTTATTAATTCGCCGGGCGATAAGATAGGTATTCCGGGCGGATAGCTCATAACAAACTCTGCGCTTATCATGCCTGCGGTTAGTTCCAGCTTAACGGTTTTCTTTTCGGAATAAAACGCTTTTTGAGGAGTCAAGATTACTTGCGGGTTTATATATTCATGATGAAGCATTCCTAAACCGCTTTTTTTATAGTGCCTTCTTATCTCCGCTAAAGCTCCGACAAGTCGTTCTATTTCCCTGTGCCTGTCCCCTACGGATACATACGCCAAAAAATTCCCTAAATCGCCGAATTCAACCTGAATACCGTATTCGTCGCGCAATAGATCGTAAACCTCGATGCCAGCAAGCCCAAGCTTTAAAGTATTAACCGAAAGCTTTGTAAAATCAAAATCAAAAACAGTGTCATTATTGATAAGCTCTTTGGAATAAGCGTAATAATCTCCTATATTGTTTATTTCCTCCCTGCCGTACTCGGTCATTTCTATAACCTTAGAAAATATTTTTTCTCCGTTTAAGGCAAGGTTGCGGCGGCTAAGGTCAAGGCTTCCCATCAGCAGGTACGAACCGCTGGTCGTTTGTGATAAATTTATTATTTGCCTGACATAGTTGTGATTTACGCTTTTGCCGATAAGCATTATTGAGCTTTGCGTTAAAGAACCGCCTGATTTATGCATACTTACCGCAGCCATATCAGCGCCGGCAGCCATTGCGGATAAGGGCAGGTCTTTATGAAAATAAAAATGTGTTCCGTGCGCTTCATCAACTAGTACAAGCATATTTTTCTTATGCGCAAGCTCTACTATGGCTTTCAGGTTGGAGCAAATTCCGTAATAAGTGGGGTTATTAACAAAGATTGCTTTAGCGTCGGGATTGTCTTCAATCGCCTTTTGCAGCCCGCCTATGGACATTCCTAACGAAATACCCAGCTCTTGATTTATCTCCGGATTAACGTAAATCGGAACTGCGCCGCATAATATTATCGAATTAATTGCGCTGCGGTGTATATTGCGCGGCAAGATTATTTTATCATTAGGCTTGCACGCGGACAAAATCATTGCCGTTACTGCAGAAGAAGTTCCGTTTACCATAAAAAATGCGTGGCTGGCGCCAAATGCGTCGGCGGTTAATTCCTCTGCTTCTTTGATAACCGAAATAGGATGACAAAGATTATCAAGCGGCTTTTGAGAATTAACGTCAATGCTCATGCATTTTTCGCCCAAAAACTCCAAAAGGTCGCTGTTGCCTTTACCTCTTTTATGTCCCGGAACGTCAAAAGGAACAATCCTTTCTTTTTTAAAATCTTCCAGCGCTTCAATAAGGGGCGCTTTCTTCTGCTTTGTTTTATTCATTTCCTCTCCCCAAAAAAATTAACCCAAGCGTAACCTTGAGTTAATTAACGAATTATATAGGCATATGCCTAAACATTCTTAGAGTCTATATAGCAAATATTACTTTTACTACTCTTATTAATTCTCACAAGTTCGCGCCTTTTGGCACAGTCCCATAAAATTAAGGCGTCTACCGCCTATTAATAAGGCAAAAAATTGCCGGCTCGGCTTTGACCATGGCTGTCCGCAGGGCCTTTGTTTCAGCAAAGCTGAATGGTCAAAAATATGCTAACATAACTCTAATTTGAGATGTCTGCTAATATAATATAATGTTAATTCAAAAATGTCAAACATATTCGTCCATTTAGTCCATTGAAAATTAAAATCTATGCATAAAATAAATCCTCTGCTAAAATTCAGTGGGATTTCATTAAGCTTATAAGGTTATGCTACTTAGCGCCCATTTAGGGATGTCTTTAGTCCGCCGCCTGCTTTCTTTGTTATTTTACCCTTAAAATAGCATGGGTACTCACTGTTTATTATCCGGCCGGTCATCATATCCTCTTTCTTTAATTCTTTTATATTTTTCTATAGCTTGCTTATTTCGTCCTATCATACTCAAATAACACCACTTACGCCAGAATTTTCTTTTCCATTTTTGTATTTTAGTTGCATAACGCTAAATATGATTAGACCTCTTTAAATTTTAAAAACATTAGCCAAACGAAGTGAGCGCCACAAAGCGATACATCTGCGATACCGCGCTTGCAAACATCACGCCCGCTCTGGTCATACCTCTGCGTCGCCCTATTCTCTCTATGAATAAGCGTTTATAATTTACTCAAAAATTAAAAGAATTTAAGCACTGCGATTTAGGCTGCTAAACCATTAAAACTTGATTATGGTACGATCGGCACTTTTAGAGACGACTGGAATCAAGGCGTAAGCAAAAGTTTATGTAAAATTGTCTTAATTCATATCTTCAATCCGCAAAGTAAAAGCCTTTTTTACAATAAAAGCAAAGGGAAGAAGTTAAGTCAGAGAAACAGTAAAATACATTATTAAAGATTATTATAAAAAAGCTGATTTGTGTAATTATCAATTCAGCTTTTTTATTGATATGTTTTACTTTGCAAATTGAAGTAATTCATATTGCTTTAGTTGTATTAATCAAAAAAATCTGTTAGACTTATAGTCAAATATGTAATTACTTAAACGGGTGGTAATATAAATGAAAAAAAGAATTTTAAGTTTAATAGCCGGCGCATTACTTTTTTGTGCCAGCTTTGGATTAATTGCCTGCGGAGAAGGCTATGCAAATTATTTTAATGTGATAAAAAATCCTAAAAATTTCAAGATTGAATATATTTGTGACGAGGATTTATTTACAGAAATAAGAGTTGGTAATAAGGTTGCGTTAAAAACCACTTGGGATGATGGCGGAACAAGTATTTCTAAAAATACTGAGTGGACAATTTATCGTAACGTGTATAAAGAGCAAAGTAACTTATACTATGACAGTCAATTTGCCCGAACAACAGATTATTACAGATACGCGACCACTAAATCAGAATGGGAGAAAACCAACACAATTTTTTTAGGAAGAGAGGCTGTAGTTTATCAGCAAAAAGGTATAAGCAGTTATTTTGCTAACGCTGACAGCGAAGGAATCGACAGAGAGTATACAGAAAAATATATAGTTGATAAACAATACGATGTTATTTTGGCTGAATATTTTACTTGGGACGGTGATGATGAAAAAACATTTTTTGAAGTGACCTTATTTGAGATTGGCGGACAGGAATTGCCGGATAATCCGACACTATCTTAAAAAAGCTTTTGAACTCACCTCATGATCTTGCATATCCGCTTAATATGCAGAGCCGATTGATATTTCAATCTAATATCAAGATGATGAAAAAACATTTTTTGAAGTGACCTTATTTGAGATTGGCGGACAGGAATTGCCGGATAATCCAACACTATCTTAAAAAAGCTTTTGAATTCACCTCATGATCTTGCATATCCGCTTAATATGCAGAGCCGATTGATATTTCAATCTAATATCAATCGGCTTTTTATTTACAGATTTGTACGATTATCCTTAATTTGTCTGTTTTAGGTTGCCATCATAATTGTGGCTCTTGTAATGCCGTCATAAAACGCGCGATAAAACCAAAAACAATCGCTGACGATAATTTTTATTGTAAAATAAAAACTGTTTAAAAAAAGATCTTACTAAAACACAAACAGTATAAATATTAATTGCATTGGCTGCCGTAATGTCACAAAATGGCAACACACAGTTTGTTTGACGCAGGATAAGCAGAAAAATTGACCTCATCTGAGGGGACTACCATCAAAAAACATACGCGGAATTGATTTTAACATAGAACGCTGTTGACTGCAGAAAGCTATGATATTTTATCAAAAAGGAGCACCGGAAATATAAAAATATAAGAGCATAATATGTCCGAAACTGCAAACGCAGACACGGCTGGCGCAAAGCACACTCATTCTATTCTATATTAGCTTCAATTCGTAAAATAAAACTTATCAATAAAAAAGGCAGTGTTGCAAAAACTATGATGAGTGAAACAAGTCAATCAATCGAAACTTTGGATTATTGACATGCAGATTGGCAAAAAGACTAGTTGTAAGGTCTACCATTTTTACACTGCGGGATACAACGCAATTTCTTCTTCTAAATCTAGCAAACCAATGCCGCTGCCTGCCATTGTTATTTTCTATGCCCAAGTATGTTTCTTTGTTTGCCGCAATAAGGGTTTGGGAATGAGTTGACTGTAAACTCACAGAAATCGGCATAGTATATCTTTACATTGAATCTACTGTTTTGCAACACTATCATAAAAAAAGCTAAATGATAATTACACAAATTAGCTTTTTATATTAATCTTGTTTTAATAATGTATTTTACTGTTTCTCTGACTTAACTTCTTCCCTTTGCTTTTGTTGTAATAAAGACTTTTACTTTGTGAATTGAAGTATATTAAAATTGTTCTTTACATAAGCGGCTGAAAAATGGTATATTAATTATATTGCCGCTTATGGTAATCGGACTTTGTTTACAATAAGCCAAAATAAATTTCCAAAGCAGGTAAAAAATGTTCCTTGCTATAAACAGCGCAGAATTAAACGAAAGAGGGTTTGAACAAGCAGAATTTGTAATAATCAGCGGTGATGCTTATGTCGACCACCCGTCTTTTGGGCACGCTATAATCGGCAGATTAATAGAATCCGAAGGCTTTGGCGTAGGGATAATCGCTCAGCCCGTCAGCGACAGAGATTATACCGTTTTTGGCGCTCCTAAAGCAGCTTTTATGATAGCAGGCGGTGTTGTGGACAGCATGGTCAACAATTATACCGTTGCAAAAAATAAGCGCGACAAGGACGTATACAGCGAGGGCGGAAAAAAAGGTAAACGTCCCGACCGGGCTGTTGATGTTTATGCCCGCACATTAAAAAAGCTTTACCCTGATGTTCCTATTATTATAGGGGGAATCGAGGCAAGTTTGCGTCGGCTTAGTCATTATGATTATTGGGACGACGCTGTAAGACATTCTATACTGCTCACATCGGGGGCGGATTTGCTTGTTTACGGAATGGGCGAATATCCTTTGCTGGAAATTGCTAAGTACGCCCGCAAAAATATTCCGCTGTCGAATTTAAAAAATATTAAAGGTACGGCATATCTGACAAATATCGCATCCGCCACCGAAGCTGTGAGGCGCAATCGGCGGGGCGAATTTGTCAAACCACATTATTTTGCCTAGCCACGAGCGCGTTTGCAGCGATAAGCAAGCCTATGCAAAAGCATTTGTTACTGCAAAAAAATGCAGCGAATACCCCGCCGATAAAATTTTGATTCAAAAGCAAGATTACGAAAATTACGCCGTAATCAATCCGCCATCGCCGCCGCTTGGCGAAAAGCTGATGGACAGGATTTATGCTCTGCCCTTTATGCGCAAGCCTCATCCAATATATATGCAAGGAATCCCCGCAACCCTAGAGGTTGAGTTTTCGGTTACCGCTCACCGCGGCTGCTACGGGGATTGCAGTTTTTGCGCTCTTACCTATCATCAGGGGCGGTTTATTGACGCCCGCAGCGCGGACAGCATTATACGGGAAGTCGAAATGATGACTCAAAATACCGATTTTAAAGGTTATGTCCACGATATCGGTGGACCGTCGGCCAATTTTCATCAGCCGTCTTGCGACAAACAGTCAGAAAAAGGCTCTTGCTCTAATCGTTCTTGCGTAGGCTTTGACAGTTGCCCTAATCTAAAGGTCAGCCACAAAAAGTTTATGGATATTCTAAGGCGGGCAAGAAGCGTAAAGGGCGTAAAAAAAGTGTTTGTGCGTAGCGGACTTAGATACGATTACATTATGGCAGACCCCGACAAAACAATTTTGCCGGAGCTAATCGAGCATCATATAAGCGGACAGCTAAAGGTTGCGCCCGAACATTGCAGCAACAATGTATTAAAGCTGATGAATAAGCCGCCATTCGAAAAATACCGGGCCTTTGCCGCTGAATACGAAAAAATAAATAAGCAAAAAGGCAAAAAACAGTATCTTGTCCCTTACTTTATTTCCAGCCACCCCGGCTGCACCGTAAGCGATGCGGTAGAACTTACCGAATATCTAAAATCAATAAATTATATGCCTTTGCAGGTGCAGGATTTTTACCCTACTCCATCTACACTTTCGACAACAATCTACTATACGGGGCTGGACCCTTATACGCTAAAGCCTGTATATACGGCAAAGTCGCCACACGAAAAAGCCATACAAAGAGCGCTGTTGCAGTACAGACTGCCGCAAAACAGACAGCTTGTTGATGAGGCGTACCATATAGCCGGCAGACAAAATATCAATAAACAAAATACACCTAAACAAAGCTTAACTAATAACAGAATTAATAAAAAGACTGATAGCGCAAAAAAATCTGGTAAAGCCAAAAACAATTTAGGTAAAGCAAATAAAATTAGTAACTATTACTCAAATAAATCAAGCAAAAGCAAAAAGACTAACAAACCAAATGGCAGATAATCTATAGCTGTCAAAAATAGATAAATCAAGAACTTAAAGCGCTTGTGCCGGAATTATACGTGCAGTTTCCTATGGCGTCATAATAAAACTCTGCGCTTCCGCGGCTTTTTAAACGCCCGTTTATATAGGTGTTGTTGGTTATTGCCTGACCTTTTTGCTCGCTTGCTATACTTCCGTCAGGATTGTATTCGTAAGTTACCGTACCGCTAGCATTTGTTTCGGTCTTTAGGCGGTTTGCTTTATCGTAGGTATAGCTTTGAGTATCCGTGCTTGTTACGGACTTTATATTTTGCACACTATTATTTTTTTGCGGATTACCGCGATTGTCGTACTCATAATTAAACTCGTACGAATATTCGCTTTTGCCGTTTATATCCGTCACCTTTATTTGCTCTTTTAATAAAGTTCCTTTCTTGTATGCGTATTCAACTTTATTTTGCGTTTGCCCAATATAATTTGTATGTACATAACCGGGAAGCCACGCACGGTAGGTTTTTTTATTCAGTCTGCCAAGGCTGTCAAAAGCGTAGTCTGTGTTTTGGACACAACGCCCTTTTCCGTGTGTAGAGTCTACTCGCGGTTTTAACAGCTTTTTTTCGTCGTAATCCGTAATCGTCTCTGACCAAATATCCGGATAATCGTAACGTTCTTTGTTTTCTCCGGTTTTTTTGATGCCAAATAACTTTTTGCCGTCACTGCTTTCGCCTTTGTAAATTCCGTATCCCGTGACATTATTAAAATCGTCATATGTATACGTATATGTCCTGTCCTCGTAAGGGTCGTACATCTCCGTTACTTCGGCCGCGCCCGAACTTTCACGTAAAGGATTAGGCAGCGAGGGGTCGTCCTGCCGTACAAATGTTGTATTCTTTTCTTCGTAGGCTGTTCCGTTATAAGTTTTTTCGTCTATATTACTTGTTCGTCCGTATTTATCCAGCGTAACCTTAACCTCATCGGGGTTTTGGGCGTCATTACGGTACTGCTTTGTTGTTATTGTGCCCGCAGCGTAATTTATCTCCTTGCTTGTTAGAAGCTGCTCGGCCTTGCCTGCGCCGCACAACAGATAATGCTTGTCCGGATTGCCAAAATCGTTGTATCCGAATTTATATCCGTATCCGGCTGAAGTCTCAAATCCGGTCGGCGAAACCGCCATCAATCTGCCGCTATTATCATATTCCAGATGGTTTTTGCCGCCCATGTTGTTTTCTACGCTGACAAGCTTGTTGCCAAAAGCATCGTAACTGTAAGTCGTTACCAGCGTATTATTTGACTCTAATTCGCCGCTATCCTTAACAGGAGAGTTTCTCAAGAATAAATATAAAGAAAAGGCAGTAAGTACAAAATACTTACTACCTAATCCTTGATTTTTTTAAATCTTAATTATTTTCTGGCAATTCCTCTGAAAAAGGATGTCTTACTAAACCTAAGAACCTTTCTTCTTTTACTCCAAATTTTTTATAATTACTTCTTGCCTCATTCAACGAAATTTTATTTGAGCCTCCTTTCATATTAGGATTATCATGCATAACTTCATCATATTGCCAATGACAAACTTCACAAATTTCAAATAAATAAAGATCGCTTCTATGAGTATAATTGCCACAACAAGGACATTTTATTTTAATCAAATATTTTGAGTTATTTTTTCGTAACTCTTCTAAAAAATTTTTCTCTTTTTCCATATGCTACTTCTCCTTTTATTTTGGTGCATATTTTGCAAATTGTTCTAACCAATAAGACATGCCCGTATCTGGATAATAATAGGTAGAAATTCCACCGTAACTGTTTATTATTCCAAACTCATTTGTTATAGGGTTATATCTAAAGTATGTGCCTTCAGATGACATAAATGACTCCATACCCGGCTTAAACGGTCCGTCCATAAATTCCCTGGCTTTTTGTAAATATTGGTCTGAAGATAGCCCTCCATGATCCTTAGCATGTCGTGCTAAACTTTTTCCACTTTGATAATCCATATCAGGATTTCTATTTGTCGGATATGGATCAACCGTATTCGCCGGTTGCGCCTTGCTGTTTGTACCGGCAACAGCCGAACGCCTTAACGCCATTATGCCCTTGTATGCAAGACCGCCCAGGATGCCGCCTATTATTCCGCCTATTATCGCTCCTGTTGTGTAGCGGCCGCCCAGCGCCTTGCTTATGTAGCCTCCGACTACAGAACCTGCCGCCGCGCCCATTACTGCCAGCCGCGTAAACAGCATTATCCCTAGCATTGATTGTTTTAATAGATAAATTTACATAAAAACACCGTATTTTTTAGCGGTGTTTTTATGTAATAATTAAAATAGTAGATTTATTCAATTGGCTCTAATTCGTCTGCTTGAAAAACAATATTTATAATTTCTTCACCATTCATATTTGGTTTAAAATCATCTAATGTAGTAAAATCAACAAGGAAAGCATTGTCTGAAAATTTTTCAAATACAGTTCCGATTACGCCAGACATCAACCCCAAATATTGGTATTTATCAGTTATAAGTTTTACTGGTTTATAAAGAATAATTTTTTTAGACATATTTAACCTCCAATTTATAAAAATCCTGCAAATGGCGTTATCAAACGAATACCATATTCCTCAATCATCCAACCTGTTTTTATCATAGTTCCGTTTAAATTAATCGGAATAGTTATTCTTTGTCCATAAGAATCAAGTTTTCCAATAGCATATTTTCCGTTTACATAATTTTCTAACCCTTGCTGTTTATAGATGTCTACAAGTTGACTTGCATTTTCTTTTGTATATCCAAGATTTTCAAATACAACGTTTTTCCCATTTGAATTGACCGGATCTAAGGCATATTCGGAAAATTTTCTAACATCTACTTCAGCTTTCGCCGTACTTGCCGGTTCCGCCTTACTACCCGCGCTGGCAACAGCCGAACGCCTTAACGCCATTATGCCCTTGTATGCAAGCCGCCCAGGATGCCGCCTATTATTCCGCCTATTATCGCTCCTGTTGTGTAGTGTCCGCCCAGCGCCTTGCTTATGTAGCCTCCGACTACAGAACCTGCCGCCGCGCCCATCATTACCGCGCCCATTACTGACAGCGGCGTAAACAGCATTATTCCTCCCGCTATAAAGTTTAGGACCGATACTATATTGTTTGTCTTTTCTGCATTCACTCCCGACGTCATCAATTTGTTGGATATCAGCCCGGAAATTCCCGCTACTATTAATCCCGCGCCAAATCCTGCTCCTACGCCGGTTATGCACAGTATTACTCCGATTAATATCATCGCACCCGGCACTACATATCCGCCGTACTTCTTCCACCATATATCCCACTTACTTAACGCCGGAGGGTCATACGTTAGCTCCGCATTGGTTGCTATCGTATATCCATTATACGCCATATTTACAGGATTTGTCAAGGTTAACAAGTAAGGATTTAAGCCGTAAATTATCGCGGCGTTTCCTATCATGCTTTCGGGACCGGCGGGGCTAAGATACTGCTTTGTTTCGGGACTGTAATACCGTCCGCCTATATAATACAGGCCGCTTTCGTCCTGGTACCGGCTCTTCCACCTGATACGGTTAAATTGCGCTATGCTGACTCCGTCTATAGTATGGTCTCCGATAGCCGTAACCGTAGTGTTTCCCCATGCGTCGTAGTCGTAACGCGCTACCTCGGATACCTGCGCATAACTACCCCAAAAATGCCATTTCCAATTCGATTTGACTATTCCCCTTACGTTATCCTGTACATCCTTTATAAAAAAGTAATCCTCGTTGTATACGTCGCTGGGAATGCTAAAGCCTATTATGCCCTCGGCGTCGTATAGGTAGCGGATTTGCGTTTTGTCGCGCTGCTCTTCTACAAGCTTGGCTCCGTCTTATTCCTTTAAAAAAGGCACGTTCTGAATCGCTCAGACCGTGCCTTTTTTTAACTAATTATTTTTTTTGTTGTCATGTATAACTTTGGTTAATAAATTTTAATGTTGTACCTAGTACGCTAATCTACAATCTCCCAATACGCATATACGTTATTCACCATTTCTATTGCACCATATTTTACACCATTTGTCATTTGATAGATATCCACAAGATGTAATTGTCCATGTTCTCCATCATACGCATAACAAAATTCATTTAATCGTTTAGAAGATACAGTGCTTTTCCCTTTTATTTTGTAATCATCAGAAAGGCTACTACCTAAATATTTTGTATTATATGCTACAAAATGTCCTCCAAAATTCTGAATTTTACTAATTGCGTTTTCTAATAACTTGATTTCGCGTTGAGAATCATAATTATCCATAATTTCCTCCTTAAAAAATTAGAAACCCTAAAGCTTTTAAATTAAATATGGTGTCTGGTAATAAGTATTGCGTTCCTCCTCCAATTGCATTCCATGGAGCCCATGGAGCAATGGTAGATTGAACAGTATTTGGTATCGGTTTGAGAACAGTTATCTTATCATAAACATTAATATTTGTGCCTGGTTTCAAAGATAACTTCCTTGGGTCAGCTCCAATTTCTGTTATATATCTGTTTTTTTCGGTTATTCCACCATATCTTCCATATTCTCCAGGTTGAAGTGCTATTGTTTCTTCAGTTCCAGGAACAGCACCGTTATTTGGAGGATAATTCTGAGCATTTGCCAGCGCTTTATTAGCCCCCGCATTCCTAAGCGCACCGACAATCCTGTCAACCCCCACGGCGGCTATAAATATCAGTGACGCTATAGCATAGGTCTGAGCCCAGTTGTGGGTTATGTAGCTGCTAAATCCTTGCCAAAAACTGTATCCTTGCTGCATACCCTTAAAGCCGTACGCCGTTGCTATTTATTCTTATTTTTTTGTTTTTTGTAGCTACTTTTGAAAAAATCACGTTTGCAACTCATTCTCTACAATATTTTCGCAAGTCAAATTTAATTCAATGTCGCCAACCGTTTCTAATAAAAACATATTATCCTTTTTTATAATAGAAATTACAATCAAATAATAAGGCATTATCGAATCTTCTTTATCTACATCAAACATCATTTTCATAGAAAAAATATTTTCGCATAATAATTTTTTTCTATAAATTATTTCGCCCATTGTGCTTGTACGATGACAAAATGTAAGCTCAATATCGTTTTTCTTATTAGCGAATTGCATTGATTTTAATTCTACATCTTCATAATTGTTAATCATAATAAACTCCTTTTTATGGCAAAAATGTCGCTTGTAAAAATGGCTCAACAAATTGTCCTGTACTATGCCCTAAATTAGGTACTTGGGTTCCGTTCCAATAATATCTAACTGGTACTTTTTTAGGGATTCCTTCAATCCATACTTTGCGTACAGTTATAACTTCACCACTTGGTTTAATATGGACATTAGTTCCATCAATAGGATTTCGATAACGTACATATCCACTATCAGATACAAAACTTTCTGTAAAACCTCTTTCTGTAAGTTGATTATGCAAATCTAACCTGTCTTTAGGAAAATCTTCCACCGCATTCGCAGGCGCTTTATTAGCCCCCGCATTCCTAAGCGCACCGACAATCCTGTCAACCCCCACGGCGGCTATAAATATCAGTGACGCTATAGCATAGGTCTGAGCCCAGTTGTGGGTTATGTAGCTGCTAAACCCTTGCCAAAAACTGTAACCTTGCTGCATACCCTTAAAGCCGTATGCCGTCGCGGTCGTCAATAGTGTTGCCGTCGCTCCTCCCGCTAATATTGAAAAGTCAATCCACGTCGGGGCTATATATGCAGATACTGCCAGCAGCCCTACCGCCAGCGCTGCATACGACGCCTGCTTACCCCACCTATCCCACCATGTCAGTTTGTCAGGGTCGTAAGCCAGCTTTGTATTGGTTGCTACTACCGTCCTCATTAACTATTTAATTACTATCGCATTACAATTGTTACTCTACCAAAAACGAATAGACATCGTTCTAAATATAACAATGTCTATTCGCTTACCATTAATTCTTGGGAGGAATATTTCCTTTTGAATAATCCCACTCTAGTTTATTAAATTCCTGAAGCGGTAATATGTGACCAAAATCATCATCAATATATATATTTTTAGGAAAATCAGCTTGTCTTAAAACAGCTTTCATTGTAGAAATGTAACTAAAACTTAAATAAATAAAAACCTCTGCTTTAAATGATAGAATTCGTAAATTTTCTTCTGGAAAATCTAATTTAATTAATTCATCATCATAAGTAAAATATGAATAGCTTAAATGATCGATTGGCATGGCCGTTCTAACTCCTTTCGGAAAGCCGGGTAAATCAGTATATAGAATATCACTATATTCCACAATATACTCACTCAAATCATTAGAATAGTAAGTATTTTTTGCACCAATATGATTTACATTTTCAATGTCTTTTAAAGAGAAATTTTTATCTCCTATTAAAACTATATTTAGCATCTTTTACCTCCTATAAAAAAAATCCTAAAAAGGTTATTAAATCATCTAAACTAGTAAACACAGTAAAACTTTTAATCGAATAATTATACATCATCGCTTTTGTTGCTTGTGGAAAAAAGCCTACAGCAATTTTATCTGTATGTTGTGCAGATAAAGCCAATTGTGTCTCTAAGCCTCGCGCACTCGCACCTCCTTTAACTTGAACAATTACTTTTTCCATAACAACGTCTAGATCTGTTACGACCTTGCCATTTACTACAAGTTTTTGATCTATTCCCGTTACGCTATTTGGATAAGCCCTTTCAATAGCTGTCGCAACTTCTCCTGTCAAACCATTATCTGTTGTCGAGGTAAAAGTTCTTGGTTCAACAGCATTAGCGACTTTGGCATTACGTACGGCCTGAATCAGCTTACTAATTCCTAAAGTAATTATAAACAAAGCGCTGGTTATGGCTACGCTTAAAGCCCAGTTGTGGGTTATGTAGTTTGAAAAACCTTTCCAATATCCGTTTCCGTGCTCTTTGCTTTGTAACCCGGCCTGCATCCCGCCTGCAAACAATGTTGTTGCAGTTATTCCCATCGTTAGCAAAAATGCTGGAAACGTACCTGTAAGCAGCGACAACAATAACGCCGTAAAAAATAATCCTGCCGCTACAAACTTCCCTTGCGGGGTGTTGAAAAATATACCCAAACGTCTTGTAAACTGTTTCCATGCGCTTAACTTTTTAGGGTCATACGCAAGCTTTGTATTGGTCGCTACTGTGTAACTATTATACCCCATGCTTACAGGATTTGTCAAGGTTAACATGTAAGGATTTAAACCGTAAATTATTGCGGCGTTAGCCATTGCGGTTTCGGCATTGGCAGGGCTTATATACTGCCTAGTCTCGGGCGAATAATATCTTCCGCCTATATAATAAAGCTTACTTTCTACATCATAATATTGAGATTTCCATCTTATAGGATTTACATTGCCTATAAAATCCGCATCTGTATTTTCGGTGCCGTTGGGATTTAATACCTTGCAATTCCCCCACGCATCGTACTCGTAACGCGCTACCTCTTTGTCATTGTCCAATATTGCTATAACATTCCCTAAAACGTCCTTTACGAAAAAATTTGGAATTATATAGCGATTGATTCCAATAATGCCTTCCGTATCATACAGGTAAGCTGTTTCGTAATCATTGCATATTTCTTTTATAAGTTTGCCGCCGTCTAGATAATAGTCGGTTACGATACCTCCTACATTCTTTTTAAACCTTATACCTTGGCTGTTGTAACTATATTCTGCCGTTTGGTCTCCATTACTGCCTGCCGCAGTATACCTCTTTAATAAATTGCCACGCTCCCATACCATATTGGCATTAAAATTGATTCCTAATTTATAATGCGTGCAATTCCCTAGGTCGTCATAATTAAATTCTGTCCAATTATTAATGTTTGACGCCTTAAATTTATCCAGCCTGCCTTTATTATATACATATTGCTTGGTAATCGTCCCTGTAACCTCTGTATCTATGCTGCCGTCAATATTGTATTTATAGATTGTCGAACCTTCCGTTTTAAGCCTATTAGCCTTATCATATGTATAATTGTATATTTTATTTACCATTGAGCCGTCATAAACCTTGTTTATTTTATTTTCTGTAACATTCCCACGTAAATCATGCTGACAAGTCATTGTATACGTTGTATTTGCATGTATAGGATTTGTCATTTTTGTTGTTATTTTGTCTTTCAGTAATGTTCCATGTTTGTAAAAATATGTAGTGTCTAAATCGGTTGTATATTCATACCAAAATATAGTGGCTCCATCGTATATTGTGTTATGCTTGCTTTTTATTCTGCCAAGTTTATCATAATCATAAAGTGTATTCCCTTTGAATTTATAATCCCAAAATGTAAAATCTAAACAATTTGTATATTTTATGCGAGGCGATAATAGTTTTTTTTCATCGTATTCGATAATAGACTTTGCTTTATTTATAGTCCCATTGAAATATTCTGCTTCATTTTCTCCCACCTGCTTTACCGAAAAAATTGTACTGCCGCTTGTAGTTTTACCGTTTCTTACCTCATATCCCGTGACATTATTAAAATCGTCATATGTATACGTATATGTCCTGTCCTCGTAAGGGTCGTACATCTCCGTTACTTCGGCCGCGCCCGAACTTTCACGTAAAGGATTAGGCAGCGAGGGGTCGTCTTGCCGTACAAATGTTGTATTCTTTTCTTCGTAGGCTGTTCCGTTATAAGTTTTTTCGTCTATATTACTTGTTCGTCCGTATTTATCCAGCGTAACCTTAACCTCATCGGGGTTTTGGGCGTCATTACGGTACTGCTTTGTTGTTATTGTGCCCGCAGCGTAATTTATCTCCTTGCTTGTTAGAAGCTGCTCGGCCTTGCCTGCGCCGCACAACAGATAATGCTTGTCCGGATTGCCAAAATCGTTGTATCCGAATTTATATTTGCCGCCAATCCATACCTTTTCAAAAAGATTATCGTTAAACATTAGCAAAACGGCTACCCATTTTAAGATTTGGATCGCCGTTTATGTTAGTTAATATAAATGTTAAAGATTACCTTGAATTTTGTGAATAAAATTTTGAATATAATTTAAAACTTTTAATATTGTGCGTTTTATTTAATGAATTCATTTTTATTTTGTTCTGCATATTTCCTATACAAATCACTCAAATGACCATCTGGATAATTTGAAAACTCACTATTAAGCTTGTTCATCAAGTTTTTAGCATTTTCATTAGCTATCTTATAAAACCAAGTTCCATCTTTTGGAAGCAAAATAATAGCTTGTTTTATTATCTCTGCCGATTTAGTTGCGCCAATCTCAAATAATGCTGCAATAACTTCATTCGCATAATCAGCGTAGTCCTCTTGCAGAAAACTTAAAATAGTATCTCCTTGCCCTGCATCCTCTAAAAACATACAAAGAAGCAAGGTTTTTTTTACATGGTTGAGATTTACAGGATTGTATGCTTCCGTGCAATCATTTATCAAGATTTCTCTTAGTGCAATAGTAAAATCAGAATTGTCACTTAAGTTAAATAATGCATCAATATCACGCTTTTCGACAATTTGATTGCGCCGATTAATTTCTTTTTGCATTTCTTTCGTAATCCACGATAAGTTTGATGTCATTTTTATATTCTCCTATCCCCATGGAATAATAACAGGTTGTGTTATACCCCAAGTGTTAATTTGTAATGTTGATTTCATCACTGCATTAGTAGCATAATCAATTGGTATTCCAGCATTTACCATTGCCTTTATTTCGATTGCTTTCATAGCATCCATAGTTAATGGTTGTCCAGTTTTTGAAAACGCAGTATATAACGAGCGCTGTTGTCCAGTAATAGCTGGATGTGTAGTTCCAAACTCTTTAATTTTTGTCGAACTAATTGTTAACGCATCATCAGCATTGTAGCTAGAAACACCTTCAAAGGCTTTCTTAGCCATAGGGTGATGTCCGCCTTGTTGTCCATAAGTCCCCAGCCCATCATTAAGTGCATTCGGATCTTCCACCGCATTCGCAGGCGCTTTATTAGCCCCCGCATTCCTAAGCGCGCCGACAATCCTGTCAACCCCCACGGCGGCTATAAATATCAGTGACGCTATAGCATAGGTCTGAGCCCAGTTGTGGGTTATGTAGCTGCTAAACCCTTGCCAAAAACTGTAACCTTGCTGCATACCCTTAAAGCCGTATGCCGTCGCGGTCGTCAATAGTGTTGCCGTCGCTCCTCCCGCTAATATTGAAAAGTCAATCCACGTCGGGGCTATATATGCAGATACTGCCAGCAGCCCTACCGCCAGCGCTGCATACGACGCCTGCTTACCCCACCTATCCCACCATGTCAGTTTGTCAGGGTCGTAAGCCAGCTTTGTATTGGTTGCTATCGTATATCCATTATATCCCAAAGGATGAGAATTTAATTTTCTCTCATCCTTTGAGTTTTTGATATTAAATATTATTTTCTGGCAATTCTTCGACTAATGGTAGTCGAACGCTAAATTTAAGCCTCTCATGATAAGCCCCAAACTTTTTGTAGTTTTCTTTTGCTTGATTTAAAGATACACTTCTTACTGGTCTATCCGGATTATCTTGAGCACATAAATCAAATTCCCAAAAACATACAGGACAATCATCGGTAATAACTTCAAGTGGTTCTCCGTTAATCCATTTATCGTCAATAGTAAAGTTGCCACAACAAGGACATTCTATCAATCCGTTTTTTCCTCTTTTATAATCTGAATTTTTTGATAATATTTTTAACATTTTCTTTTCCTCCTTAAAGTCCATATTGACCCATTTGTACAAACCAATATAGATATTGGTTTTTTGGATAAAAATATGTAGATATTCCACCATAGCTATTTATTATTCCAAATTCATTGGTTACAGTATTATATCTAAAATAGGTTCCTTCCTTTGACATAAATGATTGCATATCAGATGTAAACGGTCCATCCATAAATTTTCTTGCATTAGAAACATATTCTGATTGGCTACTAAAATTGCCATGATCTGCTTGTAAGTATTTATCAGGACTTGCTTTAGCAAAATCTTGGCTCAGATCTCTGTTGGTTGGATATGGATCTTCCACCGCATTCGCAGGCGCTTTATTAGCCCCGGCATTCCTCATCGCCGCTCTGCTGATAAGTTTGTCAACCCCCACGGCGGCTATAAATATCAGTGACGCTATAGCATAGGTCTGAGCCCAGTTGTGGGTTATGTAGCTGCTAAACCCTTGCCAAAAACTGTAACCTTGCTGCATACCCATAAAGCCGTATGCCGTCGCGGTCGTCAATAGTGTTGCCGTCGCTCCTCCCGCTAATATTGAAAAGTCAATCCACGTCGGGGCTATATATGCAGATACTGCCAGCAGCCCTACCGCCAGCGCTGCATACGACGCCTGCTTACCCCACCTATCCCACCATGTCAGTTTGTCAGGGTCGTAAGCCAGCTTTGTATTGGTTGCTATCGTATATCCATTATATCCCATATTAATTGGATTTGTCAAGGTTAACAGGTAAGGATTTAAACCGTAAATTATCGCGGCGTTTCCTATCATGCTTTCGGGACCGGCGGGGCTAAGATACTGCTTTGTTTCGGGAAATAATAAAAGAAAAGGCGGTCAGTATAATCCAACCGTCCAATCTTTAAGCTAACAATACAATTATGTGCATTGTTTTTAATCATCTGTTTCGATAATTTTTTCACAAATCAGGTTCAGCTCAATATCGCCTGAACATAAAACCACAAAAGCGTTATTATAGTTTTTCCAATTCCTTCTCTTTTGCACAAACCTTGGAAGCTTATTTGTTTCCGACAAATTCACTTGGTTTATATATATCTCTAGAAATGAGTACGGAATTAATGGCCATTCTTGCTCTACGTCAAATAGCATTTCTATAGCCAGTATATTTTCAAACAATAGCTTTTTTTTGGAAATGATTTCCGAGCCTTTATGCTCTACCAACAATAAAACGAGATCATTTTTATTATTGATAAATTGCATTGACTCTAATTCAATATCATTAATAATTTTTTGCATAATATACTCTCCTTCATTATGTTTTTGGAATGAATATTGCACTCTCAAAAGGTTCTACAAATTGACCAGTACTATGAGTTGTAGTCGGTATAGGTATTCCGTCCCAATAATATCTATTAGGAATTTTTCTGGATCCGTCAGGTAACCATACTTTGTTATAAGTTATAACCTCACCAGTATTTTTTATCCAAACATATCGGCCATCAGTATGTGTATATTTTACATATCCACGTTCTGTAACGCTGTGCGGATTAAACCCTCTTTCTAATAACTTATTGTGTAGTTCAAGTCTGTCTTTTGGAAAGGCATTCGAGTCCCGCACCGCATTCGCAGGCGCTTTATTAG
The DNA here is from genome assembly GCA_023690525.1 of Holotrichia oblita. Taxonomy (NCBI): domain Eukaryota; kingdom Metazoa; phylum Arthropoda; class Insecta; order Coleoptera; family Scarabaeidae; genus Holotrichia; species Holotrichia oblita. The sequence goes on along the minus strand of JALQSN010000023.1, from coordinate 362,095 downwards.
CCCCCGCATTCCTAAGCGCACCGACAATCCTGTCAACCCCCACGGCGGCTATAAATATCAGTGACGCTATAGCATAGGTCTGAGCCCAGTTGTGGGTTATGTAGCTGCTAAACCCTTGCCAAAAACTGTAACCTTGCTGCATACCCTTAAAGCCGTATGCCGTCGCGGTCGTCAATAGTGTTGCCGTCGCTCCTCCCGCTAATATTGAAAAGTCAATCCACGTCGGGGCTATATATGCAGATACTGCCAGCAGCCCTACCGCCAGCGCTGCATACGACGCCTGCTTACCCCACCTATCCCACCATGCCGTATTAGCAGACGGAGTTTTAGTCACTTATGTTATTCTGAAATGTCTAAGAAATGATTGTCTCTATTTAAGGCATCTATTAGTTCTTGCAATATTTTTTCAAGTTTTTGATAATATTCGCGAGATTCCATTTTATAGTTTGGCGAACAAAAATAAGAACCACCAAAATCATCACCAATATATCTAAAAATTATGCCATTTTTTCTATAATCTATTAAAATTCCATTTAGATTAGAAACAACATCACAATCTAGATGCTTTGTTAAATATTCATGTAAAACCTTGTACTTATCTTCATTAAATTTTTGCAAACAATAGATAACTTCTTTTAAATTTTTTGAATTTTTTGCTTTAATTTTTTTAATAGAAATCACTTTTTTACTCCTCTAAATGATACTAAACCAAGTATTAACTATTGGATTAGTTCTCATTGATGCCGAAATTATTCCTTCATAAGTACCATATTGATTAAAAAGCTGAGCAAAAGATTTATTGCGTATGCTATCAAGCGTTGCCGCTGCGGCTCTATCCATCATAGCATTCCTAGCAATATTTTTATAAAGGTTTCTGGTTGCATATGCTTGCTTTGCTTGATCCTTAATTGGTAAACTCTTATCAATTCGGTTCCCAATATCCCTAACATTCTCTACATACCAATCTCTCGCTTGTTGATTTGTTAGACTTTCTGAGTTTGGTCGCACTGGCGGTTCAATCGCATTAGGCACTTTAGCATTCCTAAGCGCGCCGACAATCCTGTCAACTCCCACGGCGGCTATAAATATCAGTGACGCTATAGCATAGGTCTGAGCCCAGTTGTGGGTTATGTAGCTGCTAAACCCTTGCCAAAAACTGTAACCTTGCTGCATACCCATAAAGCCGTATGCCGTCGCGGTCGTCAATAGTGTTGCCGTCGCTCCTCCCGCTAATATTGAAAAGTCAATCCACGTCGGAGCTATATATGCAGATACTGCCAGCAGCCCTACCGCCAGCGCTGCATACGACGCCTGCTTACCCCACCTATCCCACCATGTCAGTTTGTCAGGGTCGTAAGCCAGCTTTGTATTGGTTGCTATTGTATATCCATTATATCCCATATTAATTGGATTTGTCAAGGTTAACAGGTAAGGATTTAAACCGTAAATTATCGCGGCGTTTCCTATCATGCTTTCGGGACCGGCGGGGCTAAGATACTGCTTTGTTTCGGGACTGTAATACCGTCCGCCTATATAATACAGGCCGCTTTCGTCCTGGTACCGGCTCTTCCACCTGATACGGTTAAATTGCGCTATGCTGACTCCGTCTATAGTATGGTCTCCGATAGCCGTAACCGTAGTGTTTCCCCATGCGTCGTAGTCGTAACGCGCTACCTCGGATACCTGCGCATAACTACCCCAAAAATGCCATTTCCAATTCGATTTGACTATTCCCCTTACGTTATCCTGTACATCCTTTATAAAAAAGTAATCCTCGTTGTATACGTCGCTGGGAATGCTAAAGCCTATTATGCCCTCGGCGTCGTACAGGTAGCGGATTTGCGTTTTGTCGCGCTGCTCTTCTACAAGCTTGGCTCCGTCGCAAAAGTAGGTTGAGGTTGTTCCGCCCGTCTTTCTGAATCTGACTCCTTGATTGTTGTATTCGTAATTATAGCTGCCAAAGCTTTTTAACAAGCTGCCCCGCTCCCAATTTGCAGATACGCCGCCAAAATTTGTGCAGTTTCCTAAGTTATCGTATTCATACGTAATTGCGCCAATCTTCTCCAGCCTGCCTTTTTGATAGCTGTAATCAATGACCGTTCCGCCTATTTTTTTAGTTTCAATACTTCCGTCAATATTATATGTATAGCTTAAAGTATCACCGTTTGGCAGTGTCTCTTTTTTTAGACGGTTTGCGCTGTCATACTCATATTCGCTTGTAGCGTCAGTTCCGTCTTCCTTTATGATTCTCCCCCGCGAATCGTATTCGTAGAAAAAACCTTTAAAAATATGAGTACCGTGATCATTTTTATCGGCTTTGTCTCCTCTTACCGTCGTACTTGTCCGGCTTTTTAGTAATGTCCCTTTAAGGTAGCTGTTGACAACCGTTACACTACGAAATTCGTCGATCTGATTTGCATCAGTCCCAATTTCTTTTTTATTTATTCTGCCCAATTTATCGTATTGGTACTTGACTCTGCGTCTAAGGTTTGGGCCATCAATAGAAGCCCAGAAATTTGTTGAACCTACAAAATCATTTGTCCAATCTACCCTTGGTAACAATAGCTTAGTACTATCATAAGTAGTTTCCGATTCCCTATGCCGTCCGTTTACTCCATTGTTGTAGATTACGGTGCTTGACGGTGATACTGCGCTACCGGCATCCTTATCTGCGGCTTTTTCACCTTTCCTTGGTGTCATTACGCTAAAACTGCCATGCGCTGCCGTGCTTGAATATAGAATAGAAAAAAGAGCGAGGAAGAAAGAATCATCCATGCTCTTTTACTTTTTAGTTAAAGAAGTAGTACATACTTGTTAGATTTCGCTTAGTTCAATATCCCATGCAATGATTTCAATTATATTATCGTATAGCGGCAAGAGAAAATGCCTTGCTTTGTCCATAAAATCTGCATATGGATCAACTTTTCTTAGATATGATTTGAGTTCTTTAATCCATTTTGAATCTTCAACTTCCATAATAAATCTGCGAAAAATGGGGTGGTTTTCGCTTTCAATATAACAAGCATCATCAAAATCGCCGTCTTCCCCATAATTAAGATTTGCGCAATCTACAGTTGTTATTTTCATTGCTTGAAAGGTTTTAATTGTAATTTTCCAACGCTTTTCATTTACATCGTCAAGCAAAATGTGTCTATCTTTAACTTTATCATCAAAAACCAATCGCTCCATAGCCACATTATTTATTTGGAAATCTTTATAAATTATCTTAGTTTTCATAGATACTTACTTCCTCCTCTTAAATAAAAATCCATCCCATTCCCTGTCCACGGATGTGTCATATTACTACTTGATACCCATGTAACTGGCACACTTTCAACTCCAGCCATTTTGTATGCAAACAATCTTCTATTATCCATTGAATATATGTTGCCATCGGTATGCTGGAACACCCTTAATGCTGGAATATCGTCCGGTGTAATGGTTCCTGCTTTTAATGCATCAATTAAATCATCAACACTTTCCCCTATATGTGGGGCTCCTGTAAATACGTTATTGCCATTATTTTGTGTATACCGTATGTCTTTTGGATTTAGGCGATTTGGATCAATTTCTTTTGCGGCATTCGCAGGCGCTTTATTAGCCCCGGCATTCCTCATCGCCGCTCTGCTGATAAGTTTGTCAACCCCCACGGCGGCTATAAATATCAGTGACGCTATAGCATAGGTCTGAGCCCAGTTGTGGGTTATGTAGCTGCTAAACCCTTGCCAAAAACTGTAACCTTGCTGCATACCCATAAAGCCGTATGCCGTCGCGGTCGTCAATAGTGTTGTCGTCGCTCCTCCCGCTAATATTGAAAAGTCAATCCACGTCGGGGCTATATATGCAGATACTGCCAGCAGCCCTACCGCCAGCGCTGCATACGACGCCTGCTTACCCCACCTATCCCACCATGTCAGTTTGTCAGGGTCGTAAGCCAGCTTTGTATTGGTTGCTATCGTATATCCATTATATCCCATATTTTACAAGGGCAGAAATATTCACTATATAGTGGCCTTGTCGACTGTCTAAAGAGCGGGAATTTTATTTCTCGCTCTTTTTTGTATTTAGGCTTAGCAATAGAAATCAAAAATTAATGTAGAATTATTAGTTTATTTGCCAATTTTTCTTCTTCATGTGGTCAAGAAACGTTTGACTAACTTTATAATGATAATTCTCTACATAATAAATCAATGCATCATGCCATTCCCATTCCCAGTCTGTATATAGATTTGTTGAGATTCTATTTTCGGATTTAAAGCAATCACGAATAGAAGAAGCACAAGCGACTACAGGATGACCGCTTTTAAGATATTTCAAAATTTTATCCTCGTCTTGCTGAGGCTTTTCTTGAATGTTTTTTTCAATGCTATCTTTGTTATTCCAGTCAAGCCATTCATATTTTACATTCATAACATACTCTCCTTTACGATATAAATAATGCCCACCTTCCATTTAATAAATATTGATTTGGTCCAATGCCCATTGCCCCAGAAGGCCATATCCATAGTGTATTTGTAGGAGCCAAAACATTAACTCCCATTTCTTGCGCTAGCTGCGAAGCAAATCCGTTAGGTAAAGAACCCGTACCACAAGACAATAATCGTATATTGCCACCAGTATATCCGGGATTTGCTTTAAGGTATGCTGCATAATCTTTCGCGCCAATTAAATTTCCATTCAATTCAACACCAGTTGCATTACCATGTATCGCTACGTCCGTATATCCTTTTATTGGTTTAACATTTTTTGCATACTGTGATATTGCTTCATTTTTCGGAAAATCATTGACTGCCAAAGATTCTACCTTAACCACATTAGGCACTTTGGCATTCCTAAGCGCGCCGACAATCCTGTCAACTCCCACGGCGGCTATAAATATCAGTGACGCTATAGCATAGGTCTGAGCCCAGTTGTGGGTTATGTAGCTGCTAAACCCTTGCCAAAAACTGTAACCTTGCTGCATACCCATAAAGCCGTATGCCGTCGCGGTCGTCAATAGTGTTGCCGTCGCTCCTCCCGCTAATATTGAAAAGTCAATCCACGTCGGAGCTATATATGCAGATACTGCCAGCAGCCCTACCGCCAGCGCTGCATACGACGCCTGCTTACCCCACCTATCCCACCATGTCAGTTTGTCAGGGTCGTAAGCCAGCTTTGTATTGGTTGCTATTGTATATCCATTATATCCCATATCTACGGGATTTTGCAATCAAAATACAATACAAAAGCGTCACTAATTGTTAAGCAACGCTTTTGTACTATTATGTTAAGAATTAGAAATAATTTATAATATTTAAATTGTAGTTTATAACGTAGTTGTTAATCTTTTTTACTCGTAACACTAAATAAAGCCTCTTCAAGTTCCGGAATCTGATCGGATGGTATATTATTAATAATAAATCCAACTATTTCGTTATCATTATTAATCAACCATTCAATATTATTCAGTGTAATTTTTTTTGTGCCTTGTTGAAATTCTTTCATCAAAATATAAACATTATTATCTTTGTAATATATTGAAAAATTATTTTGAACATCCAATAAAAACATATATCCCAAATCTCTCCATTCGTTTTTTAATAACGAAAGATCAAGTATAATATGCCCTTCCTCACAAGGTAATTCGTCAAAGTTATATCTTAGATCTTTTGATGAATCCCGTGCTTGAACAATAGTTAGCTGAAAAATTTCTCCGGTCGTTTCGTTTATCTTTATTTCTACAAAAGAATTATTTGCAGCAAAAATCCGATATTCAAAAGTTTCAAAATCATTTCTATATCCTCTTATAAACTCAGGATAAAAAAATCTCACTTTTATAGGTATGTAATAGTCGGATTTTACATATGTCGGGACTTTTTGATCTAAAACATTTTTTATTTTTAACATTTTTTCTCCTTTTAAGGTATATAAACCCCATGATATATTGTTGTCAGATATCCTGCTTGTCTTGCCGCTCCAAAACCTAATCCCCATGGCCCATAAAAAGCTACTTGTTGAAAAGCCATTCCTTGTTGTATGGCGCTTCTAATAGATGATTGAAAGCTTGTAAGAAGTTCTTGCTGAATCATAGAATATCCGGTAGAACCACTGTATTTTACCACATATTCAGCCATATGTTCCGTTACGTTTCCATGAACCCAAAATTCTTGTCCGTCAACACGAATTTTAAATGATCGGGGGATATCTGTTCCTGGATGATTTGGCTGAGTAGGCGTTATATCATCCCAAACCGTCCCTGTTGCCGCTTTCGCCGCATTCGCAGGCGCTTTATTAGCCCCCGCATTCCTAAGCGCGCCGACAATCCTGTCAACTCCCACGGCGGCTATAAATATCAGTGACGCTATAGCATAGGTCTGAGCCCAGTTGTGGGTTATGTAGCTGCTAAACCCTTGCCAAAAACTGTAACCTTGCTGCATACCCATAAAGCCGTATGCCGTCGCGGTCGTCAATAGTGTTGCCGTCGCTCCTCCCGCTAATATTGAAAAGTCAATCCACGTCGGAGCTATATATGCAGATACTGCCAGCAGCCCTACCGCCAGCGCTGCATACGACGCCTGCTTACCCCACCTATCCCACCATGTCAGTTTGTCAGGGTCGTAAGCCAGCTTTGTATTGGTTGCTATTGTATATCCATTATATCCCATATTAATTGGATTTGTCAAGGTTAACAGGTAAGGATTTAAACCGTAAATTATCGCGGCGTTTCCTATCATGCTTTCGGGACCGGCGGGGCTAAGATACTGCTTTGTTTCGGGACTGTAATACCGTCCGCCTATATAATACAGGCCGCTTTCGTCCTGGTACCGGCTCTTCCACCTGATACGGTTAAATTGCGCTATGCTGACTCCGTCTATAGTATGGTCTCCGATAGCCGTAACCGTAGTGTTTCCCCATGCGTCGTAGTCGTAACGCGCTACCTCGGATACCTGCGCATAACTACCCCAAAAATGCCATTTCCAATTCGATTTGACTATTCCCCTTACGTTATCCTGTACATCCTTTATAAAAAAGTAATCCTCGTTGTATACGTCGCTGGGAATGCTAAAGCCTATTATGCCCTCGGCGTCGTACAGGTAGCGGATTTGCGTTTTGTCGCGCTGCTCTTCTACAAGCTTGGCTCCGTCGCAAAAGTAGGTTGAGGTTGTTCCGCCCGTCTTTCTGAATCTGACTCCTTGATTGTTGTATTCGTAATTATAGCTGCCAAAGCTTTTTAACAAGCTGCCCCGCTCCCAATTTGCAGATACGCCGCCAAAATTTGTGCAGTTTCCTAAGTTATCGTATTCATACGTAATTGCGCCAATCTTCTCCAGCCTGCCTTTTTGATAGCTGTAATCAATGACCGTTCCGCCTATTTTTTTTAGTTTCAATACTTCCGTCAATATTATATGTATAGCTTAAAGTATCACCGTTTGGCAGTGTCTCTTTTTTTTAGACGGTTTGCGCTGTCATACTCATATTCGCTTGTAGCGTCAGTTCCGTCTTCCTTTATGATTCTCCCCCGCGAATCGTATTCGTAGAAAAAACCTTTAAAAATATGAGTACCGTGATCATTTTTATCGGCTTTGTCTCCTCTTACCGTCGTACTTGTCCGGCTTTTTAGTAATGTCCCTTTAAGGTAGCTGTTGACAACCGTTACACTACGAAATTCGTCGATCTGATTTGCATCAGTCCCAATTTCTTTTTTATTTATTCTGCCCAATTTATCGTATTGGTACTTGACTCTGCGTCTAAGGTTTGGGCCATCAATAGAAGCCCAGAAATTTGTTGAACCTACAAAATCATTTGTCCAATCTACCCTTGGTAACAATAGCTTAGTACTATCATAAGTAGTTTCCGATTCCCTATGCCGTCCGTTTACTCCATTGTTGTAGATTACGGTGCTTGACGGTGATACTGCGCTACCGGCATCCTTATCTGCGGCTTTTTCACCTTTCCTTGGTGTCATTACGCTAAAACTGCCATGCGCTGCCGTGCTTGAATATCCCGTGACATTATTAAAATCGTCATATGTATACGTATATGTCCTGTCCTCGTAAGGGTCGTACATCTCCGTTACTTCGGCCGCGCCCGAACTTTCACGTAAAGGATTAGGCAGCGAGGGGTCGTCCTGCCGTACAAATGTTGTATTCTTTTCTTCGTAGGCTGTTCCGTTATAAGTTTTTTCGTCTATATTACTTGTTCGTCCGTATTTATCCAGCGTAACCTTAACCTCATCGGGGTTTTGGGCGTCATTACGGTACTGCTTTGTTGTTATTGTGCCCGCAGCGTAATTTATCTCCTTGCTTGTTAGAAGCTGCTCGGCCTTGCCTGCGCCGCACAACAGATAATGCTTGTCCGGATTGCCAAAATCGTTGTATCCGAATTTATATCCGTATCCGGTTGAAGTCTCAAATCCGGTCGGCGAAACCGCCATCAATCTGCCGCTATTATCATATTCCAGATGGTTTTTGCCGCCCATGTTGTTTTCTACGCTGACAAGCTTGTTGCCAAAAGCATCGTAACTGTAAGTCGTTACCAGCGTATTATTTGACTCTAATTCGCCGCTATCCTTAACGCCGCAATATTGCGAACTGACTATATGTCCTAATGGGTCGTTAAACTGCGTATCGGTATAACTTTTAGAGGTTTTTTGCGTTGCATTAATATCTGACACCGTCGTAGTAAAAACCAATTCCTCTCCGTTTGCATCATCATGGCGTATAATCTTTTTGATTGCATTGCCAAAATTATCATAGTGGTACCATGTTTCTACTTTATATTCGTCTGTCTCTAATAACACTTTGCCCTTTAAGTCCACATAAGTCATTGTTTGGCTTTCAGCGTTGTTCTTCTTATCTATATACTTTTTGGCGGTTGTTACTTGGTTTATACAAGGCGATTGAGTTGTGTGACTAGGACATATCCATTGACGGCCGGCTATTGGCGATGTAGAATAAAAGTATAAATCTCCATAGGTATAAAGATATTCATCCGGCGAGTTTGTTTCGTGATAAAAAAGCGCGCGGTTGGGATGATTTTTAGCCTGACCATTATTAATCTCAATGCCCAAGGTAAAGTCATCGTTTTCACTATTTTTATTTTTTGTGCGGATTTTTGCTTCACTTACTAAAATCTTTTTTGTACCGTCGCATAAGGATAATACATAATTGCCGCTAAAAGCAAGTCCTCTTGATTTAAACATATTTAAATATGTCGCTTGCAAGTCTTTGCCTGACATATAAAAATCTGAAAAAATACTTTTAGTTATTTCACTTTCACCTACCGGAGTATATTTGATATGAGTCGCATCTTTCATCGATCCTAAATCCGAATCGTTTTGCTTTCTTAGACAATATCCCTCAGAAGAAGCATAGTTTAGCCGCATATCTGCGATTTGACATGTCGCTAATGGAAAAGCGTTTACAAATCCAAATTGTATGATTTCTATTTCAGTTTTTGAAATACATACAGGTAACGTGACGAATTGCCAGACACCTATAGCTGTGTTATCAAAAAACACCTCGCCGGTATCGTGTTTATTTCCATGCCAAAACTTGCTAAAATCGCCGTTATTTGATGCTACTACTATTCTTGCCTTTGGATAATAAAACGCCGAATTAAGCTTTAGCCAAAATGTGACATTGTAGTTTTTATAATTAGGGCATTTGCTTTTTCTATAGCTCTGAAGACCGGATAAATCGTTTATCCTCACTACACTGTCGCTATTGAGAATATATGAATTGCATCCGTTTATCTTTTCAGGACTCATCAAAACCGGTTTTTTCTTTAAAACATCTTCTACATTTGAAAGTGATATTGAAGGGCCCGGAGTTTTTTCGAGTGTCCTTAGATCATTTTTATTGCCATTATCCGCTTCTAAAATTGCCGTAGTAAAGCCTTTTGAGTTAAAATAATAGACCATGTTAACATCATTAGCAGTATTGGGGTTCTCACCTTTTTGATTTCTTACCAGCGTGCTTGTTCTGTTTTGGTCTTGTGGATAAAAATAGTTTCGGCTTTGAATATTTTTTGTAGCTATTGTAACATCGTATTGAGTTATTTTTTCTCCACATTTTATTTCTCCGCAATTTACTTTGCCACAAACGGCCGCCAAATAGTTGCCGCCAATTGTTCTTGGCGTAATTTTTGCCGAACCGCTTATAACACCGCTTATTCCTTCGGTACCATATTCAAATTTAAGAGCAGAACTGTCGCGTAAAGACGCGGCGTATTCTATCGCACCTCCTGGTTTATATGTGAATATTGAAGTGTCGGCATCGTCCTTTATAAGTATCAAATTGTAGACGGACCCTTGATTTTCATAAAAATAATGCACTTTTCGTTTTAAGTTGCCATCTTTTTTGCAACTAATTGTTTTAAGTAAATGAGTTGATTTATCATAATCAAGAGCGATTACTTTTGTATCTTTACGATTGTCATAAATCGAAACCAGTTGCCCGTCAGAATTATACTCATATTTTTTTATCAAAGTTTTATCATTACAAAATACTGTCTTTATGAGTCTGCCTGCAACACCATAACACATATCAAAATGCAGCGTATTGCCTTGCTCATCGGATATTATCATTTCTGCGCCGGCGCCTGCTTGTAGAATTAAATTCAAACCGCTGGTATCATAGTATTTTGCTGCTCCGGCCAACAATTCAAAGGTATGCCTGTATCCGGCACCGTCTATATATATGTAATCAGAATTGTCTTTAATAAGATATTGCTGCACGTTAAGTTTAAAACCGCTGCCCATACCGGTCTTAAAATAATCGTCTTCAGCGTTGCCGTATTTTAATCCTTTAGTTTCGTCAAAAAAAGAGTTGTATATATGGCTAACTCCGATCTGGTAGCTATTAACTCCCATGCTTATATCCGAATGCTCAAACAGCACTCTGTCGGTAAACAGATTGATTGAAGCGTTACCCGCGCCACAACTATACTTTAATTCCGTCTGATTTATCTTGCTGTTATCTACACCTTCCTGAAAAACGGTAATAGGCACCTCTGCAAATTTTGCAATCCCGTTTTCCTTATACCAAACAATTACATCCTTGCCTTTATTTTCAATAGGCGTTACATAATAATATCCTGTTTCGCCATATTTTGCGTTATTATGGTAAATTATCTCTTTAGGGACCTTGTTTTCGTCAGAGTAATGCGCTATTACCTTCATTCCTTTTGACTGAAAAACATCATTTCGGGAATTTGTAATATATCTTCTTTTGTCCGGTAGATTTTTAATTTCTATTCCGGTCAATCCGGCAGTAACGACGGTAATATCTACATTCGCCGTTTTGGTAGTACCGTTTTCAGTATACGAAACTGTAATGGATGTATCTGCAAGTTCAAGTATTTCCGGTTTTATTTCGACGCGTTTAATGTCGATCTCACGCCATACGGTGCCCGAATACTGCGCGGCTATAACCATTCCCTCTTTTTCAAATTCATTTCCTACTACATATGTTGTTTTGTAAGGCTTACATGCAATTCGCAAGGCAGTTAATGTTTTTTTTGCAATTATTATGTCTACTTCCGCTTTTTTTGTACGTTCCTCTTTTACGTAATCGTTTTCCGTATATGAAACCATAACGTCCGCATCGCCCGTGAGGGCTTTATTTCCGGTAATTTCTTCACCATCTGCCAGATATATTATTTTGAGGTTGTTATTATCAATCTGCCGGCGTATCCCGCATTCATAAACCGCTTCTACAACCATGCCCTCAGGATTAAAATTATCTCCCTCTAAGTATTCTCTTTCGGACGGCTGTTCTATAATTTCTATCCTGTCCAAAAGCTTTTCAAAAACGAAAACTTCCGGTTCTGCTTCGGCCGTAACCGTATTTTCTGTGTAGTAAACTTTAACAGGCTTTTCAATAGCAATCAAAGAGTTAGCATCAATTATTTCTAAATCTTCGTTTCGAATTATCCGGCGAAGAAAATCGCCATTAATTTCTTCTATTTGATAACCTGCTTCTACATCATAAACTGCTTCTACTATCATACCTTCAGATTCAAAACTGTCTCCCTCCAAATATTCTGTTTTTACCGGTTGCTGAACTATTTCTATCCGTGACAATTTTTTATTAACATCAGCTAAATACCTAAAGTCTATATCATCAATATAATATCCAAACTTAATTCCTTTGACAGTCGATACAAAAACAACTGCCGGTCTCGGCCAGCCTAAATTGATGACCGGTAAAAATTCAGCAAGTTCGCCTTGTGCCGCTTCAGGTCGTTCAGCAGATTTAAGAGTGTTTAGAATGTCTTGAATGATTTGAAGATTAATACCGTCATACTCTGTTATCCTCTTTTCGCTGTTTGGAGAAAGCCATTCTTCTAAAGACCTCGGATCATATGGATTTGACAGAGTCATCATATGTAATAACATTGAATTCATCCTTAATTCATAACCGGGGGTATTTAAAATTTGATCCACCCACTCATCGTCTACCATGACTCTTAGATCGATGCCGATTTCTTTTACCATTTCTGCTATTGCCTCTGCAGTAGTTCTTCCATCCGTCGTCGTTAAAATATGAGCATCAAAACCATCGCTCAATCCGGCTCCGTTCATTAACTGACGTGCTTTTTCAATATCATAATTAAAATTATTATTTATTTCTTGAGAACGTCGCATTTTGTAACCCCAAACCGCCTCGCTGCCATTGGTTTCCAATCCTTTAAGTCCGGAAAGAATATTTTTATTTATACAGCATGATATTGCCTGTCTGACCTCAATCCGCGAAAAAAATGATTCACTTTTCAAGTTCATAGAAAGCACCCATGGCTCATTTGGCGCAAATTCGTAATATTTAAAATAAGGTTCTTTTATTATGCTTTTATCTATACCGGTTAAAACGGCAACATCAGATTTACCGGTCAATAACCTATTCATACATTCTGAATTATTATGTAGATTATAAAAAGTTATTTTTTTAGTCGGGCTGAGTTGGCCCTCATTATCCATCCACCAATTATCATTACGTACAAATTCTGTAGAATTATCTATCCAGTTAAACGCGCCGTTTTCAATATATTGGCCGTTCTTGTCCTTATTAGTTATTATACGCATCCAGTTTGACGCTGCCGAATTATAGTCAGATGAGTAAACATCAATAACTATTTCATCATTATACCTCGTACTTGTTGACGTATCGCTAACCGTTAGCGCCGATTGATAAACCGACGTATCATTAATATTGTTTATACCATTATTTTTATTTACTTCCCCGCTTTCTGTAGTTTCGATTTGATTTATTTTCTTATTTTCCATTTCATTTCTCCTTGTATAACAAATTTGATTCTTATTTAATTTTTCTGTTTTTCTATTTGTAAATTTTTTTATCATTAAATTAATGTAAGTTAAAGGGAAGGATGGTTGGATTATAAGCATAACCGACCATCCTTTATTACCTTTACCGCTATTTCTTGCCCTAAAAAATCATTAATCCCTTAATTTATTAATAGCGTCGCGCCATTCCTGTCGCTGAGCTTCCCTTGCGCGGAAATCCGCTAATTCATTATCTGACATATTTCCCAAAGCCGCTTTTGCGCTGTCACGGATAGACTGGTAATCTGTATCGGCAAGTTTTTTTTCTAATTTCCTGATTTTATGCCGATTAAGCCTTTCGGTGTCAGGATAAATTCCTCCAGATCCGTCCCATGTATAAACTTCGATTGGATATTGTAAAGCAAATTCAACCGCATTTTCTTTTGCGCCTATATAACTAAGCGCATTCTTTTCCTCTTTGATAATTTTGTATACTTTCATATTTATCTCCTTTAAATAGTCATAACTGCATCTCTTATCTGTAGCTGTTGCGTATAGTTAATCGGCAATTCCATGATTGAGTTTTTCGTACTAAAATCGTAAGTCGGATATCCTACAGCCGCCAAATAACCGGCCGCCAAAGAATCATACGAAAACCTAATGCCTGTTAACTGGACTTGAGTCGGAGCATCAAAAAAACCTACTCCATTGGCCGGCAATGTTATATAACCTTCTTGGTGTGATATTATCAGCGGTTCTAAGCTTTCGGTCAATGCCTGCATAAGTGTTCCAAAACTTCCAACCGGTGCCTCATAATTTAATATAAGAATAAAGCTTATCATTTTAATTTTTGGGATTGCATCGTTTGTTTGGTAAACAGATATATTGTGCATATACTTTCTTTGTGTTTCTTGACCACCGCCACCGCTTGGATTACTCCATTGAGTATTATAATCACTGCTATCGATCTTTGTTAAGACTTGTCCCGCTATACCTCCCGCAGGAATGCCCTGTCCGCCTGTCGACCCTGAAATTTGGATGTTTCCTGATCCTAGTAATGAATTGCCGTTAATAGTCTTAATATTGCTGCCACTGACAAGCGCCGCCTGAGCCCCCACATCGGCTGCTGTGATATTTCCTGATCCCAGTAATGAATTGCCGTTAATAGTCTTAATATTGCTGCCACTGACAAGCGCCGCCTGAGCCCCCATATCGGCTGCCGTGATATTTCCCGAACTAAGTAATGAATTGCCGTTAATAGTCTTAATATTGCTGCCACTGACAAGCGCCGCCTGAGCCCCCACATCGGCTGCCGTTAAGGCTTGAAAGCTTGGCGCTCCCGCTGTAGTTGAACGCGGAGACGCAAAAACTTTAACCTGCGTTGCCGACTGTCCTGCCACCGTTGATACGCCTGTGCCGCCGTTAGCTATAAGCAATGTTCCGGTAACATCAGTAGTAAGTGCGACCTGCGAATAAACCGGTGTACCGTTTGCTGTAGCTACCTTCAAAATTCTGTTTGCCGTGGCAGACGTCGGAAATTTGGATAATGGTAACTGCATAAATGCAGGCTCCGCACCTATATTTGTTCTTGCCTGCTGTTTTTGTGTTTCAGTAAAGCTTTGCTCCTCTACGGCTACTAATCTGTTAAGATTATCCGCATTAAGCGGTGTATCATCGTTTACAAATAATTTGTCCATTTATTTTTATTCTCCTTGAAGTTTTTATTTTTTTTAAAATTATCTATTTAATCGGCTTTCCCCTAGAAAGAAAACCGTTATTAAGATAAAGCAGACTTGTTAAACGCTATAAAATATCTTGCATAAACTTATCCGCTTTGCCTATAGGCATTTAATTTTATGTTTATTTCATATTGGCTATCAGTTTGGATTCAAAGCCTTTTATCATGATAAATATTTCTTCTATCTTATCCGAAATGTATGTATACTCATACGGTATTTCCCGTTTGATGCATTCACCGATTATAAGTTCAA
The DNA here is from genome assembly GCA_023690525.1 of Holotrichia oblita. NCBI lineage: Eukaryota > Metazoa > Arthropoda > Insecta > Coleoptera > Scarabaeidae > Holotrichia > Holotrichia oblita. The sequence continues at coordinate 346,843 of JALQSN010000023.1, read as the reverse complement.
TAGCAGCTTTCTTTTTTTTCTGACTGTGTATAAACTTATCTTCGCCCTCAAAACAACCGTCCATTATTCTTTCAACCGTTAATATAACTTCATATACTATTGGTATGATATCCACTTTACCGTCTGCCTTTTTAAGACTGTTAGCGTTGATTTTTGCCTTTATACTTTGCCAACCGGCTAGTAACGCAACAATAACGCTGACCGTGTATGCAATAATTTGTTGTATATCTGACATTTTTTCTTTCACTCCTCCTATAATTCACTCATTCAAATATATTTGATATTCGAATATTAACATATCCATATTTGCTTGTCAAGCTTTTTTTAAATATTTTTGATAAATATTTTTTAATCAAATATTTCATTATTCTTGACAACTGCTAATTTATTTGATAAGCTTATATTATAATGAATTATTAATAATTAGAGGTATCTGGATGAATAGAATCAAAAGCTTACGGAAAGCCGCTGGTATGACCCAGCTTGAACTCGCAACAAAACTAAAAGTTTCTCAAGGCAATTTGTCTAATTGGGAAAACGGCAGATGGAATCCCGAAATGGATACTATAAAAAAAATGTGCGAGCTTTTCGATTGCTCAATGGATTTTTTATTAGGCAAGAGCATCCAGCCTGTTACCGCCTCTGAGCGCAATGTAAATAACATATATTTTCATCTGGCTAAAGAAATGGAGGATATGCAATTACCCAAAGAGGACGTTGAAAAAATATTAGATTTTGCCAGATATATAAAATCCAAAAATGAGCAAAAAGATTAATTACCTAAATTCTTGTTATTCTATAATTGCATTAAGAAAAAGCATATTACCAGTTGGATTCTTAACATAAAGACTTTTATGCAAAAAGGTTCTATTTCAAGATATTAAAAAATTTTGAGAAATTATTAAGGATATATAACAAAGTCTTCTGAGGAAAAAAATTAAAAAACTTTCTAGCAAATATCTATTAGTTAGCATTTAAAAAAACTCTTTTTTGCTGACCTTTGCGGAGAAATACTATGACATTTTACGATAAAAAAAGCTTATATCGTGACATTGATGCTAAGCTTTGCGAGTTTGGCGTAGATTTTGACTGGTATCCGCTTAACGTAAATGACTTAGCTGATTTATGTGACATAGAGGTTGTGTATACCGAATTTAAGTCCGAAGCTATTGGCGCAGTCTTGTTAAAAGGCAACACAAAAAGCGGTATGCTGGTTAATTCCGGCAGACCGCTTTATGATCAGCGCTTTGATATAGCGCACGAGCTTATTCATTTTTGGATACATCCAATTATGACTTCATTCAGTTTGGATACTCCTGTAAAAAGAGATAAATCAAAGGAGTGGCAAGCTAACGAGGGTGCGGCACAGTTGCTTTTACCGTATAAAGATTTTATTCCGCGGTTTTTATCCGTTGCAGCATATGTTGAAGAAAATTATGAGCCCGCTGAAAATATTTATTTAGAATTAGCCAAACATTATAAAGTAAATCCGATTGTAGTAGATTATCGAATACAAACCCTTGACAACGAGATTTTACAGTATGTTGCGACAAAGGATATTGATAAGATTGTTTTACGAGTTTCCCAAAAGTTGTTTATTAAGGGTAAACCTATTAGTGTAAATAAACGACTGATAGACGACATTAAGCAAAAAAATTCTTAAATCACGAAAGTTTGAAAAAAAAAGAATGTTTGATATCAGTATATAATTAACGTCAAATAAACGGCGTAATGATATTAATTTATCAATATTTAAAAAAATGATAACTATAATGCTGATATGCTAATAAATGTTTGAGGCGGTATTGCAAATCCCTAAATCCGACATAGATACATATTTATATGTTTTCTACTTCATCCTGCCTACCATTCGGCTATAAGTTTGTTGACGAAATCAAGGTAAGATGCCTTGCCTATGTCTGACATAGCAGTCAAATTTACCTCTCCAACCTTTTCGCCGTTTACCAGCACATTTATTTTCCCCGCAACATCGCCTTTACTAATGGGCGCTTTTATTTTATCTACTTCGGAGGTAATCTCAATTTTTGGCTTCTCGCCCTTCTTTATTAAATGGAAATAATCGTTTGCAGGAGCAATCGTCACGCTATTCTCTTTACCGCGCTCGACCTTAGCCTTTTCGTCAATCGGTAAATCTTTAAAAACAATCTGCCTTGTCTCAAAATTTGCAAAGCCATAGTTTAGCATCTTGCTGACCTCGGCGTTGCGCTCTTTAGAGGACGGTGAAGCAATCACTACGCTGATCAATCTTGTATCTCCTCGCTTTGCCGTTGCCGCTAAGCACGAAAGAGCCTCGGAAGTAAAACCAGTCTTTCCACCGTCACAGCCGTTGTAAAAACGTACCAATTTATTTGTGTTTGTCAATCCCGTAACCCTTCCGCCCGGATGGGCAAAATCGTACATCCAAATTTTGGCGTATTCAAAAAATAATTCATGCTTTATTAGTTGCCTAAACATTATCGCGACATCGGCGGCAGTAGAATATTGGTTTGGCGCAGGCAAGCCTGTGCAGTTTACAAAATAAGTGTTGGTTAATCCTAACGCTGTTGCTTTTTCGTTCATGCGGTCGACAAAGGATTCGACGCTGCCGGCTACGTGTTCGGCCATCGCAACACACGAATCGTTAGCCGAGGCTACTACTATGCTTTTGATTAGTTCGCCAGCCTCATAAGTTGCGCCGTCGTCCAAAAATGCCTGCGACCCACCCATGCTTGCAGCATTTGCACTAACCGGTATCTGCGTGTCGGTTGCCAAAGTTTCTTTTTCTAATTCCTCAAAAAGCAGCATTAGCGTCATTATTTTTACCATACTTGCTATCGGCCTTCGTTCGTCGGCATTTTGACTAAGCAGTGCTTCACCGGTATTATAATCCATTAATAACGCCGACTTTGCGTTATAACGATCTTCGGCGCGAGCCAATAGAGTGTTTTTTGGAATAATATTTATTGCTAATATTATAACAAGCAGAATGGCCGCCGCCACAACTAAATTTTTTCTGATATTGTGATTCATAAATCCTCCAACAACTTGTTTTATCCTGTTTTAATAATCAAGCCTTAATTATTTGGTTAATATTTTATTTTTAATATTCCAATAATTAATGAAAAATATTAATAAACACAAAAATGAATTAAAGATTTTGTTTTGATTGAGAGATTCATAACTTTGTTATTATTAAAAATCGATAAAAAATCAGGAACTATCTCGGATATATGCTTAACATTTTTGTTTACACAAATTCATACTTTTCTATAGGAGTGATACAAAGTTCAACGGTACTTAACTTAAGCCCGAAATATAGTAATAACCAAAAAATTTCATTCTGCCAAAAGTGAAGGCGTTAGCTAAACTGTAATTATCAAAACTTCCATAGTGTATTTGTCCGCAGTACATTTGCCTGCTACAGCTTGTACTTTAATCCAATAGAGCAAATATAGAACAAAATCTACGCAGTCCTTGAATATTGTTTTATTTCTTTCATCAAAATCTTTTTTAAAAGTAGTAAAATTTTCAAAATTATTTTTTGCGAATAAAAGAAATGCTTGTTTTTCAAACTACTCTTATGAGCAAAAGAAAAATCTCAAATGCCGTACTGTTTTCCGCTTTACTTATTTTGGCTTATATTTTTATCGTATTTCCGCTTAACCATTTTAATAACGGGAGTGAATTTTTAATAAGCTCCTGCAAAATGGAGACCGAAGCGGGCATGGTAATCGGACATAAAATGTATGGGCTGATTGACTTGCCAAAAAATAGCAATACTACAAATATCGGTGGATTCCCCATCGCAATGGCATTGTTTACCGACGGAGTCATAGTTGACGAAACCGCTATGGTAGAGACGGCATTTGGGCGGGTCAACCCTGCCTCGAAATTAAAAAAAGGTGATTTTATCATCGAACTTGACGGCCGAAAAATATCAGGCGCGGACGATATCGAGGAAGTAATATCTTCCCCGTTAATCGAACGGACAATTAAGATGAAAGTGCTGCGCGGCGGAGAAGAGAAAATTTTAGAGATTAAGCCCGCTCTTGAAGAATTTTCGAACAAACATCGGCTGGGACTGGTCATTCGTGATTATCTTTTGGGAGTCGGAATGGTCAGTTATGTAAACGATGACGGAAGCTTCGCCTCGCTTGGTCATCCGATAAGCGACTCGATTGCAGGCAGGGTGCCTATACGCGGCGGCATTGTTTACGACTGCGATCAGATAGGAATAATCAAAGGCGAACGCGGTACGGCCGGCGAGCTAAAAGTGCGGATAAACGGCGTAAAAACTCCGATCGGCGAAATTTATAAAAGCACAAACAGCGGCATTTATGGCAAATTTTTTAATGAATATACCTCGACAAAATATTCGATTGCATCAAGGAAATTAGTCAAAATGGGCAATGCCTTTATATACGCTCAAATAAATGGAACGGCCGATTTCTATAAAATCGAAATAATAAGGGCAGTAAGCCAAAACGAATATTCAGATAAAGGCTTGATTGTTCGTGTTACCGACCCACGACTTTTGAGTCTGACGGGAGGAATTGTGCAAGGTATGAGTGGCAGCCCGATAATTCAGAATGATCGAATCATAGGTGCAGTAACCCATGTTTTTGTAAACGATCCCACCAAAGGTTACGGAATTTATATGGATTTTATGTACGAAAAGTAAATATGATGCCAAAAAAAAAATACCCAGCCTCTATCAGACATAGTAGATAAAAATTTAAAAAATCTGATATTCTATTTTATCCGATATTGCTTTTAAAGTATTGATAATATTTACGTAATTTATATTAATTACATTTTAATAATCAAATAATTAGCAATACGAAAAGTTATATAAAAAAATAATGTAAAAATTAAGAATTAAAAAATGGCAAAAATATTTAATCTTAAAAATCCCGCTGCTTACTGCAACGAGATTTTTTTGTTATGTTTTGTTAATTTAAAATTTTTTTACTTTGCAACTAATGATTGCTTAAATCTATTTGACCATGCTTTTATTTCAGCAGCGCTTTGCTCAGAGGTCTCACTTATTCCAACTCCGCCCGAGAGCCTTGATATTTCCCTAACAATTTCTTCGCCATTTAATATTTCTACGGATGCGATAGCTTCGTTATGATTTATTTTTTTACTGACACACAGGTGATTATCCGCCATTGCCGCTAACTGCGGTAAATGCGTAACACACAAAATTTGCGAAGTCATCGAGATTTTTGCAAGCTTTTTTGCTACCTCTTGCCCCATTCGTCCGCTTATTCCGGCATCAATTTCATCAAAAATCAGAGTCGGAATCTTATCCGAATTTCCTGTTATAGTTTTTAGCGCAAGCATAAATCTTGACATTTCTCCACCCGAAATCGTCTTAGCAAGCGGCGTTGGCGGTTGTCCGACGTTTGCACTAAAATAAAATTCTATTTGGTCAAAGCCGTTTTTTGATAAATTTCTTTCACTGTTTTCTAAAGCAGGCAAATCATTAAACACAATAGTAAGTCTTGAAGCACCCATGCCCAATTGGCATAGTTCATCCTCGACTTTTGCACAAAATTCCAATGCCGCAGACTTTCGGGATTCGGACAATTTAACAGATAAAACGTACAATTCCTTTATGTATTCGGATTTTTCGGCAATTAATTCATCATAATTACGGTCGGCGTTTTCTAGCTTAGCCAACCTGTTGGTGGCATTAGCAAAAAATTGCATCATCTTTTTCGTAATCGCCGTATTTTTTATTAAACGTACGCAAAAACGCAAGCCGATCCTCCAGTTTGTCGATATCGACATTAAAACCAGTCAATTCATCTAATTTACCCTGAATCAAGTCCGACAAATCGTCAAGCTCTATCGCCACCGAATTTAATCTTTTTGAAAAATCTCCAAAATCCTTATCGTACACTTCTATTTTCGAAAGTGTATTTGCGATACGTCCCACTCCGGCATCTCTTATCTTCTGCTCCGTGTCGCTTAAGGCAGATATTATTTTTTCAATATTTAAAGCCCTTCGGCGTTTTTCGACAATTTCATCCTCTTCGCCCTTATAGATGCCGCTGTTTTCGATTTCCCAAATCTGGTATTTTAGATAATCTATTTCTCTGCCACGCTGCTCAACATCACCCAGGTCGTTTATAATTACCAGACAATTTTTGTACTTTTCGTATATTTCGGATAGTTTAGCAAGTATTTCACGCTGTTTATGTCTGTCATAATAATCTAAAATCGCAAGTTGTTCCGCAGTACTACTAAGTTGCTGAAAATCATGCTGACCATAAATATCTATCAGCGATTCCATCAATTTACGCAGCATGCCCACTGTGACAGTTTGCCCGTTTATCTTTATCTCGCTCTTGCCCTCGGCTGTAAAACGGCGTTTAATTATTACGATTTCCTCGTATTCAATTCCCATGGCATCTAAAATTACGAAATTTTTTTCGTTTAAAAGAAAGACACCCTCGACATACCCTTCGGACGTACCAAAGCGCAGCAGAGATTTATCGTATCTTGCGCCAAACAAAAGCATCAGACAATCCACTACAATTGATTTGCCAGCGCCTGTTTCACCACTTAAAACATTCAGACCTTGCGAAAATTCAATTTCAGCTTCGGTTATCAAAACAACATTTTTCACTTTCAGTTTTTGCAGCATTAGTACCTCTTTCAATCAAACAATTCAAAATCTAGAATAATCTAATAAATTAAGGCGTTCAGTTTTTTGTAAAACGCATTGCACGAATTGTTATCCTTAAAGACTATAAAAACAGTATCGTCGTCAGCAAGGCACCCCAAGCTTTCGGATAAATGCTCGACAGCGGATTTTGCTATTTTTCCAAAGCCCTGCATTGTTTTTAAAACAATTAATTTATCGCCAATACTAGAACCGACAATGACCGAATGAGCAATTTCGGCAACCTTACCCGTCATCGAGCGAGCAGACATTTCCTTAACGTAATATTGCTTTCCGTCCTGCGCCGAGATTTTAATCAGCCCAAGCTCTTTAATATCTCTAGAAACGGTTGCTTGAGTTACCTTGTAACCATCCGCAACTAACTCTGCTGCCATTTCTTCTTGAGTTTCGATCTGCTTATCGCGAATCAGTTCCAAAATCTTATTATGTCTATTACCTCTATACATACATTCTCCGAAATTATTGCCATAACTTGCATCCGTATCGTAATTGTTCCGTCTGCTTAAATAACAAACAGTAATCGACTTTATAAATGATATAAATCATACAAGAAGAAAAGAAGGAAAACTCAGTTTATGTCTGACATAGTACCTATTTTTAACTTAAATTTATCCGAAGGTTTGCTTTACTATTAAACAATTTTAAAAATTTTACACCAACCCATTCAACTTATCCAATAATTTTGAATAAAAACTGCTGGTTTTTAGACGTAAAAAATTTATACTCTTACGCGATTTTTTTATTATTATAGGCTCGTTCGCCTTGATTTCACTCACCAAAACTCCGTCAATAAGCAGTACCGCATCGTCGTATTCTTTTCCCAAGAGTATCTGCAAACACTCCTTATCATCGACGATAATCGGACGGCTGTGCAGACAGTGCGAACAAACCGGAGTAAGACACATCACTCCGGCTCTAGGGCTTATCACCGGGCCACCTGCCGACAACGAATACGCCGTCGAGCCAGTAGGGGTCGCAATCAATAGTCCATCGCAAAAATATCTTTCAACAAGCAGATCCTCGATTTTTGCATCCAAGGCAATCATTTTACCCGTTGAGTTTCTGGTGACGTAAGCTTCGTTGAGAGCGTAAAAGCTCTTGCCGCCGACAGTCACTGAAATTAGCCGCCTTTTATCAACACGATAATCCCCATTTATGATGTCAATAATTCGTGTCATGTCGCACAACTCAATTTCGTTCAAAAATCCTTTTGTCCCTTTGTTGATAGTGAGCATAGGAATGTCGTGCTTTACGCAATCCTGAACAATATTCAGTACGGTACCATCACCGCCTATGGTTATCATCAAGTCTAAAAAGGAATAATTATCCGAATAAAAATACTTTTCGCCCTTTAAGCGATCCTCCACATTGGAGTACAGGTAAAATTCTTTATTATTGTCTCTAAGCAATTTGATCAAAGATTTTGTTATCTCCAGCCCTTGATCCTTGCTCAAATTTGTATAAATGCCGATTTTCATTTTACAACCTCGATAGAATTATACCAAAAAATAAATAATTATGCAACAAAAAATACTACCGAATAAGTTTGAACAAACTTTCCCCTCTTACACCATAACTCGCGTAAAATTACCTCTAGCCCATTTTTAAACCTTAAGAACAAATATCTACGATTCTCGCTACCCATCTTCGCGAGTAATAATTTAGTCCATAAAAATTCCTTTGTTATTTTTGTAGTGCCTCACTTCTACCTTTTAGCAAAACAGTTTTTCATTTTATATTTCCATTTTAATGCCTTCTTTACCTCAGTCATAGAATATTTTTTGTAGGTTTATAAAGATAATTTTACCCTATTGGAGACGCATTAAAAATGAAAAACCTCTAAAAAAGTACAAACGTCAGACATAAACAAGCTATTTTTGCCCGGACAGACTACAAAAATTGTTAATTTCATCAATTATCTTTTCTTTAGTAATGTTTGAATGAATAAATGAATTGTCTATGTCTCGGCTTTGCAGATGATTATTTTGATGGGCGAAGGATATTAATTTTGCGGCAAATTTCTGGTTTTTATTATAATAACTTTCTTTATTTTCGAATTCATTACATGGTTTATCTTTATTAATATATACCAATACAGATTGCCCAAAGCCTCCGTGAGCTATATTATCCTCAAGCGTAATTAACAAATTCTCCCCTCTGTTTACCGAATCCAAAAAACCAGTATCAAGCGGCTTAATAAATCTTGCATTAACAACATTTATATTTTGACACTCTTTTGCCACAGTTAACGCAAGTTCTACCATTCTGCTCCCGCAAGCAAGTAAGTATATTCTTGATTCAATTGGCAAATTAAGCGATTTAGCTGATTCGGTTGATTTTGCGTTTTTTAAGAGTTCCCACTTCCCATACTCTATCGGCGCAAGGTGGCCTAGAGCAGTTTTTTCATAAGCGTAATTTTTCGGGTATCTTATGGCGAGCGGTCCATCAAAACTTGCCGCCCATTTCAACATTGCCGCAAACTCAATTCCATCCTTAGGCGACATCAGCGTCATATTCGGAATCAGAGAGAGATAGCTTAAATCAAAAATCCCCTGATGCGTCGCACCATCGCTGCCGACCGCCCCCGCGCGATCAACTAAAAAACGGACAGACAAGCTATTTAGCGACACTTCGTGTAAAATCTGATCAAATCCTCGTTGCAAAAATGTAGAGTAAACCAAAAAAAACGGCTTATACCCACCCTTAGCCAGTCCCGCCGCCATCGACACGGCGTGCTGTTCGGCAATCGACACGTCAAAATATCTGTCAGGAAACTGTTTAGCAAAGCAATCCAGTCCGGTGCCTAACCCCATTGCCGCCGTTATTGCTACTATTTTATTGTCAGTTTCCGCAAGTTGCGCCAAAGTATTGCCCGCAAGCGTTGAAAAAGAAAGCTCAGAAGAATGTTTCAACAATGAATTCGCCGAATATTCTTCGTCAAATCCGCCAGATGTCACGGCAGGCGAATTTGCTAATGAATTTATGGATGGATTTATTCCGTGATATTTTTCGGGGCTATGCTCCGCCTCCTTAAGTCCCCTGCCTTTTTGCGTTACGAGGTGAATTATCGACGGACGACGCTTTGCCGATGATATTTTTTTAAAAACCTCGATTAGCCTGCCAATATCGTGACCGTCAATCGGCCCATAATACGAAATTCCGAAATTTTCAAAAAGTTGATTCGCCAAAAAAAAATCCTTAAAGCGCACTTTTGCCCGATTAACTGTTTTTCCTTGAGTTATTGAGGCAAATGGCAACGCGGCAAAGGTCTTTTTGATATTGGCCTTCAATTTATTGTATTTGCGACTCAGCCTTAGTTTTGTGAGATATTTCGAAATCGCACTGATATTTTGCGAAATAGACATTTTATTGTCGTTTAGTATAATAGTAAGGTTGGTTTTGTTTTCGCCGATGTCGTTTAGCGCCTCGTAAACCATCCCGCCCGTAAATGAACCGTCGCCTATAACTGGCAGAATATGATAATCTTCCCCAGATAAATCCCGCGCACGCGCAAGTCCCAAGGCAAGCGACAGCGATGTGCTGCTGTGACCGGTAAAAAAGAGATCAGCATCGCTTTCTTTCGGCGAAGGAAATCCCGAAAGTCCGCCTTGATCAAGATTCATGCTTTGTTCTAATTTTTCATCAGGGCCAAGATCACAGACTTGATTAATGTTACCGCCCAGCACAACCCTGCCATCCTGCCTAAGCTCAAAAAACTTATCGCGCCGACCAGTTATTATTTTGTGAATATACGATTGATGACCGACGTCAAATAAAATCTTATCATTAGGGGAATTGAATACGTAATGCAGGGCAATCGTTAGTTCGACTGCACCCAAATTTGAAGCAAGATGTCCGCCGTTGTTTTTAACGACATTGGCAATAAAATTCCTGACCTCTGCGGCATACAAATTCAGCTCGCGAATATTAAGTTTTTTTAAGTCACCTGGACTATTTATTTTTTCTAAAAACATATACTGTATAATACTATGAATAGTATGGCCAAATAATTCTATGCGCGTTTCGTCCTTATCTGTCCCATTCCAAGCATTAATTCGCTTTTAAAAATATTAGACTTCTCATTTTTGTTATTTTTTGTACTTTGTCAGACATAAACAAGCGGTTTTTACCGCTTTTAAAGATGTTTTTCGTAACTTACCAGCTTTTCTAAAAAATCAAACTCCAAAGCTTTTGCCGCATCAAGCGCTTTTTGTGAGTAATCAGACAGTAGTTTGTTCACTCTCTCTTCCCCAAAAATATATGCAAACGAGTTTTGATCCATGTCCGCGATGTCGTCCTTTAATTGAAATGCCATTCCGAAATTTTTTGCAAAAGTATTTATTAAACGCACTTTCTCTTCATCGCAAGCAGCACCGGCACAAACGGTACCCATCAGAGCGGACGCTTCAAACAGAGCTGCCGTTTTATTTTTATATATATCCAAAATCCGCTGCTCGGATTCATTTATTTTTTTATCTTGTTCGGTTATTATTTTATCCGAATTTCTTTTTTTAGCAACATAATTTTTAGAGCTTAAAACAAAATTATTAAGCTCGGAATAATCAAGACGTGTTTCGGCAGACTGCCCGCCTATCAGGCCGCCTATTCCGCAAAGTGAAGAAAATTTAGTAGCTCCGCTAATAATTTGCGGATTAATTACAGCCGCGTTAAGCAAAAATTCATAACACAAATTAAGGAGCGAGTCGCCAGCTAAAAGCGCAGTCGCCTCACCGTATCGCTTGTGACAAGACGGCTTTCCGCGTCTAAAATCATCGTTGTCAAGACAGGGCATATCATCATGGATAAGCGTATATGTATGCAGCATTTCTATGGCACATACCACAAACCTTACCGCCTGCGGATGTGATGCGGCAGTTTTGGGCTCGGAAGTTTGCCAATGAGATTTGGCGGTAGAAAAAAAATCACAAATTGCCAAAAATAAAACAGGACGCAACCTCTTACCACCACAGAACAAGGCATATTTAACGGCATCAAAAAGTTTAGCATCTGGTGATTTTATATCATTTACCGCATCATCAAGGTATTTATCAACCAACTCTTTGTATGCGGTATATTCTTTGGCAAAATTCATTTAATTATACTCCTCTCATTCGCTTTGCTATACCATCAACCTTCAGAAATCATTAAATAAAGACTAATAAAAAAAATTCTTTAAAAATGAATCGTTTAAAAAATAACTATTTGAATTGAATAAAAAACTAATCCTCTCTGGCCTCCAAAAGACGGTCCAACTCCCGCTTTACATTGTCAATTTTTTGCTTACTCTCGTTTAATTCTTCAAGACATTCTTTAGTCAACTCAACACTTTGCTCAAACAAAGAAATTCCTTCCTTGATTCCAATTTCTTCTTTTTGAAGTTTTGCCGCAATTTCTTCAATTTCTTTTAATTTTTTCTCAAAATCCATTTTTTATCCTCCGCACCATTCTTACCATTTTTGCCGTTTAATTTTTTCACTAATCGATTAATCAATTTTTGCCGAAACCGATCCGTCCACCATCAAAATCTCAACCCTATCTCCTTGTAAAAGCTGTTTGATTCCGCTAATTTCGGATTGGTTTTTATAGATTTTAGCGTACCCTTTTGCCAAGACTTTTAAAGGATTAAGTTCTTTTGAGGCAGCAGATAAAACGCTTAATTTATTTTGGCTTTGCATAAATATAGTGTTTAATACCACATAATTTTCCTGATTCAGACGGTCAATTTTGTTATTATATTTTTCCATCAAAACCTCTAGCCGCCGATGAATCCTCATCGCCTCATAGATTGCAAAATTAATTTTTTTTTGATTTTTACGTGATATTCTTTCCGCAATCTTCTCGGTCAAAACCGAAAGCGATGCCAGCTTTGTATTCAGCATTTGAATCATACAGGATTTGGTAACATCTAAGGCGACAGAAAGCCTGCCAAAAAACTGCTTATTGTTGCTAAGAATTATCTCTGCCGCCTTGGTCGGAGTACATGCTCTGATATCAGCAGCGAAGTCGCATAGCGTGTAATCCACCTCGTGTCCAATCGCAGAAATAACAGTCAATCCGCTCTCGCGGATTTTTCGAGCAAGCTTTTCGTTGTTAAATTCGCTTAAATCCATCGCACTACCGCCGCCTCTGGCTATAACAATCGCATCAAAAATTCCAAATTTTCCGCTGTTTATGTCTGACAGAGTATCCGCAATTTCATCCGAAGCGCCTTCGCCCTGCACCTTTGTGGCAAAAATCTTTATAATAAGGTAGTTTAGCGGCTTAGCAGTTTTTATAAAGTCATGCAGCACCGCACCATCGGCGCTGGTGATTAGCGCAAGCTTGGTTACAAGGCCTGGCAGTGGCCTGGCGTTAGAAAAAACACCCTCTTTCGCCAGTTTTTCTTTTGTCAATTTTAGTGCGGCAAGCAATTCACCCTGCCCTAGTATTTTTATCGCAGTAACAATAAACGACACTTTGCCGCTTTTATGATAAAAACGCACCGAACCCGATAAGCACACCTTTTGACCAATTTGATACTCTACCGCAGACGAAAAATAAACGCAGTTAAGTACACAGCCGTCCTCTTTAAGCAAAATATAGGTGTTGCCAGCTGAAATTTTAAATTCTAAAATCTCGCCCGTCACATTAATTTCTTGAAGAATAAGTTCATCTTCAAAAACACCCTTGATATAATTATTTAATTGTGAAACTGTAAGAAATTTATCCAATATTTCGCCCTTCTATTATTGTATCACAATAGACTGCCCTATCATTTTTCGCTCAACCACTCATCTATCTCGTTGTTTTTCACACCATCACTGACATAAATTTCGGTATTTTTGATACCATGACTGACATAAACCATGCTTTTTACTATTTTCAGATACGAATACTGATTATGCTAAGACTCTTAAGAAAAAATACTGACAGCTTTAGTGACGTTTTTCAACAACATAGCAATGGTCATAGGGCCAACGCCGCCCGGTACGGGAGTAATATATCCCGCCACTTCTCTCACCGAATCAAAGTCGCAATCTCCATACAGCTTTCCATCTTCGCGATTCATGCCAACGTCAATGACGATGGCTCCAGGTTTAATCATATATCCTTTAATCAGGTCTTTTTGCCCAACCGCAACAACCAAAATATCAGCATGGCGTGAAAAATTGACAAAGTTTAACGTATGAGAATGGCAAAGCGTGACGGTAGCATTTGCCTCTAAAAGCATTAAAGCAACAGGCTTTCCTACGATATTGCTGCGTCCAATGACTACCGCCTGCTTACCTTCGACACTTTCGCCAGTGGACTTAATTAGCTCTAAAATTCCGCAAGGCGTGCAAGCATTAAGGCTGGGATTTCCCAACATCAGATTGCCCGCATTGACCGCCAAAAATCCATCTGCGTCTTTTTGCGGCGAAATATAACTAAGTATTTTTCCCTGTCTGATATGCGCAGGCAGAGGAAGCTGGACCAGGATTCCGTCCACGTTTTCGTCGTTATTTAGACGGATAATCAGTTCGATTAGAGTATCCTCTTTAGTTTTTTCAGGCATAAAAAACTCAAACGAGTTAATAAAACACTCTTCGCAAGCTTTAATTTTATTTTTTACGTAAATTTGACTGGCAGGATTATCACCGACAAGGATTACAGCAAGTCCGATTTTACGCTTTTTTTCTTGATAAAACCTTTCGGCATCAATCTTAACTTGCGCTTTGATTTGAGCGGCAAGTTCGATACCGTTAATAATTTTAGCCTTCATCTAATGCCTTCTTTATGTTTTATAAAATCTGTAAGTTATTTATTTTTCGTTATATCAGCATTTTTTTAAATCTTAGTAATTTTCACTCTGCTGCTTGAGTAAATCTTTATCTTTAATTACAGACGACAGTATCTCGTTTACAAATCGATAGCTTTTTTCGGTCGAATATTTTTTACTAAGCTCTACCGCTTCGTTGACAGAAATACGATACGGAATGTCTTCGAAAAACAAAATCTCATAAGCCGCCACAAAAAGCGCGGCAAGATCAATCTTGTACACCCTGTCCAGCTTAAAATCTGTGGAATATTTTTGTATAATATCGTTTAAAAAACAACCGTATTTATCCACTCCGTCGTAAATTTTTTTGATGTAATCCCTGTCATCATCCGCAAACGGCTCGGTATAAATTTCAAAGCTAAAGCTGTTGCTCTCACCTATGATGCAACGCTCGTATATTAGTTTAAAAACCGTTTCTCTTGCTTCTTTTCTGCTCATAAATTCTCTGCCTTATCTCATGTTTGTAAAATATCGTGAGTGTAAAAATATATTTAAAAAACCGTAGCCGCACCTTTTTCGTCACGTTATGATTACTAAGCCTAATACTGTCTAAACCGGCATTTATCCTTAAAAAATCAGCACCTCTTCTCAAACAGCAAACGACGTCAGAATACCCTTATCCGCCAACTCCGGGAGTATACGAGATGCCTAAAATATTAACATTGACTACATTAACCTTAAACGACGTCATAGACTCGATATTGCGCTTAATATTTTCCTGCACCTTAAACGCTATATCAGGACATCTTTCTCCCATAAAAACATTGATAAAAACATCAACTACAATACTACTTCCGTCGATTTCAGTCCTAAAACCTTTGCCTTGCAAACCCGCTACACCACCAATTTCCTGAGCCGCTAACGCAATAATTGAGTTTATTACCTTTCTGCCGTAAACAACGTCGCCCGTCGAATCCGAATTGAACAGCCTAAATGACATAATTCCACCTTCTTGATTAAATCAATCAGTGGAATTATATCACAAATGCTTTTAAATTACAATAGTTTTTATATTATTTTCACTTTTGTTACCGCATTATTATGTCATAATCAAACTTTCCCGCCTGCTTTCTGCTTCGATTTTTAAATTCTGCACTTTAACCGGCGCGGCTTTGTTTTTTACAAAATATCAAGCATAGAATTTTACTATGTCTTTAATTTTAACTTACCGGAATAATTCTTACATCCGAGGCAACCTTATCCGTTTCCGTCAGAGTCAAGTGCAGGATTTGAGCAACCTCAATATCGTCAAGGTCATCCGTCTTAATTATAATCGTTATCTTCTGAGTGCTACTGGTAATGACCACATCGCTATATCCCAAAGATTTTATCTGACCCTCTAGAGTATTTTCGATAGTCATATGCCTTACGATTGCCAATTTCTCGTTTTGGGCAGCGGCTAGCGCTTCTGATGTTGTTGCCGAGTTGTCGATTATAGCATCTAAATACATAATGGTCTGATCTCTGGTTGCCTTGCGGTCGGCGGCATATGTCTGAAAAAAGCTAGAATAAACCACTCCGCCGGTTTCAGTAATTTTGTCATCGGCATTGGCGTTTAGATAGATATTTAAAACACCCGTGACCACAAGCAGGGCCACCATGCCTACCAAAATAAAGATTTTCTTTTTCTTGCTTATCATAAATCCCTCCAAAATACTTCTTTATATAATTATTCAAAACCGCTTTTGTTTATTCCAAATTTTACTTTAATTTTGACAATTAAATTTTTACCTTACCCAAATTTTATCGTTAGCTTGTACAAAATACGTTTGTATTAATATTAATGAAAGAACAGCTCTTTTTATTCCAAAATCTTAAACTTTATGATTATATAAAATCTTAAAATATTTAAGATTTGAATACTATGTCAGGCATTAACAGTCTTTTTTAGCTTATAGCAATGAAAATATTATAAAATTTGCTCTTTTGCGAGTTTTGCCCTATAATCAAGAGCAGACCTTATTTGCCTTTTTCCATAGGCAAAACTATAACCTTATCTGAGGAAATATTAAGCAAAATAGAAACTGACATTATTATACTAACCTTAACCGAGGCGTCGCCGCCACCCTCACACACCACGACGACGCCAATCGCCTTGGGGTAAATCTCCTTTATCACTATCGGCTGCGAACTGCCAGACACATTTATTATCGTCGGAGTGGACGTGCTTGATGATGCACTGTTGCTTTCGGCGGCCGCGAGAACAAGCTCTACACCCGATTCCCAATTGATTATTGCTTTTGCATTCCCCGCCCCCTTTATTTTGGATACATAATCAGTCACTTCACCCTGCATTTTTGCGCAATAGTCACTATAAATCGACTCATTTTCAGTATTTTCTCCCGAACCTGAAGAACCCAAGCCGCCAAAACCTGCAAAATAAATCACAAGCATAACAACAACTGCGCCAACAGCAATAATTATCTCGATATGCTTGATTTTTTTTAATTTAGAAAAAAAGCCTTCTTTTTTTTCTTTATTATCTGCTTTATCTACTTTGTCCATTAATCACGACATTCCTTTTATTGATTTACAAAAATTAATCGTAAATTATAACGATATCCTTGCTAATTTTTAAAAATTCGGCGGTAAGACGACGGATATTCTCTATTTTATTTATATTCGATATTCCTTTTTCAATAACCAATTCGGATAAATTAAGCTTTACTAAGCTTATCACGATTTGTGTCGAAAATTCAGCCGTAATATCGGCAGTTATTCCGCTATAACCTTCCTCCTTTAACGCCTTGATTAATCCATTTTCTAAAGCCAACGTTTTTTGCGCATTTGCAAACTCCAAATATTTTTGGTCTAACGACAACTCCTGCGGAATGAAGTTCTGCTCAAAATCTTGGCAACCGTTAAAAAGTGAAGGCAGTGGTGAAATTATTATCAGTACCGTCAGCGAAGCAAACACACTGCGAACGATTTTGCCCAACTTTTTCTCGGACAAAAACATATCGAGAATCGTACCGATAATAACGACAGCAAATATGCTTAATACCCACGAAACAAAAGCATTCATAATAATCCTTACCATTCACTACAATTCATGCCAACGCAACTCTTAATAATTTCAGCTCTAATTATCTATTTATGGTTCAATCACAATAAATACTGAAATTCAGCAATTTTTTTATGTATTATGTCAGACACAAACAGGCGTTTTTCAATCTATAATAATCAGTTATAAAATTTTGCGTCTTCCATCCATACAGTAATTCTACCCGTAACAACTTGGTAAAGATCATTTACAGCACCAAATTTCCAGTGCAAATAGTCAGCAGCAAAAATACAAAATACAAAAAAGCCATGCCCAAAATTATTGCCATCAGCGATTTTAATGTCTTGCCTATTCCTGTCAAAATGCTGCTTACGCCGCCCAAACCGAGGGGCTCGACAACTGCGCCCAGTAGCGAGAGCGCCAGCGAAAACACCATAATATTGACGATAAGCGGGGCAACAGTGACCAGCAGCAAAATGATTCCACTAAGTCCCACGGCATTTTTTATAAGGATACTGCCCGCCATCACCATATTAAAACCCTCAGACAGATATCCTCCTATAATCGGTATATAATTACTGATTGCAAATTTCGTCGACCTTATCGAAACACTGTCCCGGACAGACGCCGTTATTCCCTTCACTGACAAAAATGCTAAAAACACAAAAAACGCAGTACCCAACACCCACTTAAGCGAACTCATAAAAAAGCCCGACATTTTTTTGAGTTTAACCGCATCCGAAAGATTTCCAACAATATCGAAAACTACCGCAAGGATAAAACACGGCATCGCAATCATGGTGATAATGTTAGCAAGTACATTACCCAGCATCGCAACTGCCGGCGTATAGGCAGCCACCGAACCGCTCGCCCCCGTCGCCGCCATAAGCGTTAGGATTACTGGAAAAATCGTATTTATCTGCGTATTCATACTTGAGATCGTTTTTGATGTAGCTGAAATCAGCGAGAAAATCTGCGTAAAAATTAAAACAGCTATCACCGCCACACACGCGAATCGGATAATATTGCCCGTTGACTGAGAGGCAAAATCGCTTTTTGCCGAATTAATTATGGAAAAAACCACGCAAATGCCAAGGATAGTAAGAACAAACGGCAAGATTTTTTTAATATTTCCAAAGAATATATCGATTAAATAACTGAATACCGAGTCGAATTTTATGCCGTCATTACCGCCAACGATTGCTTTTAGCTTGTCCATAAAAGAAGCTGAACCAAAAATGTCAAGCCCCTCGTCGGCAAGTTCTTTTAATAAATCGTTGAGTTTTGATTCATCAAGGTTATCAATAATATCTTCTATGCTTTTATTCAAGTCATTCTCATCTGTATCAGCGGATGCAGCAAATGCTGGAGACGAGACGGAGGTTGTAGTTGAGGATGCAGAAATAGGCACATATCCGCACCATAAAGACAAAAATATTAAGATAAGAACAACGACTGCTTTTTTCATTTTACTCTCTATGGATTTGTTTTATAAAATAGATTTTTCGGATATTTAACAATGCCTGAAATAAGCAAGGGATTGATATAAAACAGTGAAAATCAGCATAATTATGAATTTTTAAATTGCTACAACTTTTATTAATTTTTAAAAACACGTTGTTTGTTAGCGGCAACTAGCCCAGCATTCCGCCAACTAATTCAAATAAAGCCACGATAATCGGTAGCGACAGTACAATGATTATAATTTTACCACCCAATATGATTTTTTCGGACAGGGACTTGCTGCCCGCATCCTCTACTATGCCCGCCGAAAATTCGGCTATGTATCCCACGCCCACAATTTTTAGTATCAGTGTCCATATTCCGCCGGGGATTCCCGCCTGCTCGGATATGTTTTTTATAACCGAAAAAATATCGGTTATATAATCAAGTATCATCAGCAGAATTATACAGCCGCCCGCAATGCCGACTAAAACTGCCGCCTCTGACTTTGTATCCTTTAACACAAGCACGCTGAACGCCGTAATTATGCCGACAGCACAGATTTTTACTATATCCATTTAGTAAAGTCCAAATATGTTTTTTAGCGTATCAAAAAGCTGCGCAATCATATCGACTACCATTAAGAGAACAATTACAAGTCCAGCTAGCGTAGTTAGCGTAGCAATCTCATCTCTGTCAGCCTTCTTTAATAATTGGTTTACTATGGTCGTAATGATGCCAACGGCAGCTATCTTAAAAATTATCGTAATATCCATTTTTACTCCTTTTCGCCAATTTCGCCTTTAAATCTCTAAAAAACCACTACCTATGCCTGGCATACTATTAAATCTACATATTTGGTCAATGTTTTTTATGGAAATTTTTTAAGTTATATCGCATTAAGCGATCTGTATTATGCTTGACCCGAAATAAACTATTTTATCTATAAAAGTAAAATTCCGACTAATAAACCAGCTAAAAATCCTAGTTTGACAAAAGCTCTTCCGTAACTGCTGTTTTTCTTCTTCGCGTCATTTTTAAAACTCTCAAAACTTTCCCGCCTACTCTCTAATTCATCTAATTGCGTCTGAAGATCAAGTGAGCCTAGCCTTACAAAAAATTCAGTTACAAGCCTATATTCTCGTTTTGTAAGCAGTCCTTTACTTAAATTAAATTCCTGACCGTTTAAAAAAGCTACATATTCGGAGAGATTTTTGCTCATTTGCTGACTTGATGACTGGTACTCTTGAAATATATCCTGTAATTTTTGCTGCGAAAATTTTATGTCGCTTATCAGCCTGTCGATTATCCTCAAAAGCTCATCAAAATACCTTTCGCGGGAGGAGATTTTTTTACTAAAAGCCAGCCCACCCATAAGTCCCGACAAAACCGCAAAAAAAACTATCATTAGCTTTGTAGTCATATTATCAGCTCTCTATACAATGTTTTACGTCTCCTTTCAATGTTTCCAGTAATAATATGGATTTACTTTTTCGTCAAAAAAATACAAAATAGCCATTATTAATCTCGCTTTCGCTTTATTTTACTTTTCTGTCCGGTCTTTTTTCAGTAGTTATCCCGTTTTCAACTCAATGCTTTTAATTCCGAATCTAATATTTTTTCATACGTCCCAGCACCTTTTTTAAGTGATAGAAATACGTATCTTCCAAATATTTTATTGGTTATGACACCCTCCAATTCCTGCCTGCTTTTGATGTCAGCAAGCCCCTCGGCGTGTAATGACGCAATTACATTTACGCCGCTTAAAGCCGCCTTTTTTACAGCCTCTATATCCTGCAAACTCGCAAGTTCGTCAGTCACGATGTAGTCGGGTCGTAAACTTCGGATGCCAAATGTGAATGCATAGTCCTTGCGTGCGTTATTAATGATGTCAGTATTAATGCCCACGTCTAAAGATGCGATTCCATTTTGGCTTGCGGCAATTTCGTTTCGCTCGTCCACCAAAAGCACGTTGTCTCCATTATTCGATATCCGTCTCGTCAAGTCTCTAAGTATGGTCGTCTTACCACAGCCTGGCGGAGAAATAAGCAGCATGTTTTTGTTTGATGAATTTTGCAGGCTTTTATAAGCCAGATCGGCGCTGCCTTTAATCTCGTGAGGAATCCTGATAACCAGCGACCCGAAATTTTTTTGAGTCTTGACCTTGTCGTTTTCGTACACGATTTCGCCAGCCACCCCTATGCGCACTCCGCCGCCGACAGTAATATATCCACCACTTATCTGATTGTTGACCGCATAAATCGAAAATTCGGCCGCCCGTAAAATTATCTCCGAAATTTGCGGAGCAGTAAGCTTCAATCCAGCCTCCGGCACAGTTCGCGACAAGCCTTGCGATGAAAGATAAAAAAACTCACCGCTATAGCATACCCTGACAGGCTTGTCCGCTCTTACACGCACCTCGTAAAGCCTACTGTAATCCAGCTTAAGTAACGATTGGTAAAGTTGCGGAGGTAAAAATCTTAATCCTTCCGTCATACTTTATTCTATTAGCTTCACATCCCGAATATGAAAAATAATATAATAATTGCCAGCGCAATATAATAATCTGCATATAGATACAACAAAAAAGAAATTAACAAAACAGTCAAAAATCCGCTACTTATGTCAAACATAGTACATGAATTTTGATAAAAATTCAAAAATATTGCCTTTAAAAAAGATACATAATTACGGTTAAATTTTATAAAACTCTTCAATAAATGCTTTGATATAATAAAATAAGTATCCAGCGGCACAATGGACTTGGAACAAAAAATGTCGAAAAAGAAAAAAACCTCCTACGATACAATAATAAGGAGATAAAATGTTTTATTAATAAAGCGAGAAAAAAATAAGTAGCTATAGAGTTCAGATTAAAAAAATATTTATCAAACATGAAAGTCCACTACTATGTTTTCATTTTTAAATCGAATAGTGTAAAAGTTCTTTGCCCAATGCCAAACATTCCCTAAGATTTCTACACTAATGTCAAATAACTGTTTGATTTTTGACAACAATTCATTTAGACATTCATTGTTAATAATTACCGCATATAATTAAACAAAATTATATCTGCAAAATTTAGAAAAAAATCTTTTACAGACAAGCTTATTAAAGATAATGTTTTTAGTATTAATTACAAACGATATTTTTTCTTGTTCCGGCTATATAGAGCAGTTTACCTAATCGTGAGGGGATGTCAAGTACCACCCGCTAATCGAGTGGCTTGATTAAGCTTATAAGGGCATGGCATTAGCAGTGCTACTCTCGCGCTGAAAATACCGGCAATCCGCAATTCATTTCCGGCGGCCACCTAAAAGGTGGCTGTTCTTATTTGCTTTCTTTAGCTTGCTCACCCGTGAAACGGGCCTAGATATTCTGTCATGCTTATCTGTTCTGACAGCCGATCTTCCTGTAACTGATTCTGTATATACTTCATTATTGCTGTTTTATTTCTGCCTACCGTATCTACATAATATCCTCTGCACCAAAAATGTCTATTGCCGTATTTATACTTCAGTTTTGCGAATCTGTCGAATATCATCAGGCTGCTTTTACCTTAAAAACGCTCCTTAAAGAGGTACTTTAGTCACTTTTGTTAGATAATGCAGTATAAAAAATGCCCTAAATATGCAACTATGCATACATTAGGACGCCAAAAGTTAGCGTGGTACCACCTAAATTCGCCGCTTCTAACCAATTAAGATTCACATCGCTCTTGACACGCTTATCTTTGGCGGTATCGCTATCAACATATGTATATGGTCCGGACACGCTTCAGCTTCTATTATTTCTTTTTCGTGCCACTTACAGATTTCTTGTAATATCTTTCCTATTTCCGCTTTTATCTTGCCATATATTACTTGCCTTCTATATTTCGGCGCAAATACGATATAATATTAACATCGCCATTTTGTATGTGATAGACTATCTATGTCATTCCATTAACTCCTCCTATGTGTTTTCTTTTGCGATTGCCAGTCGCTTTTGTTTTTACCATAGGCGTTTTTTGTGTATAGCTAAAGCTTGTTGTCCACTGGCATAGTCTGTGGTTGTCTGAGCAATTAAAATAAGAATCCACCAGCTGAGCTGGTGGTTTTTCTTAGACGGGCATAGCCCTATTGGATTTGCAGCCCCTCAAGGGACATGTTGATTCCGACACTTGCAATACCGTTACTTTTTCTTAAATGGATCCATATATTCCTTGATGCTTATTTGATCTGTTATCATATCTTCTTTTTCTTGGTTCTTTATGTATTCTTGTATCGCTTTCTCATTCCTGCCTACAGTATCTACATAAAATCCTCTGCACCAGAAATGTCTCTGACCGTACTTATACTTTAGATTTGCATGGCGTTCAAACAGAATAAGCGCACTTGCCCTTTAGAAATCCTACGAAACTTGATACTGATAGTTTTGGCGGTATTTCTACATACATGTGTATATGATCGGGGCAAGCGTGCGCTTCTATTATCGTTACTCTCTTCCATTGACACAGCTCTCGTAGTATTTTGCCTAAATCTGCTTTTAGTTTTCCATATATCTCTTTTCTTCTGATTTTTGGTGCAAATACTATGTGGTACTTGCAGTTCCACTTTGTATGTGCTAGACTGTTATTGTCCATTTGGATTGCCCTCCTTTGCTTTAGTTGCCGGTGTCGGAACCGTAACTTATTTTAGCAAAGGAGGGCTTTTTTGTCACTCTGGAACACTAACGCTCTCTCTGGTACCACTAGCACAGCTAGTGCTTTAATATACAATGAAATAGGTAGAAAAACATCTACCTATTTCTGCATGCACATTTGTTCTGTTTTTAAAATTTGTTTAAATTCCGTACATCCACTCTGTTTTCTTATAAATCGAATAGAGTTGCTTTGTAATTTTTTAAGCTATCAAACGGCAATTATCACATTTATAAGCAATAGCTGACTTGGCATCAATTATCCTCCAATCTTCACCGCAAGAAGGACATTTTTTAGGAATCGGCTTTTTACTGGCAACATCGCTATAAAATAGATAGTAATAAACCGGCTTCCCTGTCGCTTTTTCAATAGCTTTGCAGACAGATCTTCCTTGTTTGGAAAGCTTTGAATACGGATTATTTCTTTGCCTATAAGTAAAACGGTCAGAAAAACTATATAACCATAGCGTAATAATTGCTTCGTACTCAGTTTTCCATAGCCGCACATCCTCATCCAAATACGGAAGTTTATATAACGGAATCGGTTTTTTACAATTTCCGCATATAACAGGGCTTGCAGCAACGTCTAAGTCGCAGGCAAGTATATACCAAGATGATTCGCAATTACAAAGTTCTTTGCCTGAATTCCAAACATTCCCTAAGATTTCTACACTAATGTCAAATAATTGTTTAATTTTAGGCAGCAATTCATTTAGACGTTCATCGTTATTGCTTTCTGATAGCGCTGTTTCTTCTGGCAGAGTGGCACAGAAAGAAGCGGTGTCGCCACTGATTGTAATACTGTTATCGCAATCAACTACCTGTCCATTATTCAAAAGACAATACAAATAATCAACTATTGACCATACATCGTCTTCAAAATCATTTTTTTGGGCTTTAAATCTTATAATGCAATATTTCATATACTTACTCCATCTTATTAGCAATCCGCCATCATTCCGAATTTTATATAATAAACGATTTTTATTATAAATTGTTGGATTAAGCAAAATTCTTAATAAAAGTAACAAAAATAATGCAAGTCGCAAATATTTGCAATATCTTAAGCCCATAATCAATACTTTGCCAAAAGATTATTAATTCTGTTTACAAAAGCGGTTTAGGTTTAGCAGTTTTATAAGCTTGGCAAAAACATCTAAATTAAGATTTAACACGCTCCATGTATGTGCCGTTTCGGGTGTCTACTCTGATTTTTTCACCTTGATTTACAAATAGCGGAATTTGAATATTTACACCTGTTTCTAGTTTTGCGGGTTTGTTGCCTGCCTTAGAGGTATCGCCTTGGACGCCAGGCTCGGCCTCGGTGACAATAAGTTCGACAAAATTGGGCGGTTCTACACTAAATGCTGCCCCTTTGAAAAATTGAACGGTTGCAGTCATTTCTTCTTTAATATATTTTAGTGCATCTTCGCAAACATCGTAATTTAACGGAACCATGTCGAATGTTTCCATATCCATAAAGTAATACAATCCGTCAGAATTATATGAATACTGCATTTCCTTGCGCTCGATGTGCGCTTTTGGATATTTATCAGATGGGTTAAAGGTTTGTTCCAAAACCTGACCCGTTATTACGTTTTTCATTTTAGCGCGAACGAATGCCGCACCCTTACCCGGCTTAACGTGCAAGAATTCGACGATTACATAAACTTTTCCGTCAATTTCAACAGTTACGCCCTTTCTAAAATCTCCAGCGGATATCATTTAAACCTCCAATAAATGTAAGAATTTTATTTAAGAATTTTTTTAATATAAAAAATTTATTGTATATTTTTTGTCAAATTTAAAATAAACTATGATTTTATAAATATAAATTTTTGTTCATGTTTGTCAAATTCAAACTGCCGCCTTCTTTTACAACAATCATATCCTCGATTCGAACGCCGCCAATTCCCTCTAAATACAAACCCGGCTCGACAGTAACAATCATATTCGGTTCCAAAATATCCTCGCTAAGAGTGGATAAATTAGGGAATTCGTGAACCTCAATTCCCACACCATGACCCAGCGAATGACCAAACTCCTTTTCGTAGCCGTTTGCTTTAAAGAATTCCCTGCAAATAAGATCAGCCTCGCGTCCCGTCATACCTGCCTTAATAGACTTTAATGCCGTAAGCTGAGCATCCAATACCAAACGATGCAAATCCTGCAGTCGTTTACCAACATCGCCGATTGCAAAGGTGCGAGTCATGTCCGAACAATATCCGTTCATTTTTGTACCCATATCCACTAGGATAATCTCGTTTTTTTCTAATCGCTTATTACCCGTTCTGTGATGTGGCATAGCGGAATTGATGCCAAAAGCTACAATCGTGTCGAATGATGTGCCGTCTGCCCCCAACATCTGCATCTCGTACAGAATTTCGGCGGCCAATTCCCTTTCTGTAATGCCCGGCTTTATCAAAGGTATCGATTTTGACAAAGCCTTTTGAGCGACAAGCTGAGCCGCCGCAATTTTTGAAATCTCGTCCTCGGTCTTTATCGCCCTTTTTAGACTGAGCTTTTTGGAAATCGGAACAAGGTTAACATCGCTTAAAGTCTTTTTGAATTCCGAATACATAGCGACTGACATAAACTCGTCCTCAAAACCTACAGTCTTTGCACCAATCCTATCAAGCTCGGTTTTAATAAATGGCAGCAATGCACCTACTCTCATCACAATCGTCCAATTTGGAAGGCTCTTCTTAGCGATTTCAATATATCGAAAATCAGTAATAAAAATCTTTTCATTAGGCGCCAAGATTACGCATCCCGCAGAGGTGTTAAGCTGTGTAAAATAAAATCTGTTAACCTCACTAACCAGCACATATGCGTCTAAACCGTCAAACATTGTCCTTTCTCCTTTTCAGTTTCTATATTATAACATATTTTTTTATTTCAGTAAAATGTTTTTTAGCAGGAGTTAAAATGTTTTTGCCGTAGATAATTCCTTTTTTCGCGCTTTATTGAATAGATGATTCTTAATTATTTAATGCTTGAGTTTTTAAGAATTTTTAAAAATTGACTGGTTTTAAGCTTTTTATGACAAGAAAAACACCAGTCTATGTCTGACATAATAGTAATCTTTGCTTAAATATTTAATCAAAGATTACTAAAAAATTAATACTAATTGATTTAAAAAACAAAAAGAACAATAAAAGCCGAATATTTTTATCAGCCTTATTTTTAATTAATCAGTTTTTATATATTTTACTTGTTAACTTTATCGAATAAATTATGCGAATTTTTCATAATAATTGCATCCTCCGCCATTGTACCGTCAGATTCGCAGATTATGGTGGGAGTCATTTTATACTCATCTATAAGCTGGGCAAGCGGCGAATAATCGGGTCCGTATATCTCGTCATTAAATGTCAAATGTTTTATTTCTCCGCTTTTACCATACATAATTTTTGAAAAATGAATGTGCATATTGTCCGCTTTTTTGTCACCCAGTTCCGCTCTTGTACAGTCCAAAATTTTTCGATAGTCATCCTTTGTTTTAAGTGCACCGTTAGTAAAGCTATTGATATGCCCAAAGTCGAAGCATGGATAAATTTGTTCGGAGATTTTACAGATTTCGATAATTTCACTGCTTGTACCGATTTGTCCGTGCTTACCCATCGATTCGGCACAGAGGATAAAGCCTTGCAGTCCGTTAGCGTAAAGATACTCCATTAAAAAAGCAATGTTTTTTAAGGTGTTAGCAAAAGCCTCCCCCCTCTCTTGCCTACACTCCGAACCAGGGTGAAAAACGACGCGGTTTCCGCCCATTGCCTGCACTGCTAAGATACTTTGGTGAATATAGCTGAACGATTTTTTAATCGCCTCGGGGTCCGTATTTGCAAAGTTGATATAATAAGGCGCATGCGCAGAAATGTTGATATCGTACTTTGTAAACTCTTCTTTAATTTTGGCAGCGGTAGATGGAGACATTCTAACCCCTCTGCCAAAAGAATATTCAAAAGCATTAAGTCCAAAAGAGTGCAACCATTCGGCTGCTTCGCAGGTGTGCTCACGCCCGCTTTGGTAAAAACTGGTTGAATTGCCTGATGGTCCAATCCTTATCATAGTAATATAATTCCCTTTGTTACAAGTAGTTTATCAACAAATATTTCAATCCGCTAATCTTTTAGGTAAACTTTTAAGAATAACACCATAAATCAAGTACTATGTCAGACATAAACAGGCGATTTTCGCTTTATTAAATCACATTTAAGCAGATTTAATCCATTACAAAAAAAAATCTCTGCCAATCAAAACTCCTTACCGAGAAGGATTCTAAATAACCAGATAACGATTCACTCTCCAAAATGAAGAAAAACCGGCTATTTTACCAGTCTTCTAGCTTGATGAACCTTCAATGTCTGCTTTAATTTGCGCCTTTAACTGTGCAACACTTTCGAAACGGCTTAGCTCCCTAACATAATCGATAAGTTCGACGTGAATATTTTTATTATATAAATTAAAAACCTCACCCTTAATAAATGTTTCCACCGTGATGTTGTCGTCGTGGAATGTGGGTTTGTTGCCAATGCTGGTTAGCGAGTCATATATGCGCCCTTCCGCCATCGTCCGTGATTTGTATACGCCGAATTTGGGGATGAACCTGCTTAGCGGTTTTAGATTTGCGGTCGGATATCCCATACCTTGGCCTCTACCCTTTCCGCGCATAACCTTACCCTCAAAAAAATAAGGGTCACATAAAAATCTATTCGCCTTGCCTATGTTGCCTTCAGAAAGCTCCTTTTTGATAAGAGTACTGGATACCACCTCACCCTCCATGGTAATAGGCTCAAATATTCTGACCTTGATATTGTTTTTTACCGCATACTGTAAGAGATAATCGGCATCGCCCTCGCCATCCTTGCCAAAGCGGTAATCGCTGCCGCAGGCAATAAATTTAACTCCGTAATCTTCAAGCAGAATATTTAAAAATTCGGACTTACCTAGGCTCTTAAATTTTTCGTCAAAATAAAAGGGAAGAATAAATTCTGCGCCGGCTTCACAAATAAGTCTTTTGCGTTCCTTAAAGGTGTATAGCGGAAACGTCCCCTTGTTAGAAAGCTCGTTGCTAAAGGTGAGGACTGCGCTTGCTAAATTATTATTTGCGGCAGTCGTTACGACTTCGGAAATAATTCGACGGTGCGCATAATGCACGCAGTCGAAATATCCTAATGCGATGGCAATCGACTTTTTGTTTTTTGTAAGCTCCCTCATCTCAAATCCTTATTGTTGGTAGTAGTTTTATTTTGACCTAGATGTATATTCAAAGTATTTATTGTAATTGTTTTTTACATTTTTATGATAATTTGTAATCGTTTTTATGTTAACATTAATCCTTAAGATAGGTTTTTATAACAATTTTTTCATCCGCTATTTCGGCTATTCCGTAAAGAATGCCGCTAGAATAAAGAGTAAATTCACTGTTTAGAGGTATTTCATTTTTTTTAAAGGAGAGGTTTTTGTTTGAAGTTTGCTCTGATAAAATCTTGTTTGGATTTTGTTTAGACAATCCAATTTCAGACAACGTGAGTCTTACGCCGTTGTCAAGTTTTTTTTTGTGTTCTTGCCCCACCTCAATTTTGATCAGACTCTTAAGGGCTTCATCAAGACTTATCAGTGCGCCGCCGCCCAAAAGCTGCAACCGCTCTAAATCCACCGAATCCTCTACTTTGAATTCGCCGCTCTTAAGTCTTTTTATGGCGGTCATAGTAGCCACTGAGCCGCAAAGATTAGCAAGGTCACGACACACGCTCCTGATATATGTGCCCGAAGAGCAATGAATCAAAACCTTGCATACATTATTTTGGTGTGATAAAATCTTTACTCCATACATCTCAATCGCAGAAGGTTGCAAAACAACCTCTTTACCCTGCCTTGCTAGTGAGTATGCCCGAATTCCGCCCACACTTTTTGCACTGTAAGCAGGTGGTATCTGCATTTGCTTTCCTACAAGACTACTAATATGCCGCTCGATATCGGCTGTAGTTGGCATAACTTCGGAGGTCCGGATAATTTTGCCATCGCCATCAAGAGTATTAGTTTCGTAACCAAATGTAAAATCCGCTTCATATAACTTGTCTTTTTTTAGATAAAAATTAAATAGCCTTGCCGCTTTACCCACTCCAATCAGCAAAACCCCCTCGCCAGCCGGATCAAGCGTCCCCATGTGCCCAACTGTCTTTATCCCCAAAATCTTTTTCACCTTGGTTACGGCATCGCTACTGGTAATGCCTTTGGGCTTATATAAATTAATTATTCCATTCATTTTTTATCCTAAAACCCGCAAAATGGAAGCTTTTATTCAACATATTTTCTAATTATGAAAAATGTCGGTAACTAGAATTTATATGCTAATCTTGCGGGTGATTCCCACTTAATTCTGCAATGATATTATATCGTTCAATTTTCACTTTTAATTTTCTTGTTCTAAAACGATTAATTATTGAAAATTTAACTTCTGATGCAACCGTATAACAGTTAAAACATAGTAATCTTGGTTCTCGCCGTATTTGGCATACTTCCAAAACCGTTCAGAATAAACAACAAATCTTTTTACATAATTTAATCTCTAAGTGTTAATTCACACGGACTTCAGTCCGCACCTTAGAGGCCTGCTACTCCGGACTAAAGCCCGGAGAGTGCTTCATTAATATATAATAATTATACGTTTTCGAATGTAAAACAATCGCAATCTTAAATAATACCTTTTTTGATTTTTTATTTTTAAAGCTGGTTTATTGCCAATATGATAAATAATTTGCGTTCTCATTTTTTCAGTTAAAATTATTAGCTATACCAACAATATTAATTATAGATTTTCGACCTTAACATAATTTATTAATAACCTCTTAACGTTGTTAAAATACTAACGATATAAATTATTTAAGTTCGTCGCAGAGTGCACGACTTACCTTGTCTACTACGTCCTCGTACATACCAAAAACCATACAGCCAGACGCATGCTTGTGCCCTCCGCCGCCAAATTTAACGGCAACCGGTGAAATATCCATGCTTTTGCTACGTAGGCTGACCTTATAGGCGTTTTCGCCGGACTCGGCGACGCACGCCGCCAGCTCGACTGTTTTTAAACCGACGGCGTAATTTATTATGCCCTCGGTATCGTTAAAAGTGCAATCACATTCCTTGATGTCACTGCTTTTGATAGAAATAACACATATATGCCCGTCTAAAAAAAAACGCATCGACTGAATTGCCCGTACTGTCAATCTTAGCTTATTATAGGACATAGAACGATAGAGATTACGCACCACCGAATACGCATCAACTCCGTATTCAAGTAATTTAGCGGCAAGCTCAAACACCGCTGCTGTTGTGTTATCGTGCGCAAAATGCCCGCTGTCTGTAGATAACCCTACATAAATCAGCTCGGCTGCCGTTTTGTCCATCAGCCCATCGGCAATGTACATATTTCCTAAAATCTCGCAGGTACTAGAGGCATTCGCCACAACCAAATTTTCTTTAGCAAAACCTAGATTGGTGATATGATGGTCAATATTGAAGGTGTTTTTTGCCTGATTGAAGTATTTTATGTATCGTCCCAAGCGTAGCTTGTCCCCGCAGTCAACGCAAATAACGGTGTCGTAAGCAGAAAACCTCAACTTGTTGATTCTGTTAAAATCATGCATAAATGAATACTGTTCGGGAATATCGGAATCGCACACAAAATCCGCATTTTTACCCATTTTATCTGCGATATACAAAAGAGAAAGTCCCGCACCCAAGCAGTCTCCGTCCGGCCTTAAGTGACCGATTATCAGTAATTGTTTGCAGGCATTAATTATTGCGGATATTTCCATGCGGTTTCCTTTAAATTCTTATTTTCGTGATTGAAATTAACGGACAAAAAATGAAAATTAACTGTGGAAATCGTTGAGATGTTATGTCTCAATAAGTTTTCAAGGCTATTTTGGTAAATACTTACGAAAACTCATAACGCTTGTTCACTATTAAATATATATGTCTTCGTACTTCTTTTAATAATGCCGTCTTTGTAATAAACAAACTCGCTAAAAATATTTATCAATTCAATCGGACCGTAAGATAAACACAAAATAGCATAGAATCAGTAAACAACGTAATCAATTAGTTTTTGATTCTGATGCCTTGCCGTTTAAACCAATCCATGATGTGTTCTGAAAAAAATGTCGGCAAACACGAAGTTTTTATATAAATAACAAGAACATGATTTTTTTAGCCCTCGTTTTTGTTGTTGTCAGATTTTTTATCAGCTTTACTTTCGGTTGTTTTGATTTCGTCTAAAAGCTTATTGATGTGTAGCGAATACTCCATCGAATTATCTAAAACAAATGTAAATGACGGAATACTCCTGATGTCTCTGAATCTTTCAGCAACTTCCTTACGGATAAAGCCCGCCGAATTTTGTAAAGCCTGAAAGGTTGAGGCGGAATCCTCGCCAAAGATACTCACCCGAACCTTAGCCGTCTTTAAGTCTTTTGCGACAGATACCTGCAAAACGCTGACCATTTCATTGACACGGGGATCATTGACCTTAAATCTGATTATATCCAAAATGCACTTTTGCATTTCGCTGTTTAAACGCTCTATTCTGTAGCTCATTTTTGCTTCCTTTATTCCCTTAATTTTTAGATTTTAACTTAGGACTTTGTAGTACTATGACAGACATAATCAATGCAAAATCATTGATAAATCCGCAATAATATAAATTGCTCAAGGATTATCCTTTTTATAAGACTACATAAAAGTCAATTTACAAGCTAAAATCCATCTGATTTTGCAAATATTAGGCTTTGATTTCCTCTTCGATAATTGCCTCGATTTCGTCGTTTTCCTTGATGTCGCTGTAGCCTGATATAGTTATACCGCATTCAAAACCAAAGGCAACCTCTTTAACGTCATCCTTAAAGCGCTTTAACCCGTCAATCGTACCCTCGTAAACAACTTCGCTACCACGGTAAATCTTAGCCTTAGCCCCACGAACCATCTTACCGTTTAGGACATAACTGCCTGCGACCATTCCTGCGCCTGTGATTTTAAACACGTTTCTAACCTGAGCCCTTCCGATAGTATTATACCTATATTTGGGCGCAATCATACCCTTGACAAGCCGTTCGATGTCGTTAATCGCCTCATAAATAATGTCATAAAGCTTGATTTCGATACCTGATTTTTCGGCCATTGTCTTGGATTCGGCATCCGGTCTTACGTTAAAGCCTATGATTATCGCCTTAGAGGACGAAACCTCGGCAAGCATGATGTCTGACTTATTGATAGCGCCCACCCCGCTATGCAAAATGTTTACACGAACTTCCTCAGTTGACAGCCTGGATAGCGATAGCTTTAGTGCCTCTATCGAGCCTTGTACATCGCCCTTTATTATCAGGCTTAGTTCTTTTAAAAGTCCTGCGTTGATTTTGTCTATCAGGTCCTCTAACGACCTCTTTTGCGGCAGATTTGTCTGAGCAATACTCTTTTTGACGTTACGTTCCTCGATAATCTGCTTCGCCATTTTTTCGTCGTCTACTACAAACACTCCGTCGCCTGCTTCGGGTATGTCTGCAAAACCCAAAATTGATACGGGAGTAGAGGGCAGCGCCTCTTTGATATTACGCCCCTTATCGTCAACCATAGCGCGGATTCTGCCGCAAGTCATGCCCGATACCACAAAATCGCCTACGCGCATAGTACCGTTTTGTACAATTATGTTGGCAACAGGACCTTTGCCTTTGTCTAGCTTTGCCTCTATTATGGATGCCTTTGCGTTTCGCTCGGGGTTGGCTCTAAAGTTGTGATATTCGGCAAGGAATAAAACCATCTCTAACAGTTTATCAATACCGTCGCCACGTTTTGCCGAAATAGGCACCATAACGGTATCCCCGCCCCATTCCTCGGGGACTAAATCGTATGCGGCAAGCTCCTGCTTAAGCTTTTCGATGTCCGATTGAGGCTTGTCGATTTTGTTCATCGCGACTAAGATAGGCACCTTTGCCGCCCTTGCGTGATTAATCGCTTCTATAGTCTGCGGCATAACTCTATCATCTGCAGCTACTATAAGTATGGCAATGTCCGTTACGTTAGCGCCCCTCTTGCGAAGTTCGGTAAAAGCCTCGTGGCCGGGAGTGTCCAGGAATGTTATCTTCTCGCCCCTGCACTGCACTGAGTATGCGCCGATATGCTGAGTGATTCCGCCCGCTTCGCCTGATACCACATTTGTTTTGCGGATAGCGTCCAGCAGCGACGTCTTGCCGTGGTCAACGTGACCCATAACCGTAACTATAGGAGGACGTTTTACAAGATCTATCTCGTCATCCGCTTCGTCGTGCATAATTTCCAGCTGCGATTCCTTGGTCTGTTCTAGCTTTAACTCTAACTCGACACCCAGTTCGCTGGCGACAAGTTCCATGGTAGGAAAGTCAACCACGCTGTTTATGTTTGTCATAATGCCCAAAACCATTAATTGCTTAATGATTTCCTGCGCGGTCTTACCGATTTTTTCGCTTAGAATTTTGACGGTAAGATTTTCGGTAGTTATTAGTGCCTTTTCGATTCTGGGCACGATATACGCTGACGCCTTTTGCTTTTTGGACTTAAGCTTGCGGCTGCCCATGCGCTCTTCATCGGTGTTTTCGGTTATAAAACCCTTACGGATGAGCGTTCTTTTGTTAAGAGTTTTGCGCTCGTCGCTTTTAGGGTGATCCTTCTTTTTTGCGTCGAATTTACGGGTAACTGTAGGCGGAGGAACTGTCGCAACTGTTTTTGAGAGCGGTTTTTGATACGGTCTTTGACCGCCAGCCTGCCCCGCTCCGGTTGGTATATACGGAGGCCTTCTTGTTCCCATTGTTCCGCCGATTCCACTGCCCGCCGCGCCGCTTGCACTTCCCGTGCGCGGAGGATATCCGCCGCCTGTACGAGGCGGATAAGACGGACGTATGGGCTTTGAAGTAACGGGTCTGGGAGGCGGAGGGATCACCTCGCCCCTGATATAGCTGGGAGTATATGTTTTTGTCGCCGCCCCTGTAGTTGTCGTTGATATAGTTGCAGATGTTTTGGCAGCAGGTGACAAAGTTTCGGATTTTTTAGCCGGTTCGGATTTCCTTGACACTGTTCCAGTTGTCCCGCCTGCATTAGCCGCCCCACTTACACCGCTTACGCTGCGCGGAGCTTGTGAAGTATCCTGCGACTTATTCGCATTATTGCCACCGGCAATATTACCAACAGCAGATGCAGTTGCAGCGGACGCTCCATCTGTACTTAGATGAGAGGCTGAAGTTTTAACCAAAGGCTTCGGGGTTACCTCGGCAACCTCGCTATCTGCGATTATTTTAGCAGTTTTTTTCTCGGGCGGAGGCGGCGGAGCGGGGCTTTCGATTTCCTTTTTTGCAGCCTCTCTTTCCGCTTTTTGCAAAACCTTTTGCTGATGGGCAGCCGAAAGCGACTCTATCCTTTTACGAAGAGCCTTAATATCGGTAAGTAAACCCGAAATCATTTCCCCCGACTGAATAATACCATTCAGCTTTTTAATGTTCTGAAAAGAAGAGTTATCATTCTTTTGCGTATTGTTTGTGTTATTAGTCAAACTGACTTTTCCTCCCCGACAACCGTAAACCGGCTTGTTAGATTTTTTAATATTGCATCGGACATTTGCTTGTCCGTAATTGCGACCGCTTTAACTCCCTGCTTATAAATTATGTCATCTAGCGGATTGTGTGATATGATTACAGAAATTTTTCCGCCCGCTGCCTTAATCAGCTTATTTAGCGAGTTTTCCGCCAAGGTAGCGCAGCAGATTATCAGGCGAACGGTGCGACTTTTTAGAATGTTGTCCGTACCTAAAACTATTTTTCGCGCTTTTACCGCAAAGCCTAATAAGGTTTCTATCTTATCCTTCAAGATTCCTCCAATATGAAATTAATTTATACAGGAATAAAAATTGCTTAAAATTATTCATATTATTAATCAGAAAAATCTCTAAACAGTATATTTAAACTCACTCAGTCAAAATCACTTAAATTACGCTTACAACTCAATCTCTGTGACATTTTCACAAACCAAGCTTAGTTCAATATCCCAACAACTTTCTATTAAAAATTCATTTTTGTTTTATAACAGAAATTACAATTAAATAATAGGGCATTATCGAATATTCTTCTGCATCACACTTCATTTTTATAGAATACGTATTTTCGCATAATATTTATTTTCGATAAATAATTTCGCCAATTATACCCGTGCGATGACAAAATGTAAGTTTGATATCGTTTTTCTTATTAGCAAATTGCATTGACTCTAATTCTACATCTTCATAACTTTAATCATAATAACTTATGACATTTGCAAAGCATCTCGTCCGCCATTAGGCGTTAGTGATTTTTATGAACTGCTACAACTTCGCCATTTGTTTTTATATTTTCAAACTCCTCCGACAGCCGCTCATAAACCGCATCCAAAACCTCGCATTTAAACGCCCTGTTAAGCAGCCGTGCCTTTTTGCATTTTTTTAAGCATTCTCCGCTGCAAACGTATGCGCCGCGACCGTTTTTTTTGCCCGTAAGATCTACGTTTATTTCTCCTTCGGGCGAGCGTACAACACGTTTTAACTCGCGCTTGTCTTTTTTTTGTTTGCAAGCTATGCACATTCTTAAGCGTTCTTCCATTTTACTCCAAATTTATGTTTAGGTCAAGCCTAGCACCATCCAAATAGCCTTTAAATAAGGTTTTATTTATTTTCACCCACTCAAATCCGATAGTTAAATTCATACTTTGTTTTTTTATGCACTTGAAAACTTACGGATGATAATAGAAATTTGGCTAGTATCACGTCATGCAATTATTAATTACTACATGACTAGCGCAAATCTTTTTTGTTGCTCAAATCCAAACAAATGCAGCTAAACATTTTAGATGGCGCAATATCTTTGGATGAATTTTTGAAATATATTATTTTATCCTTATAATGTGTTATGTGCATAATATCCGGACAAAAGCGTTAAAGATAAAATTAGTCAAAAAGACACCAAAAGCTAATTACTTACAGACCGTTTGACAACGGCAAACCTTATTAGCTTTTGTCTTTTAAATCATCAATTAAGCCATCAATTTCGGGCAGAGCAGAATCCTCTGCATCAATCTCAAAATCGGGAACATCTGAATTATTTTTTAAGAGATCCTCATCTAAACCGATGTCGTCGGCTAATCCGGCAATATCATCCAGTTCTCCTATTTCCTCGCCGAAAATATCTTTTTGATCCGTCGCCTCTTGATCCGCCGCCTCTTCTTCATGCTGTTGCCGAACGAATAACGAATACGGCTTGACGTCTATCTTCCAGCCGGTCAGCTTTGCGGCAAGCCTTGCGTTTTGACCGTCCTTGCCTATTGCAAGCGACAGCATATCGTCCATTACCGCAACTCTTGCCTCACGCTCACCGTCGTTTGCCTGAACCATTACCACCTTGGCGGGAGATAATGCCCGCGCGATAAACTCCAACTGGTCTTCGCACCATGGTATTATGTCGATTTTTTCGCCGCCAAGTTCAGATACTATTGCGTTGACGCGCATGCCCCTGTTGCCTACGCATGCACCCACGGCGTCTACGTTGCCTTCTTTGCTGAATACCGCCATCTTTGTTCTATAACCCGCCTCACGGACAATCGCTTTAATCTCGACAAGTCCGTTTGCAATCTCAGGAACCTCAAGTTCAAACAGCCTGCGAACAAAATCGGGAGCGGTTCGCGATACTATTATCTGAGGAGAACGGTTACCCGGCTTGATTTTTTTGACGTATACTTTGACGCGGTCGCCTATGTTAAAGCGGTCGTTGGGAGCTTGATCCTGCGGCATCAAAATTGCCTCTAGCTTGTTGATTTCAACATAGACATTGTTTCCCTCGACACGCCTTACCACGCAGGTTATAAGCTGTTCCTCCTTTTCAGAAAGTTCGCCGTATGCAATCTCACCCTCGACCTCGCGAAGTTTTTGCATGATTACCTGCTTTGCAGTTTGTGCCGCAATACGCCCAAAATCCTTAGATGTGACTTCTTCTGAAACGGTATCGCCCACCTTATATTTTTTGTTGATTAGGCGTGCGTCTTCCAGACTGATTTCGGTGTCCCTGTTTTCTACAATTTCGACGACGGTTTGGTATGCGACGATTTTAATCACGCCTCTTTCGGGAGAAAGCTTGACTTCGATTGCCTTAGATTCACCGGTATGCTTTTTGTATGCGATAACAAGCGCAGTCTCCAGCGCCTGCAAAAAAACTTCCTTTTTAATCCTTTTTTCCCTTTCGAGCTCATCCAAAGCAAGAAAAAAATCCTTGTTGATCATTGTACCTCCAATTTAGTCGGACTAAATTTTTTTTGTTTTTGATTCTTAAATTCTGTTTATTTTTTTGAATACGTTAACCATAATGCTTTTATAATACTTTAACTGAATTTAACCAAAGGGCGGACAAAAGCTATACGATTATTTTCTAATTTTATTTCTTCGATTTCCACATCATTTTTGAAACTTTTGTCACTTTTCACGCAGCTTTTTGAGCCTGCCTTTGCCGCCGCCAAAATTGTCGTCGTATTTTGATCATGGGCAATCAAAACACCCTCAAACAATTTTTTACCCATTAACGGAGCATACAGCTTGATCTCTACTTCTTTGCCATAGTTACGCTCAAAATCGCGTCCGGTTTTAAACGGCCTGTCCAGTCCCGGCGAGGATACATTTAAAACATATGGTTGACCGTTTGTCGGGTCAAGCACATCCAAAACCGGATCGATTGCCGTATGCACCCTTTC
This sequence comes from Holotrichia oblita, assembly GCA_023690525.1. Lineage (NCBI taxonomy): Eukaryota > Metazoa > Arthropoda > Insecta > Coleoptera > Scarabaeidae > Holotrichia > Holotrichia oblita. Next base: position 308,431 of record JALQSN010000023.1, on the reverse strand, counting down.
ACAGTAATCCAGCGTAACGCCGTCCGCAGTTTCTATAAATACAGTAAGATTATCTGCGCCGTGTTTTTTCTCAAATTCAATATCGACAAGTTCTGCACTTAAAGAATTTAATGCCGGCAGAATAGCTTGTTTCACCTGCTCGATAAGCTTAGACATAACATTTCCTTTTGTTTTTGATTTTTTATTTAAGATGAATATCAATTTATTTAAACAGTCATAGCCATGATTGGCAACAACCACAAGCCACCGGCAGGACTTATTTAGTTGTTCTAATGAGAACACATTCATAAGCACCCCCTCCACACCACATAAATCACATTAAATATGTGGGGCGTGTGCTTTTAAATGAATTTGAGAGCGGGGACAACCCCACTCTCAATCCGTACAACTTACTATAAACATTATAACATAAAAAAAAATAAATTGCAAGCATTTAAACGTAAAAATAGCAGTAATTGACATTAAATCAGGCTATATTTGTTGCTTTTTATTTAGATTTAAATGATTTTTAGTCATCTTTTAAACTTTGTCAAAAAAAAACCGCAATTGTTTGAATTTCTATTTTTTAAGATTATCGAATAAAACCGGCACTGCTTTTTTAGTTTTTACCTGCCTATGTCTGACACAGCATCTAAATTGACTAAATTTATAATTCAAAATCAAAAAATTCGCTCATTGCAATAAAAACCTTGGCAGTCGCTACAGCATCATCTAAAGCCCTATGTGCATGAGTATTTTTTATATTGAAATATTCGGTAACATCCTTTAGGCGATATTGGTTCAGCGTAAGATACTGCTTGGCGAGTAAATATGTATCTAGTTTTTTGTTGTCAAAATATGCGTTGTACTTAAGAGCCGCATTGGACAAAAACGGAAAATCAAATAATTCGATATTATGTCCCACCAGTATTGAGTCGCCAAAAAACTTTAATAAATCGGGCAAAATTTCTTCCAGCAAAAAAGCGTCTTTTATATCAGCGGAGGTTATACCCGTCAGTTTAGTTATTTTTTCGGGCAGCAATATTTGTGGATCAACAAAGGTCGAAAAGGTTTCGGTCAGAACTCCGTTTTCTATCTTAACCGCTCCGATTTCGATTATTTTATCATTGTGCCTATCCAGCCCCGTCGTTTCAATGTCAAAAACACAAAACGTCCGCTCTTTAAAAAATTTCGATCTGCAGGCGGATTTATTATCAATATCGCTATATCCCGAGCCGGCTAAAAAAGCCTTCATCCCTGTCTCAGCTTTTATTTTGTCTTCGGTCTTAAAATTTTGTTTTTTATCATTATTAATTTTAAGATCATTTGCTTCCGTGTCGGAATTAATTTCGCGCATATTCGGATCCATGCACGATTCAAGATTGTTATTGACATCAGATTCTATATCACTTTCTGTTTCATTATTGCCAAAAAAGCTTGCCTGCTTAAATTCACCATACATTTTTGGAAATATGTTTTTATATTTCGCGGGAATATTCAGCTTTAACCTATTAACCTTAAAATCTTCCGGAAAACCACAAAGCGATATTCTGCGCGGATAAAAAGTCAGCGTTTTTTTTTCGTTAAAAACGTTAAACTCCAGCTTGCCGTCGGCAATTATTTGACTTCCGTCCTTAAGAAGCGCAAATTTTTCCTTGGTTTTTTCGGTCGGAAAATAGACAGCTTCGACCGAGCCTGTCGTATCGTCCAACAAAAATTTGTAAAAATTAGGCTTCTCCTTGCCGTCCTTTGGCTTGCGCGCAACCTCCTTAATATCCCTGATTTTTCCGCAAAGCACAGCTTTTTCGCAAGGAGTCGCATCGCATATATACGAAGCCAAATCGAATATCGTGTATCCTATCAGCCCCTCGGCATTGATAACTCTAATAAACCTGCCGGACTTATCATCGTATGAATATTTTTCGGACTGTCCTTCGTCAAACTGTTCGGGTTCATCAGAAATTAATACTTGGGCTTCGATATTTTCGCAATAATTGCTATGTATAAATTCCGATAACTCGCGCATCAGCCCACGACCGCAAAAAACTTGATACGCGCTCTCCTTTAAAACGATTGATACATGCCGAACAGATGTTTTAGCGTCAAAAGCATACTTAACATCCCGCTTGTCCAGACAGCCATTTAGTGAAGCGTAAAAACTAAAAAATCTGATAAGATCAAGCGTAAAAAAATGCTCATCAAAGTGACTTTTTGTGATTTTAACCGTTATTTTAAGAAGACTTTCGAAAGCCTTTTCGACAGAGCTTTTGATTTTTAAGATGGATGAAAGCGTGAAATCAAATTTGTCTTCAGGGCAAACAAAACAAAACTCAGCCGTTTGCGAGCTTAAAAAAACATTTACACAAGACATCTTTAAAAAAGAAAATTCTTCATCCGAAAACATATTGAATTTATCAAAAAAACCGCCCAATTTTAAGTCCCTTTAATGTAATTTTTTGTACTTTTTATCATTTAAAATCGTTTTTAAAGGCCGCTTATATTTACATTTAGCTTAAATCTACGCAAAATCTTAAACATTTTATACAAAAATAGCATGTTTATGTATGGCATAGTACTTATTTTTAGCAAAACCACACTACTATCTATATCTTGCTAAAAACGCCTTTATTTCATCGATTGCGCTTGCCGCAGCAACACTTTTGATATTTCGCCCATTTTCAAAAATTATAGCATTTTCCTTGCCGAAAGCTACGCCAAAATCAGCATCTGCCGCCTCGCCAGGCCCGTTTACCGCACAGCCCATTATTGCAATTTTTAATTTTTTGTTTATTCCTTTAGTCAGCGTTTCTGCCTCTTTTACAACACACTCCAAATCGCACTTACATCTAGAACATGTCGGACAAGAAATGATTTCACATAAGTCCAGCAGCCCCAATGCCTTTAAGATAGACTTTGCCGCCCTTACCTCGGCACACGGATCGCCGGTTAGCGAAACCCTTATCGTATCGCCAATTCCGTCCAGTAGCAATGCGCCAATCCCGATAGCCGACTTGATTATTCCGCTTTCGCCCATGCCGCTTTCGGTCACTCCTATGTGCAAGGGATAGTCACAGCTTTTTGACATAATCCTGTTAGCGGTTACCATGGTCATTATATCGCTAGACTTAACTGATAAAACAACGTCCGAAAAATTCTCCGCTTCCACAAACCTTAACGATTTAAGCGCACTTTCGACAATCGCCTGCGCCCGGATATTAGCCAAATCCTGCGAACCGTTTAGTATATCACCTTGCCCGCTACCTGTTAAACCTCTGTGTTTTTCCAATAAAGCTTTTTCTAACGAACCACTGTTTACACCGATCCTGACTGCTGTTTTGTTTGCCTTACATGCCCTGATTATTTCGCGTACTCTATTTTCGCCGCCGACATTGCCGGGATTGAATCTGATTTTAGGAAAGCCGATCTCGCTACAAAGAATCGCCAGTTTATAATCAAACTGAATGTCCGCAATCAGAGGAACGGGCGAATATTCAAGGTATTTTTTGCAGATTTCGACAGCGGCGGCATTTTCTACCGCAAGCCTTATAATGTCGCATCCTTCATCAACAAGCTCGTCGATTTGCTTAATGACACAATCGTAACTCAATGTATCCGCGTTAAGCATGGATTGTACCAAAATCCGATTACCGCCGCCAATCGCGGTATTTTTAAGCTTTATCACTCTCGTCATAAAATCCCCTAATTGTCTTCAAAATCCTCTTTATCAGCCTATGCACAATATCAAATATTGTTTTATCAAAAAAAATCCCTATAAAACTTTTTGAACTTTTTTATAGAGATTTACATATTTTCATCATCCGACGCAGCTTAAGAATATTCCCGAAATGTCAAGTATAATCACTAACCCGAATAGTACTAATAGGCCAACAGCGTGAATCATACCCTCTACCTTGCGGTTGATCGGTTTTTTTCGAATCCACTCAACAAATGCAAAAATGATTTTTGAACCATCCAGCGCGGGTATCGGCAAAAGATTAAATACGCCAAGGTTGGCGGCAATCAGTGGCAGCATTAGCAACAGGTTTGTATAGCCATAATCCCGAGTATTTTTTGCTATACTCGTAACTGTTCCGATAGGCCCGGTCACGTTTGTACATGATAACTGCCCTGTCAAAAGCTGTCCCAGCGTTTTAAGGACAAACCATGACATTTTACCAGTCAGCGGCACACAATATTGTAGAGCCGACTTTAAGCTTTTGTTAAAATATGTGCCTGTAGATACGCCGAATTTTACATCGTATATATAATTGCCGTCATCGTCTTTTGCAATGTCATAAATGACATTGCCATCCTTATCTTTTACCACATTTTTATTTTCGTCGACTCTTGCAATCCAACGAACCACAAGCTGTTTTTTTAAAGCAATTTCCTCAATTTTGCCGTTAGTTTTACGTACGGTCAGCGTTATTTCATTTCCAAGCTCGGAATATTGACCCAGCGCATATTCAAAAGCGGCATCAGGCCCATCGCTATTATCGATTGTTCCGCTAAAAAGATAGGTCAGGTTAGTGTCCTTGCCATTGATATGCGTAATCACATCACCCGTTTCAAGCTGCTGAATATAGCTTATGTCACCAGTCTCATTTAAAGCAAGGCTCTGAACCATCGGCTGCGGCAATCCTACAATTAGTATGAATAAAAAGCAAAAAAAGACAGCCGAAAGCAGGTTAAAAACGCCGCCAGCCATAAGGACAATAATTCTCTTCCAAGGCGGCTGGTCGTTGAATTTTTTTAACTTAGAATCATTTTCTAAGCTTGATTCACGAGCGGTACCCGTAATTGAGCCCGCAAATTTTATTACGCCGCCAGCCCTACACGCACTCTCCCCATCCAAACCATTAGCTCTATTTACGCCGTCCGAGCTATTTGCGTCAGTTTGTCCATCTGTAAAAACCGCACCCTTATCCGGCGGCACAATTTCATCCTCGCCAGCAAAAGCGCAGTAGCCGCCAAGCGGTATCGCCCTTATCGAAAATACCTCACCGTTCTTTTTCTTTTTTGAAAAAAGCTTAGGTCCAAACCCGATAGAAAATTCATTTATCTTAAATTTTAAGATTTTCCCCGCTATATAATGTCCAAACTCATGAATCGTTATCATCAAAAGAAGAATGAATACCGCAAGTATTATATAGCCTATATACGCCAAAATCTGCATTGTCAGCTCCTCAGCTCTGTAATGTTTTCTGATTAGAAACTAATAATTTATAATCCGATTTAACTCTGTCTATCGTTAGTTTATGCGCCGCAATAATACTGTCGATCGAATTTACAGGTACAATGTCAGACATAAACAGGCATTTTTCGACGATTTTCATTATATCTGTGAATAGAATTTGCCCTTTCTCGAACAACTCGACAGCAGCCTCACCTGCGGCGTTAAATACAGTCCCTGCCGTCCCGCCCATTTTTATAACCTGATGAGCAAGTTCGGGCGCATAGAATAGCATGTTCTTTTTTAAAAATGTAAGCGGTCTGTCGAAGGCAAAAGCATTAATTCCATTATTTCTATCCGGATAGCAAAGCGCATATTGAATCGGCAGACTCATATCAGGGACGGCAAGCTGGGCGACAGTGCTACCGTCCTTAAACTCGACCAGTGAATGAATTATGCTTTCAGGATGAACAACATACTCTATTTTATCCGTGCCAAACAGCCAATATGCCTCAATTATTTCTAAAGCCTTGTTCATCATCGTGCAGCTATCTAATGTGATTTTACGACCCATACTCCAGTTAGGATGATATATGTCCATTGGTGTTATTTTTTTTAATTGTTCCAGCGTATAATTATAAAAAGCACCACCCGATGCGGTAAGAATGATTTTGTTTACTTCTTCATTTTTGCCCGATTTAAGGCACTGAAATACTGCGGAATGTTCACTGTCGACCGGAATTATGCTCGCATTAGTTGCTTTTGTTAATACCCCACCTGTTTCCCGCTTGTCAATATTCGGAAAAATGTTTGCGGAAATTTTAGATGGAAAATTCGCAGAAATTTTTAACGTGTTATTTAAGGAGTTATTTGCAGACATGTCTGAGTAATTGTTTGTGGCAGAATTTTTTAGCATACGTTTTACAAGCTCTCCGCCGGCAACAAGCGACTCTTTATTGGCAAGAGCAATTGTTTTATTGTTTTTTATAGATTCCAAAATCGAATAAATTCCATTTAATCCCACGACTGCGATCAGCACGATGTCAGCTTGTCCCAAAGCGCACGGTAAGGTTAGCGCATCCCTGCCCATTACCAGCCTATCCCCAAACAATTCCTTTGCCTCAGAATGCAGCAAGGTGTCGGTTACACCGACAATTTGCGGTTTAAATTCGTCAGCCTGCTTTTTTAAAAGCGCTAGGTTGCTGTTTGCGGTAAGCGCACAAACCTTATACCCTAGCCGTTTTATCACATTAAGCGCAGTTTTACCAATCGAACCCGTACTACCGATAACACTTACGGTTTTCATAAAAAACTCTCCATTTCGGCCGATACCGTAAAATTACGGCTATAAAATTATCATAGTCAAGTATGCAGTCCGCAAAACATCTATGGTTTTGGCAAAAATACCACTACATACATATATATGAACATTGCGGCAAACATCATGCCATCGATTCGGTCCATTATTCCGCCGTGCCCGGGCAGCAGCTTTCCGTAATCTTTAATCTTGACTTTGCGCTTGACATACGAAGCCATTAAATCACCGCATTGCACAAATGCAGAGCCGAAAAGTCCTATCAGCAAAAAATGCACAATGTCGACTTTTGTCTCAAGTGATGCCACACCCATCCAAGAAAACGCTCCACTAACGGTCATCCAAAAAACCACAAGTCCACCGATAAGTCCACCGACAAGCCCACCAACTGCGCCCGAAATCGTCTTTTTAGGGCTGATTGAGGGGCAAAGCTTAGGTCCTTTAAGCGTCGAGCCTACCAAATACGCCATCACGTCGGTAAACGGCGCTACCAAAAACAGCAATACAATTGCCGCAGCCCTATAGTTTTCGGGCGAAATATGGTTGATTAGCAACATAAACATCAGCACCGTCACGGGATAAACAAGCACGAAAATCGTTTCGTAACTGCCGCTTTTGCCTACATATTTAAGCACAAGCGTGGTCAAAGCCGCCAAAATAACCACTCCAGCAAATGAAAGCATTGAGTAAGATAGCTGTCCGGTAAAATGCCAGCATAGGTAAAAAGCGGCATACGCCACAACTATTGTCACGATTATTATTATGACAAATGGACGGGTTTGTTTGGTGGTAACAGCTCTTGCCATCTCCAATGCCGCCAAAACCATCAAAATCAGTACAAATCCGTCAAAAAATAGATTGCTGACACAAAGGGACAGCAATATCACTCCAATGAATACAATTGCTATAAATATTCCTGTAATTAATCTTTTTCGCATAAAACCCTTATTTTTGCTTTTGAGATTTTTTGTATTTCTTTAAACAAATTAGTCCATTAACAACTAATAAAATAAGTCTTCACATTACCGAAATGGAGATAACAAATAACCAACCAATGAGAACAAGCCTTCATGTAATGAGAGATAGAAACTCACTAAACCAAGCATAATTTATCAAATCAATGAAAGTGGAATTTTTTAGTTAGAAAAAAATTAAACCTTACCGAATTTACGACTTCTTTTATTATAATCATTTATTGCAGTATTAAAGTCATCCTCGCTAAAATCAGGCCACAGCTTGTCGCAAAAATAAAGCTCGGTGTAGGCGGACTGGAAAAGCATAAAATTACTGATTCGCTTTTCGCCGCCCGTCCTAATCAGTAGATCCGGATCGGGCAAATCGCCGGTATAAAGCAATCGGGCAAATTCCTGTTCGGTAACTCTTTTACCGCCCCGCACCGCAAGGTTAGCTGCGTTTACAATCTCCTGCCTGCCGCCGTAATTAAGGCAAATGTTTATAACGCTGTCCTTGTTTTTTTCGGTCAGCATTTTAGCTTTAAAAAGTATGTCCTTAAGCTCGTTATCAAAGACAGCCAAATCACCCGCAAACATTAGCGAAGTTCCGTCATCAGCCGCTCTTTTTGCCATTTCGGGAAGCTTTGTTTTGAGTAAATTCATCAGTGAATCGACCTCTTGTTTGGGACGATTCCAGTTTTCGGTAGAGAACGCAAAAAAGGACACATACGAAATCCCTAGGCGTTTTGCAGCTTTTGCAACCGTATCAATAGCCTTTAGACCTTCCTTATGTCCCATCGAGCGCGGCAACAAGCGTTTTCTCGCCCACCTTCCGTTACCATCCATTATTAAAGCGATATGTCTTAATTTCGATTTTACATCCGATTTAGATTCCGGCTTTTTCAATTCAGATTTGCTCCCGACTTTTTGTTCTGACTTTTAGCCCAAATTATGTTTATCACATTATTTGATACGCTACAAGCAGAACAATTTTTTAAACTTCAAGAATCTCGGCTTCTTTTTCCTTAAGCATTTTATCGACCGCTTCTACACGCTTGTCTAATAGCTTTTGGATATCGTTTGTGTATTGCTTTTCCTCGTCCTCAGAGATAATATTGTCTTTTTTTAGCTTTTTTATAACCTCGATTACATCGCGTCTTTCGTTACGGAGTACGACCTTGCTATCCTCACAGGTTTTTTTGGTTTGCTTTATAAGCTCTTTTCTGCGGTCCTCGGTAAGCTGCGGAAATACAAGCCTGATATTTTTGCCATCATCTACAGGATTGATACCGATGTCCGACGCCATTATCGCCTTTGATACCTCTTTTAGCATAGATACATCCCATACGGAAATCAACAAACATCTCGCTTCGGGAACCGAGATGTTTGCCATCTGCGGCAGCGAAGTCGGTGTGCCGTAGTAGTCAATCGTTATTTTATTAAGTATCTGCGGATTTGCTCTGCCTGCACGCAATAACCCTAACTCGTTTTTAAGATGGGATATTGCTTTCTCCAGTTTATTCTCATACTGGTCAAATACAGGTTGAACCTCGGGTTTAATAGCCATAAAAAATAACCTCCTAGTAAAAAACAATTTAAAATAATATTAGCTCTAATTATAGCAGAAAACATCCCTTTCCGACAAGCGTTTTGACTTTAATTGTAAAGCAAGATATAAGAGCGCTATTTTTTATGTGCCGACTTGGAGTGTCCGCAACTCTTTACAAAAATTCGATACAATAAAAATCTAATAAAAAAACAATACTTTAAAAAAAACAATACTTTGCTCGAACAAAATAAATAATAGCTAAATGATAAAACTCCAACACGCCTGTTTATTTAGACAAAAACATCCAGCCTATGTCAGACATGGTATACTTGATATGGGCATTTTAAGGTAAGTTTGTAATTATTAATTTGGTTCCACAACGCCTAATTTGTTTTTTATTAAGTCATAATTGGTCATAGAATGATGTATTTTTAAAACTCTTTTGCCGTTATAAATACCAAAAAATAATAATAGAATCCTTGTTTTTTTACCTGTGTTGTCAAGGGTTTAATATCGAATTCTTTTAATTTAAAAAGATTGTAAATATATAACTTATTTTTTCTAATCACGATTTTGAAAGCCAACACTCCAAACATCAAATAAATAACAACTGCCAACATGATTGTAAAAATACACATCATAAATATTAATTCACTTTTACTCACGCTATCATTCTTTGCAAATGGTAAAACAATAAGCGGAAGCAAAATGCTTATTCCCATAAAAATCCCCAAAATTAAAGCCAGACCTTTCATATCTTTACCATGCTTAACAATAAAGTTGTCTGGGTCAATTTTTTTAATTGGCTTAAGGCCAACCTTTTTCTTTTGGAATTTATCAATAATATAAAATAAAACCGGTTCCAAAATTAAAGCACCTAAAATCCAAAAAAGCATTTCTATCAAAAAATCCATAAAAAACCTCTCCCTCTTTTAGAATTTTAAGAAAAAGCATATCATTTTTCTGGCATTAATTGCTTATCGCTTTTATCAAAGCAATAAGCAATTACATACGTCAAAACTTTATTGTCTACCAATTAGTAGCGATACTTATTTTATAAGTGTCCCAATTTTTTCGCCGCAAGCCGCCCTTACCATAGTTTTTTCGCCGTCTAGGCCGAATGCAATAATCGGCATTTTGTTCTCCATGCACATGGTGATTGCGGTAAAATCCATCACCATAAGCCCTTTGTTTATCACGTCTAAATATGTTAGCTCGGTAAATTTTTTGGCATCCTTGTTTTTTTTGGGATCACTGTCGTATACGCCGTCAATATTTTTTGCCATAAGCAGTACATCTGCTTTAATCTCGGTCGCCCTAAGCGCCGCCCCCGAATCGGTGGAGAAATATGGATTACCTGTTCCGCACGCAAAAATCACCACTCTGCCGCAACCCAAATGCTTTAGAGCCTTGCGTAAAATGAATGGCTCTGCAACCGCGTTTATGCTGAGTGCAGTCTGTACCCTTACAGGAACTCCTTTTTTTTCTATCGCATCCTGCAATGCAAGGGAATTCATAACCGTAGCAAGCATTCCCATATGGTCAGCGGTCACCCTATCCATATTTTCACCCTGCCTGCCACGCCAAAAGTTGCCTCCGCCTACAACTATCGCTATCTGCTTTCCCATGCGTTGCAGCTCGACAATTTGTACTACTACTTTTTCGACGGTTTCCCTGTTTATGCCGCTAGAATCCTTGCCCATTAAAGCTTCACCGCTGATTTTTAATAATATTCTATTATACATAAAAAATCTCCTTATCTATTTCGTAAAAATTATTCGTCAAATTTATTGTTAAGTTGCAATGAAAACTAAACAAAAAAACAAAACTTAACGAAAAAAATGGGACGAATTAACGTCCCATTCAAAAATTATTTACCTTGTATTTTGGCAATTTCTTCCGCAAAATTTTCGCTTTTCTTTTCAAGGCCTTCACCCATAGTGAATCTTGTAAATCTATTAATCTTGATTTTGACTCCGACCTTTTTGGAGTATTCATCAACAATCATGCGGACAGTCTTAGAAGGGTCTTTTGCAAAATCCTGATCAATTAAGCAGACATCCTTGTAAAATTTACCAATTCTGCCTTCGACCATCTTTTCGATTACCTGAGCAGGCTTACCCTTAGCCTTGGGGTCGTTTTGAATTTGCTCTGTAAGAATGCCCTTTTCGTGTGCAACATCAGCCGCGGGAACCTCATCGTTGTAAACGTACAAGGGACCAAATGCTGCTATATGCATAGCGATATCGTGGCAAACCACCGAAAATTCGGCATCGGCAATTTTGGATGCGCTTTCTACTTCTAGTAAAACGCCGATTTTGCCGCCCATGTGCAGATAGCTTTCCTCTAGTCCGGCAGAAACATTTTGTCTCACAAATCTGCGCAGCGATATTTTTTCGCCAATTTTTGCTGTAGCGCCAATGATAAGGTCATTAATCGTTACCGACTTATCCAAAACAAATTTTTCGGCAAGGCAGGATTCTACATCTTTTGAGTTTGTTTTCACAACGTGCTTTGCAATATTTTTCGCAAGGGTCTGAAACTCTTCGCCCCTTGCTACAAAGTCTGACTCGCAGTTGACTTCAACCAGCGCTCCTATTAGTCCATCCTCCGAAGTAAATGCGCTGACAACGCCCTCGGAAGCAATACGCGAACCCTTTTTGTTCGCAATATTTACGCCTTGTTTACGCAGATGCTCTGCCGCAGCATCCATATCGCCGCCAGTCGCTTCCAGTGCCTTTTTACACTCCATCATGCCTGCGCCGGTAATTTCTCTTAATTTTGCAACGTCTTTTGCTGTAAAAGCCATTATATTTTTCTCCTATTAAATTCTCTGTTATACTGTTAAATTCTATTATGCTGCCTAATTTTGATAAAAATCATCAAGTTAAAGATAAAGCAAGGGATTTTAATCTCTTTTGCTTAGCCTCCGATCGGAATATCAAGCAAGTAGCAGTCTTTAAGCCGTCAAATGGTAAAGTACATAGATATACATAGATGTGTATAGATAACAAAAGACGCTTGACGTAGCCCGACATACTTCGCTTTGCATAAGGCTAACAATTATTCTTTGATTTCGGCCACTTCTGCGGTTATTACCTCTATAGCTACTTCTTTGGCAACATCTGCATTAACTTCTTTTTTCGCTCTGGGTTTTGTAGTTTTTACAGCCTTTTCTTCAAGGTCTGCCGCCGCCTTAACCATCAGTTTTTCGTTGATAAACATAACTTTCTCTAAAGTTTCCTCTCTGACGGCCGCAGTTTCCTCGGCCGCTTGTGCTTCTTGTTTCATTTCTGCTTCCATTTCGCGACGCTTAGCCAAGCCTTCTTCACCTTCGCGAGCTTCAATTACGGCGTCAGCCATTGCGCCGGCTATCAGCTTGATTGCGCGGATTGCGTCATCATTGCCCGGAATTATATAATCGACCTCATCGGGGTCACAATTAGTGTCCACAATGCCGACAATGGGGATATTAAGGCTGCGAGCCTCGGCAATTGCAAGGTGCTCCTTTTTAGGGTCAACTACAAAAAGTACTCCGGGAAGGCTGCGCATATCCTTTACTCCGCCCAAGTTTTTCTCAAGCTTATCGCGCTCGGCAATCAACTTGATAACTTCCTTTTTGGGAAGAAGAGCGAACTCATTCATCTTTTCCATCTGATTGAGTTTGTTAAGCCTTTCGACACGTGAACGCATAGTTGCAAAGTTGGTCAGCATTCCACCCAGCCAGCGGTTGTTTACATAATACATACCGCACTTGACGGCCTCTTGCATTATGGCCTCTTGCGCTTGCTTTTTAGTACCTACAAACAAGATATTTTTGCCTTCTTCTGCAGACCGCTTGATGTAAGCGTAAGCCTCGTCGATCAGACCGACAGTTTTCTCAAGATTGATGATATAAATCTCATTTCTTGCGGTATAGATGTATTTCTTCATTTTGGGGTTCCACTTTTTTGTGGGATGACCAAAATGGACGCCAGCCTCTAAAAGCTGCTTCATAGAAATAACGTTTGACATTTTTCCTCCTGTTTTTACCTCGCCGGCACTAACGGAAACCTTAAAAAATTTGATTTCTGCAACAGAAATGTGCCGGTTGCGTAATTAACCGTATGATTATAACACAGTAAAATAAAAAATGCAAATCTTTTTTTGCTATTATTCTATTCCTTCCTACAAATAATCAACCAAACAGTTATTTTTTACCCAATTTTTTGTGATTTTTATTAATTTATCAAAAAAGAATCCACCAGCTGAGCTGGTCGTTTGCATTTGCGGACAAAGCCCTATTAGATTAGCAGTCCCTTAAGGGATATGTTGATTCCGACACTTGCAATACCGTTACTTTTTCTTAAATGGATCCATATATTCTTTGATGCTTATTGCCCTTTAAAAATCCCACAAAACCAGTGACAGATATGTTTAATTTATTATTATTAAAGCTTTTTACAGTGCCAAAACACTTTAGGTGCGTCATTATCAAAAGCGATAAGGTCATGATAGCTAAAAGCTTGCTTTCGAAACAAGATATAAGCAAAAAAAAATCCATAGAATGGCCTTTTAATTCTATTCTACGGATATTTTACCTGATTTTACTTTTTTAATTAAAGCATTAAAACGGATTATTTATGGTCATGACCACAGCCACATCCACAGCCTTTTCCGCATTCGCCGTCGCAATCGTCGCCGCACTCCTCGTTAGCGACTGCCTTTAAATATTCATTAAAAACTTTTTCGCCTAATTCCTCATCAGTTATTGGAGTAATAAGCTCGGTTTCATCGTCCTGCTGCTCTAGCAAGCAAACGATTACCTCGTCATCTTCCATCCCCTCAACCTCATCTACCGGCTGAAGTAAAGCATAAAACTTGCCCTCGTATTCGACACAGGCAACTTCGGCAAAATCAACGGGATTATCCTCTTCGTCGTAGAGTGTAATAATCTCTTCGTCATCAAAAAGTTCTACATTGTCATTGTTTTGATTTTTTTCCATGTTTAATCTCCTGCAATTTTTTATGTGTAGCACAAACGTGCGTTACATTAATAACATTTAAGTGGATTTATTTGAAATATGCTAATGCATTGCATATTCAAGGTATAACCTACTAATGTATGTCCAAATACGATTGTAAAATGATTTGTGCCGCAATCTGGTCGACTACCTTTTTTCGCTTTGACCAGTGCATACCCGCTTCGTCCAAAACCTTGTTTGCACTCACCGAGGAAAGACGCTCGTCCTTGTAGATTACCGGCACTTGACACCTTTGACTCAGAGCCTGTCCAAAATTACGCGAAACGGCGGCTCTTTCGCCTTCGCTGCCATCCATGTTTTTTGGAAGTCCTATCACAATTTTAGAAACTTCCTTTTCAACAATCAGCTTGGCAAAATAATCTATATCGCAGCTTTCGTTCTTCTTTTCGTAGGTTGCAAGCGGCGAAGCAATCATACCCAGCGGGTCGCTTAAGGCAAGCCCGATACGGCGGTCTCCGTAATCAATCCCCAGTATTCTCACAATAAAATAACTCCTAAGGATAGGATACCACATTTTAAAAAAATTGAACAGCATTTTAAGCACAATTTTGTAATTTAATGTAAAGTAAAAGGGAGCAAAAATTGCCCCCGATTATTTATGCTGTCTTAGAAAAACTTTATCCTGTAGAAAATATTAAACATTTGTAGACCTATATTTTGAGAAAACTATGCAACAAATACATTTAAGCATTTTCCTTAAATTGTGTTTCTAAATTATGGTTTCGCCGGCATTGTTTTCTTCGCAACAGGTAGACTGTTCTTTCTTTTGGTGCATTTTTTGCTTAATATCGTTTACCTTGCTTTTAATATTCTGTTCTGCCGTATCATAGGCACGGTTTGCTGTGGGACAATTCTTTATCAAATAAGTCCCCAAAACCAATCCTAATCCCATACCGCATAAAAAAGCATTCTTTTTCATCATTGCCATAAACCTCCTTATATCTTTGAATTTAGTATAAGCCTAAAAAGCCAATATAATACAGATATACTCTTTCCAAAAAATTCTAAAAATTTAGTTTAAAATGTTTTGAAAAATCGCTATTTAAATATTATATCTGACATAAACAAGCGGTTTTTGCGAAAATTATATAGCAAAACCGTCCGAATCTTAAAAAGACTCAGGCGGAATCTCCCACTTGCACATTTTGTAAAAAACTTTCTAAAAACGATACTCAAATGTCAAAAATAATTAAATTTATATACTATGCCAGGCATAATTAGCGGCTTTGCCCAAAATCGCTTATGGATTTAATTCTGTTTGTGACCAAGTTTACAACTATAGTAACCGCCTAAAAAGGACACACAAATATTTCAAAAATTAGGTTTACGTACAATCATAACAAACATCGGCTAGCGGCATGCACACGACCACACATATAGTAAAAATCACAAAATTAAAACTGCCAATACTTTTTTTGATAAATAATAGTTAGAGATTATTTTTAGTAATCGTACGGCGGCTATTTCTTCTTTGATTGATAATCGTCTATCGCCGCCTTAATCGCTTCCTCTGCCAGCACCGAGCAATGGATTTTTTGCGCAGGCAAACCGCCCAACCCTTCCACCACCTGTTTGTTGGTAACCTTAAGCGCTTCATCAATGGTCTTTCCCTTAATCAAGGTTGTGGCAAGCGAAGATGTAGCAATGGCAGCCGCACAGCCAAACGTCTGAAATTTAACGTCCTTAATGATGTTATCTTCTACCTTTAAATATATCTTCATTATATCGCCGCAGGACGCATTGCCAACTGTACCTACTCCGTCGGCGTCGGGCATTTCGCCCACATTGTTTGGATTTTTAAATTCCTCGATTACCCTGTCGTTATACATTTTTTGTTTCTCCTTTCATTTGAATAAACAATGGTGACATTTTACGCAGTTTGTTTACTATCCCGATTAGCGTTTGTACGACATAGTCTGCATCCTCTTTTGTGTTTTCTCGCCCGAACGAAAACCTGATTGAGCCGTGAGCAATTTCTATCGGCACACCCATCGCCAGCAGAACGTGTGACGGGTCGAGTGAGCCGGACGAACATGCCGAGCCCGTCGAGCAAGCAATTCCCGCAAGGTCCAGCGACATTAAAATCGACTCGCCCTCGATAAACTCAAATGAAAAATTCGCATTGCCGGCAACTCTGTTTAAACGATTTCCGTTAAGCCTTACAAACGGAATATTTTCCTCAACTTGTTTTATAAAATAGTCGCGCAAACCAGCAATATATTTCGTATTTTTTTCCAGCTCGTTTATCGCTAACTCCATCGCCTCTGCCATTCCGACAGCTAGAGGCACATTTGTGGTACCGCCGCGCATCGTTCGCTCCTGATGTCCGCCGATAATTAATTTTTCAAGCCTTAGTCCGCTGCGGCAGTACAGAACGCCGATACCTTTCGGCCCGTAAAATTTATGCGCCGAAAACGACATCATATCAACACCCAATTCCGCGACATCAACCTTAAGATTGCCTACCGCTTGCACCGCATCGGTATGAAAAGCCACCTTACGCTTTCGGGCGATTGCTGCCAGTTGCTTTATCGGCTGAATAGTACCGACCTCATTGTTGGCAAACATGATACTAACCAAACTAACGCTTTCGTCGATTACATTCTCTAGTGATTCAGGAATTACCACGCCATCCGTAGTCACAGGCAAAACAGTCACCTTTACGCCCTGCTTTTTCAATTCCTTAAGCGTTTCCCTGATTGCGGGATGCTCTATCGCCGAGGTTATGATGTGCTTACCCTTGGCCTGTGCCAGCCCCTTAAGCGCCCAATTATCGCTCTCTGTCCCGCCTGAAGTAAAGTATATTTCGCTAGGTTTTGCGCCGATAAGTTGCGCTATTTTATTTCTTGCCCTAGTCACCGCTTGATGCGATTCACGCCCAAACGAATGCAGGCTGTCAGCATTGCCGAAAACCTCGGTGAAATATGGCAACATAGCGGAGTACGCCAGTTTACAAACAGGAGTAGTCGCCGCATGGTCAAGATAAATTTTTTTCATAATTGTTCCCTCTCTATGCAAAAATGGTCAGGATAAATCTTTTTCGTATTGCTCTCTTTCTTTGCAAAAGCTGTCACTTATTATGTTCTTTAGCGTAGTACCTTTTAGTACGTCCTTGATGTCAGAATAAAGCTTTACAAATAGCGTACGATTTGGGCAGTAGTCATCGCTGCAGTTACCTAAAGCACAGTCAGCAATGTCAAAATTATCGTTGAGAGCGGTCAAAATTTCGTCCACCGAGATATTGCTTGACGGGCGTGCGAGAATATAACCACCATTGACCCCCCTTTTAGCTTCTACAATATTTGCTTTTTTTAGCATGGCAAGCAACTGCTCGAGATACTTCTCACTAAGACTGGTTTGCTTGACCAAAGAGGACAACGATGTAATCTCACCGCTTAAGCCCATTAAAAAGCATATTCTAAGACCATATCTTGCCCTTGTAGATAACTTCATTATCAATCCATCTCCGAATACTTTTTTTAGACATTCTATTTGCCTCTATCAATAAGCTCAATTGTTATTTAACTAAATAACACAGTTTAAACTTACGTTTATGAATAGTTTTGTTTACCTATTCAACCCAAAGTTAATTCCCTACTTTTTCACTAGGATTATACTCTATTATCTTACAGCTTGTCAAGAGTTTAAAACTAATTCATAAAAAAATGCACTAATATGTGATTTAATTATTAAATGATATTTTTAAAAAATTATCAAAAAATTGTTTAATAAATTCTCCACGAGGCAAGACCTCGTGGTATCTGTTTGTTCCTCAATCGAACATTGTCAGTTGACATTGGTGTACTTGTGTATATTTTCTTACTTGGTTCTTAACGTAATTTTCGATTTGCTTTTCATTGCCAGCCTTTCCGACTGTACTCACGAAATATCCTTCGCTCCCTCCACACAATAGTTCTTTCACTTTTGAATACAGCCTGTATATTTCTCTTGCCGTTTTGCTCTTTATTGTCTTCACTATTTGCCATGGTGCTTGCTTCGGTATGACTGTATCAAAACGTGAACATGTTCTTCGTCTGCTCCTATCTCCATTATGTTTATATCATATCGCTTGGATATTTATTTGCAATGCCTCCTCACCAATATCTGTCAACTTCTTCATCAAAATTGCTCTCCGATACTTTGAGGGACAAACATAGTGATACAATTAATATTGACACATTGTGTGTTATATGCATGTACTCGCTCATTAATATTATTGTCCGACGCAAGACGTTGGCGAATTTAACCCGGAATGATTAAATATTTTTCTTAAAATCCACTGTTTATGTCTGACATAGTATCTAAAATTGTCACATTTTCAATTATAGCAGTTTCCGCTAACAATAAGCGCCACACTAAACAATTTTGGTCTTAGAGTTTTTACTCCAAGACCAAAATTATAAATTTTAATATTGTTACCATTTAGCTTTTATTTATTTTGTTGTTAGCGTTTACCTATAAAATAACATCGTTTTTGTAAAGAGGGTACTTTTCGCAAAGCTCGGCTACCTTTATTTTTACGTCTGATAACGCGGTCTCGCGGCGTTTGATGACGTCGGCTATTAGTCCGCCTATTATCCTCATTTCGGGTTCCTTCATTCCCCTTGTGGTGACGGACGGAGTACCCACCCTTATTCCACTGGTAATGAATGGCGACTGCGGATCATTGGGGATTGCATTTTTGTTTACAGTTATGTTGCATTCGTCCAGCAGTCTTTCGGCCTCCTTGCCTGTTATATCAAACTTATTCAGTTTAACCAGCATAAGATGATTGTCCGTTCCTCCCGAAACAAGATCAAGCCCGTTTTGCATAAGCGATGAAGCAAGCGCAGCAGCATTTTTAACCACTTGCTGTTGATAGGTTTTAAATTCCGGCCTAAGCGCCTCGCCGAACGCTATTGCTTTACCTGCAATGACATGCTCTAGAGGCCCCCCTTGAACACCGGGGAAAATTGCTTTGTTAATTTTTTTGGAAATTTCCTCGTCATTACACAGAATGATTCCGCCTCTGGGACCGCGCAAAGTTTTGTGAGTCGTGCTGGTTACTACGTGCGCATAAGGGAATGGACTCATATGCTGTCCTGTGATAATCAGGCCCGCAATGTGCGCTACGTCTGTCATAAGCAGAGCGCCCACCTTGTCTGCAATCTCGCGAAAACGCTTAAAATCGATTTTTCTGGAGTACGCGCTCGCGCCCGCAAGAATAAGCTTGGGCTTATGTTGAAGGGCAAGTCTTTCGACACTTTCGTAGTCAATCATCTCAGTTTTGTCATCGAGACCGTACGGCACTATATTATAGTTTTTACCCGAAAAATTGACCGGGCTGCCGTGTGAAAGATGCCCGCCATGAGCAAGACTCATGCTGAGTACAGTGTCGCCAATCTCTAATAAAGCAAGAAAAACAGCGACATTCGCACTTGCTCCGCTGTGGGGTTGAACATTGGCATAGGCGCAGCCGAATAGCTTTTTGACGCGCTCGATAGCCAAAGTTTCCACCTCGTCCACGTACATACAGCCTCCGTAATAACGCTTGCCGCTATAGCCCTCGGCATACTTGTTTGTGAGATGCGAGCCGACTGCAGCCATAACCGCGGGACTGACAAAATTTTCGCTGGCGATAAGCTCCAAATTGTTTTGCTGACGCCTTAGCTCGCTTTCCATACTCTTGCCGATTTCAGGATCGGCAGCTTTAATTAGTTTTAAGTCAATCATTACCTACTCCAAAATAATATTTTTCGTTTAATCAATGTTATAAAATTGTTTTTAGGATTTAGACATTTGTCGTATAATTTATTTCTTTAGATTTATTCAATTATTTTGATTCATAATTTAATTATTATCCGATTTTGTGATGTCTCTTTTAACGACTCCCTTTATTATGTGCATATATTCTTTTTTTCTTCTGCAGAAAAAATCCAATAAAAAGCACAGAACAAACGAAATCAGCAAAAAAATCAGAGCGGTCACAACCCTCGCGGTGTCGGCGTTTAGGTTGTCGGCTTTAGCCGCAATCACACCGCCTGCAAAAAAACCTATAACTAAAAAAACTAACGGAATAAGATAAATAAATAGCGCGAACGGCGAAATGTCTTTTTGCGGAGTTTCGACCAGCACAGTGTCGCCCACATTACAGCCCGCCTCGATAATGGCGGGAACAACGGTTTTGTTTCCCCGCCCTAAAACACACGCCTTACAACCGCTGCATTGCTCTTTGCGAGCAAGCCTTATGTAGGCAATTTTGCCATTAATTTTTGTAACAACGCACTCTTCTTTCATAATATTAAACAATTAAATTAAATGTCCTTTTTTTGACGATTCTAGTCTTACGTAACAAAAAATAATGGCGATCCAAAAATGCAAAATGCTATTGAAGTCTGAAAAAAAATACTGTTTATGTCTGACATGATACACGCTTAGATCGATTTAATCGCTGTAATTAATCGCTTAAAATTTTATTTCGACTTTTTATTGATTACTACTTTATAACTGTCTTGCTTTTACTTCGTGTTTGGTAATATCGCTTATTTTAAGTCTAGCGGTACTACCGTCACTTAAACGCTTTATTTCTACTTCGCCGCTATTCATCTCGTCACAACCTATAACTATAACATTTGTTGCGTTCTGTTTTTCGGCGTATTTAAACTGAGATTTTAGACTTCTACCTGTAAAATCGGTGTCTGCGCTAAAACCGCCATCTCTTAGATAGCTTGCCAGCTTAACGCAAAAGTCCAGACATTCGGGTGATTGAACAATGATATAATAATCAAGAGGCATTTTTTTTATCTCGACTCCGTCCGCCTCCATGACCAATAAAAGCCGCTCTATCCCTAATCCGAACCCTACGCAAGGAGTGGGCTTGCCTCCGATCTCGCTTATCAAGTTGTCGTATCTACCGCCGCCGCAAACAGTACCTTGCGCACCAAGACTGCCGGAAACGAACTCAAAAACCGTCCTTGTATAGTAATCCAGTCCGCGAACAATCCATGGATTAATTTTGTATGCAATATCCAAAAGTTTTAAGCAATCCTGCAATTTTATAAAATGGGTGGCACAGTCGGTACACAAATAAT
Source organism: Holotrichia oblita (assembly GCA_023690525.1). Lineage (NCBI taxonomy): Eukaryota > Metazoa > Arthropoda > Insecta > Coleoptera > Scarabaeidae > Holotrichia > Holotrichia oblita. The sequence continues at coordinate 287,368 of JALQSN010000023.1, read as the reverse complement.
CGGTTATCAATGGAGCGCCGCTTACAATTTGACGGCAAACATCTTCCTTACAATCTAATATTCGTAAGGGATTGCGGTCTATTCTTTGACGGCACGAACCGCACATTTTTCCGGTTTTTCCACTTGCGTCCTTAGCGTCTACGATATCCGCACCAATGCCGTTTAAGCTACCATCTCTATCCGTATTATTACCATCCGAATCGCTATCCAAAAGGTACGCTTTAAGCGCGGCGATATATTTTTGGCGGCAGGCAGAACAGCCTATACTGTTAATGTTAAGCTCAACGTTTTTTAGCCCCGCACCCGTCAAAAAGTCAACAGCTATTTTAATAGTTTCGGCGTCCATCTGCGGAGTAGGGTCGCCATAAATCTCTATACCAAACTGGTGGTGCTGGCGATATCTGCCAGCCTGCGGGCGCTCGTACCTAAATACGGGAGTGAAGTAAAAAAGCTTTAGCGGCAGCGACATATTGTCAAGCGAATTTTCGATAAAGCTGCGCGCAACCGGAGCAGTCCCCTCAGGCTTTAAGGTAAGAGAACGTCCGCTTTTGTCCTCAAAGGTGTACATCTCCTTGCCTACCACGTCAGTAGCTTCGCCAATAGAACGCACAAATAATTCGGTATGTTCAAATACGGGAGTACGAATTTCCTTTACATTGTATTTGCGGCAAATTTCGGCTGCCAGCTTTTCGACATATTGCCACTTGTGGCTGTCGGACGGCAAAACATCCTTTGTGCCCTTAGGAATATTAATCATAACTCCCTCCTTAATTTATTTTTAAAATCAATTTTTATATTCATTTTTTGGTGTTTAGATTATCAAACATAACGGGTCAATTTTTATATTCATTTTTTGGCGCTTAGATTATCAAACATAAATTAGACATTTAAAATAAAAAATTAAAAACAATTTTTATTTAGGTCAAATCCGATAAAAGCCAAAGTCGCGGTACTGCGTCAGACATAAACAGTGCTTTTGCTATCTTTAATAAGTATCTTAAAGATAGTTTGACTAATATAAAATAGCTTTATTATAGGATAAACTTACGCAAATCCATATTTTTAACCTGTTTGCTTAGATGTTCTAAGACATATTTTTTGTCAGCGATTATATCTATTAGCGGATGTGTGCCGTTAGCGTTAAAGCTGATGTCCTCTAAGAGGCTTTCCATAATCGTATGCAAACGGCGGGCGCCAATATCTTCGCCCGTTTCGTTTTCGATAGCGGCGATTCGGCTAATCTCGTCAATTGCATCATCGGTAAATGACAGATTTATATTATCCACCGAAAGTAGCGCCGCATACTGTATGGTTATTGCGTTTTCGGGCAGCGTTAAAATCTTTTTAAAGTCCTCGTGCGTCAAGCTGTTAAGCTCGACCATTACAGGAAAACGTCCTTGTAATTCGGGGATAAGGTCACTTACCGCCGCCATATGAAACGCACCGGACGCGATAAATAAAATATAATCAGTTTTTATTGCTCCGTACTTCGTCATCACAGTGCTGCCTTCGACTATTGGCAGAATGTCACGCTGAACTCCCTCGCGGGAAACGTCAGGTCCGTGCGAAGCGCCTTTAGATGCTATTTTGTCTATCTCGTCGATAAAAATTATGCCGTCCTGCTCCGCCCTTTTGATGCCTTCGGAAGAAATAGAGTCCATATCCAAATATTTCTCGCTTTCCTCGGCGGTAAGCGCTTCTATAGCCTGCTTTACCGTCATCTTGCGCTTTTTCTTTTTTTTAGGCATAAAGCCGCCCATGATTTCGCCCAGATTTATCTCTGCGCCGCTTCCGGGTACGATTTCCATCGGTTTAGACGGTACTTCAAGCTCCAATTCTATAATGTTCTTGTCCAGCTTTCCGCTCTTTAGGTCATCGTAGACTGTCGATTTTATGATTTCCTCGGGCTGCTCGGTATTACTCTTTTTTCTTGCGGCAATCAAAGCGTCTGCAATCTTTTTTTCGGCAACGGCACGTGCTTTGGCCTCTACCTCGGTAAGCTTTTCTTCACGGACAAGACGAACCGCAACCTCCGCCAAATCCCTTATCATCGACTCGACATCTCTGCCGACATAACCAACCTCGGTAAACTTTGTCGCCTCCACTTTGATAAACGGCGCTTTGACCAGCTTAGCAAGACGACGCGCGATTTCGGTTTTACCAACTCCAGTGGGACCTTTCATTATTATGTTTTTTGGAGTGATTTCGCTTTTGAGTTCGTCAGGCAAACAAGACCTGCGGTAACGGTTACGCAACGCGACCGCCACCGACCTTTTCGCCTTTTCCTGACCTATTATATACCTATCTAATTCGTCGACTATCTGCTTGGGTGTAAGTTCCATGTTATACCTCCTCTATCACAAGGTTGCCGTTTGTAAAAACGCACAACTCAGACGCTATTCTCATGGACTCCGCAGCTATTGATCTTGCGTCCATCTTAGTATTTGCAGCAAGCGCGCGCCGCCGCAAAGAGCGTAGTTTCCGCCGCTACCGATGGCACATATGCCGTTTTCGGGCTCAATTACGTCGCCCACGCCGGAGAGAACATATAAAGAATCCTTGTCTGCAACAATCAGCATCGCCTGAAGCTGGCGCAAAACCTTGTCTCCGCGCCAAAGCTGAGCAAGCTCTACCGCACTGCGCATAAGGTTACCGCTAAATTTGTTGAGCATCTGCTCAAATTTTTCGCAAAGCGTAAATGCGTCGGCAACCGAACCCGCAAAGCCCGCAATGACACGGTCGTCGTAAAGGCGGCGTACCTTGATGGCGTTGCCTTTCATTATTATGCTTTCACCCATCGTCACTTGGCCGTCGCCCGCGATTACGGTTTTGCCGTCACGCTTGACGCCAACGATGGTGGTTCCTCTTATTTCAACCATAGCTATCTCCATTTTATATTGATGATAAATTAGTTTAAGAAAATTATATCATAAGCAGCTGAATAAATCAAAGAGAATTTAATGGCTTTATAAAAATACGTTAACAGTTGAATCTTGGCTTTTTGTTATATACGCCAAAAAACTATCAAATACTTTATTTTTGACACAATACTTAAAAAATAATGTTTTCAGCTCTTTTGTTACGACACGTCAAAAAACTTAAAAAATAGCTTATTTATGCCTGACACAGTACTTAAAAATAGTGCTTTTGGCTCTTTTATTTGATTTTTATCAAATTGCTAAAATCTCTTTTTTAAATTTCTCCATACTGTTTAATGCGTATTTAGCCATTGCTGCTTTCCGCTCTTGCTTATCTTTAATTTTTCTCTCTAGGGGTGGCAAAAGTCCAAAATTGGCATTCATCGGTTGAAAATTTTTATTTTCAGTGGTGATATACGACAAGATTGCTCCGCACATTGTTTCTTTAGGAAATTTTAAAAATCCGTCAATGCAATGATTTTCTTTGCAAATACCTTCACTTTTTAGCTTAAAATACATTGATATGGCGGCAACATGTCCGCTCATTATGGATTCGCAATAGCCCTCTACTCCGCTAAGCTGTCCAGCGACAAAAACAAGCGGACTGTTTTTTAAAGAAAAATCGGAATTTAAAACCCGAGGCGCGTTTACAAAACTGTTACGGTGCATTACTCCGTATCGCAAAAATTCCGCCCGGCTTAACGCGGGAATTAACCCGAAAATCCGTTTTTGCTCACCAAATTTTAAATTAGTTTGAAAACCGACTATGTTATACATTGTGCCGCTTGCGTTCTCTCTCCTTAGCTGGACTACAGCGTAAGGCCGCTTTCCGTTTTCGTCATATAGCCCTACCGGCTTTAGCGGACCGAAACGCAGCGTGTCTGCGCCGCGTCTGGCCATCTCCTCGACAGGCATACAACCCTCAAAAATATCCCCTTTTTCAAATTCGTGCTTTGTGGCGGTTTGGGCACCACATAGTTCTTTGATAAAGATTTCATATTCATCTTTGCTTAGCGGACAATTTATATATTCGCCGATGCCCTTTCCGTATCTGCTTGCATTAAAGGTTAAGGAGTAATCGATACTGTCAGCAGAAATAATAGGGGCTGCTGCGTCAAAAAAATGCAAACAGCCGCCTAACTGCTGTTCTAAAAAACTCATTAGCGGCGGCATAGTAAGAGGGCCGCTCGCGATTATTGTAGGTTTCTTTGCGTCATACTCACCAGTTAATTGCGAAATAAATTCAATATTGGAATCATCCAATATTTGTTTAGTTATGGTGCGGCTAAAAACCCCGCGATCTACGGCAAGCGCGCCGCCGGCAGGTACAGCCGCGCTATCAGCGGCGGCAATGGCAGGACTATCCAAAATTCTTAGTTCCTGCTTTAATAGGCCGCTGGCGGTGGTAATATCACCGCTTTTTAGCGAATTACTGCATACGAGCTCGGCAAAATCAGTATTTTTGTGTGCAGGTGACATAGTATGCGGCTTGCAATCGATAAGGATAGAGCGTATTCCCAGACGCGACAAAACCGCCGCCGCCTCGCAACCCGCCAGCCCCGCGCCGATTATTGTAACCGTTTTAGTATTCAATAATATTCTCGCTTTATTTCTATTTAGTATTAAATTTTTACGAATAACTTTAATATTTAATTTATCTTTTGATGGAATCTTTATTGGCCGAGCACTCTGCTATAGAATATTCTTCGCTTAAGCATTCGTTTTCATCAATTAAATATTATTTTTTGTCCAATATTCGCTTTATTCTTTTTTCTAAATTAATTATTATTTATTTCTATCTGAATATTTTTTCTCATTTAAAGAATATTCCCTGATTGGCTTTCCTTTAACGTATTTTATATAATAAAAAAATACTTACAGCAATATCAATTATTATTGAACTAACAAATACAAAAAAGAAAATTTTAGAAGAAATAAAATAAAGATTGCATTGATTAATGGCAATAAGTATAAGTAATAATTGCAAAACCTCTATATCTAAAAAAAATTTTAAATGGCTTTTTTATATTAAAAAAAAGACCAACTGCTTTTAAAATACCATTTGAAAATTTTAAGGATTTTTCTCCATTGTTTTAGAATTAATAAATGCTTTGTTAAATAAATGAAGTCCACCTTTACTCTTTTAAGTTTATTTGGCGGTGCTTTTAGTTATTCTGCATTTTGGTTCTATTCTGCTTTATCTAATGATAACTTTGATTCGCCTTTAACCGCTGAATCTGTTGAAGATTCCTTTTGTTGAGGAATTTCTTTATAACCGCAAGCCTTACCGCATGCAAGGTAAACACCGCTTTTGTTGCTCTTTTCGACTAAAAATTCGCCGCAATCGGGACATTTGCCGATAGCCGGCTTGTATGAAGAAGTGAATTTGCAGTCGGGATAACCGCTGCAACCGTAAAATACCGAACGGGCAGTACGCTTGATAAGCGATTTACCACAGACGGGACACGGCGGTAAGTCGGCCGGCTCAGCAGTCTGTCCTTGCTTTCCAATGTTATTGTTATCAACTATTCGGGCATTTTTGTCGGACGAGTCTAAATTCTTAATATTTTTGCATTTTGGATATCCGGGACATGCTAAAAAAGCTCCAAACTTTCCGTTTTTGTATACCATTTTTTTGCCGCAGTTTTCGCAAAGGACGTCGGACACCTCTATCTTGACCTCTAGCGGCTTACCGTTATCATCAATTTGCTGAGTAAAACGACACTTAGGAAAGCCCGTACACGCCAAAAATTTTCCAAACCTTCCCTTGCGGTAAACCATACCGGCGCCGCATTCCGGACAAGTGTATTCGCTCTCCTCGTCGGGTTCCTTGTCGCCTAATGCCTCTTTAAGCTCTTTTTCTAAATCTACGTAAAAATCTGCGACTACCTTTTGCCATTCCTTGCCGCCATCCTCGATTTTGTCCAGCTTTTCCTCCATGTCGGCGGTAAATTTTACGTCCATAATATCCGGAAAATACTTAATAAGCATATCGGTAACATCGTTGCCAAGCTCTGTCGCAAGTAAAAATTTGCCGTCTTTGTTTAAATATTTTCGATTTACAAGCAATGATACCGTCGGCGTGTAGGTGGCCGGCCTGCCTATGCCCTTTTCTTCCATTGTTTTAACAAGGCTCGCCTCGGTGTAATGAGCGGGTGGCTTAGTAAACTTTTGTTCGTATTTATATTCGATAAATTGCAAAATATCGCCTTCGGCAAGGTTTGGCAGCCCTGCAATAGTTCCTGTTTCGTCCTCTTTTTCCTCCTCGAACGAACGATAAACGGCAGTATAACCCGCAAAAATCATAGTTTTGCCAGTAACCTTAAAACCATACGCTGCACTGTCAATATCCACAGTCAGAGAATCGTACTTAGCCGGGCTCATTTGGCTTGCCAAAAACCTTTCATAAATCAGCTTGTACAATTTGTAAAGGTTACCGCTTATAGCTCCCCTTAAGCTTTCGGGACTGCGCTCTAGCGTTATGGGCCTTATTGCCTCGTGGGCGTCCTGAGCAGTTTTTTTGCTGGCGTAAATATTCGGCTTTTCGGGAACATAATCGCCGCCGAATTTGGCGTTTATGTATTGCCGAGCCTCTTGCATAGCATCGTCGGACACCCTTGTGGAGTCGGTACGGATATACGTTATCAGCGCAACCTTTCCTTCGCCCGGAATCTCGACGCCTTCGTAGAGGCTTTGCGCCGCCTGCGAAGTTTGCGAAAGGCTTAGTCCTAACTTGTTGAGTGCATCCTGTTGCATCGACGACGTAATAAAGGGAGCGGACGGACGGCTTAGTACCACGGCCCGCTTTACATTCTTTACTACATATGGCTTTCCGTACAGGTCTTTTTTGATTGATTCGACCTCTTCGGCATTTTTGATTTTAAATTTTTTGCCGTTTTTAAGGGTTAAAGCAGCCTTAAAAGATGTTCCGCTTTTGCTTAAAACAGACCAAAAATTCCAGTATTCCTCGGGAATAAATGCGGCAATTTCGCGGTCACGCTCGACTACCAGCCGCAATGTGACAGATTGGACTCTGCCTGCCGACAGATTATTTTGTATTCGCTTGCAGAGCAATGGCGAAACCTTGTATCCCACTAATCTGTCCAGCACCCTGCGTGCCTGCTGAGCGTCCACAAGATTATAGTCGATAATACGTGGATTATCAAGCGCCGCCGAAACCGCTTTTTTGCTTATTTCGTTAAAGACTATGCGTACTTTTTTGTCGCGCGGGATTTTTAATAAGCCAGCAACGTGCCATGATATAGCCTCGCCCTCGCGGTCAGGGTCGGTCGCAAGAAAAATCTCGTCGGAGGTCGCTGCCTCTGCCTGCATCTTTTTAACTATGTCCTTTTTGTCGGATATAGTTTCGTACCTGGGCTCAAAGTTATTTTTGACATCCACCGCCAGCGTTTTTGCGGGCAGATCCCGAACGTGCCCCTTAGTAGCAAAAACCTTAAAACCCTTGCCAAGATACTTTTCAATGGTTTCCTTTTTTCCGATACCTTCGATTATTACTAATTTCAATTATCTATCCCCTCTAAGCGGTAAAAGTTTGAAAGTTTAATTATTCGTCCTCTAAGCGGAAAAACTTAATTATCTATCCCCTCTAAGCGGTAAAAATTTGACGGCAAACGCCTGACAGCGCCTTTCATCTCTAATGATAGCAGCAGAATAGATAGCTCTGCTGCGCTAAAACCGCTTGATGTTATCAGTTCGTCATAGTGCTTTTTTCCGCTTTGCAGTAAATTATATATCTTTTGTTCGTAAAAGTCCAGAATAATGCAGGTTTTTTTTGAAGCAGAATCCAAAAAATTTATCCGTAAATCCGACAAAATATCCTGCGGCCGCAATGCAATCGACGCATAACCATTTTTTATAAGTGTGTTGCACCCTATCGATTTAGAACTGTAAATCCCGCCGGGTACGGCATAAATCCCCCGCCCCTGCTCTAACGCAAAATCTACGGTGATGAGTGTACCGCTCTTTTCACCCGCTTCAACCACCACGAGAGCCGATGAAAGCCCGCTTATTATTCGGTTACGTTCTGGAAACGAGTATTTTGTGGGAGAAAAATCGGGCGGATATTCAGTCAGGATTATGCCGCCGCCATCAACTATTTTGTCTGAAAGTACCGCCGAATATGCCGATATAAATTTAAGCCCGCCGCCTAAAACCGCCGCAGTTTTGCCAATCTCGGCACTGGCCGCATGGGCGTACGAGTCTACTCCAGTGGCTAATCCGCTTACCACCGTCACACCCGCCTTGGCAAACTCTTGGGCAAACTCCTTTGCCACCTCTTTACCATACTGCGATACCGCTCTTGTTCCGATAATTGCTATGCACGGAGCATTTAGGCACTCCTTGTTTCCCTTATAATATAAAGCCAGTGGCGGAGAAACCTCGGACTGCCTTAGCGCAATCGGATAGTTTTCGTCGGCTAAAGTGATTATGCGGATACCCTGCCTTGCAATTGCGTAAAGATTTTCATCCAGACTTTCTGTATTTCGGGTTTGCAAAAGAATGGCGGTATATTTTTCGCCAAAAAAATCTTTTAGAGCCTTGTCCTGCGGCAGGCTGTGGTAAAGTTCATCTGCGGGGCACATCGAAAGTGCGGCATTAAGCTTTTTAGAACCTATGCCTGACATAGACAGCCAATAATATATTTTATTTTCGGTAATTTCACTCAATTTTGTACTTTTCCGTTATTTTTACTTTAGAATCTTATGGTCGGTATTTATGAATTTCCGCCTCTTTCAGTCTTTTTAACTAAAATCTGCGCACATTTTTATATATTCTTTGACTGATGCAAAAGTTTCCTCCTGCATCTTAAAGAGCAAATCGCTCATATCTATATGTAAATTAATTGTGTAGGGCGAATTGACCTCTTTTTATAAATTCCTGAGAAAAATAAGTTTTTTGACCCCTAATTCGTCATTATAACGTTGTTCTTGCTCTTTGTCAAAGATTTTACCGCTACCATAGTAGATTTCGCTCACTTTAATTTTGTACAATGACATCTTTTATGAGTTGCTATTTATGAATGGTGATTTTGTCTATTATGCTATAATCATTGCCTTTATCCATTGTATCTTATTTATCAAACCAAACCTTCCATGCATCTGGTTCTTCTAAGGTTGTCTGCTGTGTTTTTATTTTTATTTCAATTCTTACAGTTTTCACAACAAGATTTTTTTTGTGCGCAATTCAAAAGTTTCTATTTTTTTTGTTTTCAACATTTTGTTCAGCAATTTTTTTGAAAAAATGCTTTCTTCCATGATTGCTTTCATTACTTTGTTTTAGGTGCAATTCTTCTTTTTTTGGATAGTTGGCTCACATTTCTGAGTTATTCGGCGAACGCTTACTTTTACTCAAAAATGCTTGCTTTTGTGGATACAAAAATTTTACTTGTTAATTTCTCAAACATTTTTTACATTTTTAATTATAGGATTGTTAAAAACATCTGCTGTGTTATTTTGTTTTTACATTTTGGCTGATCTGTTATCTCCGTATCCTTGGGATTTATCTTAAAGCTGATAAAGCATCTTAGCTTGATTTTCCTAAGCACCAGTAACTTGTTTAAAAATGCCAATCTTTCTCAAACTTCTGCCGATTTCCTTAGACAATAAAATTTATCGCTCTTGTCAGTTTAAATAAAAAGCGCACCCGTTTTGAATGTGCTCAAATTTTTTTATCAGATTATTTTTTTATCCAAGCATACGTTATTTCACCAAACACAACCTTGCGATATCCGCTTTCGCTTTTGTATTCTTCTCTTACATAATCGATTGCCTCTCGTGAAAAAATGTCATCCGGATTGATAACGGTTTCTATCACTAATTTACATTCTAAAATAACTCCGGCTTCCTTAAAACTATATCGTCCGATGATGTTTGCACCGCTGTCAACTCATCCTCTTTCATTTTATCGCTACAAAAACCCTAATGGTTCACCGTCTTTAGCTCAAAATAAAATCGCCCGTTTTATATACAATCGGTGATATCTGTAATGTAACCGCCAATTCCGGCGATGATTTTCTCGGCTATATATTTGCTGTTTCCAGTTGCGGTAAAGTAAAAAATCATAGATTGCTCACCTCCATTATATTTAGCAAAAAAGTAACCGATAACGAACCAACAAATCTTTAATTTTAAAACCAATCTTTCCTGTCAAGGGTTCTATATTGTATCGCTTCACTCAAATGAGAAATTTCAATATTTTCCGAACCGTCCAAATCGGCAATAGTGCGGGATATTTTTAAAATACGGTTATAACCGCGTGCCGACATACCGAATTTTTTAAAAGCGGCAGATAACAGTTCTGAACATTTTTGTGAAAGCTTACAATATGTACTCATAAGATCGTGTGTCATTTTTGCATTACAATAGATATTCTTATCTTTTAAACGCTTTAGTTGAATTTCGCGGCAGATATTAACTCGTTTTTTTACCTCGGCAGAACTTTCGGCTTCTTCGTCCTTAGTAAGGTTACTAAACTCCACATTATCTATCTCTACAATCAAATCAATCCTATCCATCAACGGGCCGCTTAATCGTCCGACATATTTCCGGATTTCAGAGGGAGTACAATGACATTCATTATCCTTATTCCCATACTGTCCGCAAGGACATGGATTCATGCTTGCAGCTAAAATAAAACTTGCAGGATACGCGACCACGCGCGCGGCGCGCGTTACAGTAATTACGCCATCCTCAAGCGGTTGACGAAGGGTTTCGAGAGTATGTCTATTATATTCAGGCATTTCGTCTAAAAACAAAACACCGTTATGCGCTAAAGATATCTCGCCCGGACGCGCCTTTACACCTCCGCCAGTCAATGCTACCAAAGTCGCAGTATGGTGCGGCACGCGAAATGGACGCGACGTAACTATACCGTTTGACGAATCTAAACAACCCGATACGCTATGAATTTTTGTAGTTTCTAATGCTTCCTCAAATGTCATATCGGGCAATATTCCCGGCAAACATTTTGCCAGCATGGTCTTACCGCCGCCCGGAGGACCTATAAAAAGTATATTATGACCGCCCGCAGCGGCAATCTCTAATGCGCGCCTGGCAACAAATTGCCCTTTAACATATTTTAAATCATCTGTTAACTTAGCCGATTCTATATTTTCATATATTCGCGCAGGTACAGATTCTAAAGTTAATGCGCCTGTAACAAAATCTACTGCCTCGCGCAAGGTGCGAACGGCAAATATTTTAATACCTTCTATGTATCCTGCCTCGTTACGGTTATCATGCGGAATTACAATCCTTTTTGCACCGTCGTCACGAGCCGCTATCAACATCGGCAGCATACCATTAACATGCCGTACCCCGCCGTCAAGTCCTAATTCTCCAATAAAAATAGTATCATCAAGTCTTTCATAAGGTATCTGCCCAGTCGCAGCCAAAATACCAAGACTGATAGGCAAATCATAAAAAGCACCTTCCTTCCGTATATCCGCAGGCGCAAGATTGACAGTAATCCTTGCAGGCGAAAGCTGAAAGCCGCTATTGCGAACAGCGCTTCGGATCCTTTCTTTAGACTCCTTAACGGCAGCATCGGGCAGGCCTACAGTTTCATAACTAGGCAATCCCTTACTTATATCGACTTCGATTCTAACATTAAAGCCGTCGATGCCATTTAAACCGTAACTTTCTATTTTTGCGAGCATAAATATTACTCCTTGCAGACATCTAAATCAAAAATGGTTAGTTCCTAATGATTTAACTATCAATTCATTCATTTAATACAATTCGCAAAATTAAAATCGGCTTAGCGCTTTGACAGGCAATCTATCTTGCTTTAAAATCTCTTTTAAAACTAACTCTTCTTTTGTAGATAATATCAAACGTTACTCCTCTTGCTTAAAGATATTGTATATGTATTTAATCATTCATAGCCGTTATTATTCTAAATTTCAATTGTTTTTAATGAAGCACTCTCCCGGAGTAAAATCCTGAGTATCAGCCTCTAATGTGCGGACTGAAGTCCGGTGAATTAGCCCTTAGAGATTAAAAATCTTTGCCTGCTGATACCTGCCATTCTCCTGTTAGACTAAAATTGTTCCGCTGTAAATATGTGGTTGCATATATTCTCGTACGTATCTTATTAATTCCAAAATGATTTACCAATTCTTTCGCGTTCTGGTTTTTATAAAATTCAATTATTATTTCGCCGCACGCAACCGGAACATTTGCCTTATGGCTTAGATACCTTGCTGTGGGTTTTTGTTTAACGGTATTGATCTTTTGCTCTAAAAAATTATTTTTTTATTGGTTTTATTTGTTTTACAAAGAGTCTCCGCTAAACAAAAAAGATTTTAATAAAGATATAAGAATTTCAACCCTATTGAATATCGTTTTTGTTTATTCAACAGGGTTGATTTCATTTAATTTTGTATTTAATTAGTCCTTAAATCTAAACCAGTTTTTGACGGATGCTCCAAAGCTGTCGTTTGCCGGCGCAAACAATAGACGTCTGTTAGTCATCGAAATATCTAAAACAACAATGGTGAAATACAAATGTGTCAATATCGCTATAACCGAACAGATTACGTTGATTGCCGTGCCGTACGTCGATTTAGAAAGCAGCGCCGAGCCTGTACTTTTTGAAAATTCGCTGATGTCTATGCTGCCAAAGTATCCTGCCTCCATCATTACCGCACTGCCGTTTAGCACGACGATAAAGGCAAGCAGCCCAAAAATGTGCAAAATCCTTTTGTCCTTGATGACAGCAAACGCCAATAATAGGCCCGCAAGCACCGCAAGCAGGCTTAACTCCGAAAAACCAAGCGCGTAAATTGTTAAGGTTGTAAAGGCGTACATGCCAACTATGACCATATTAGCACGGTTCTTTTTACTGGCGTAAAGCACGCCAACCAATATGCTGGCTATAACCATAAAGCCAAAAGTAATCAGCCACAGATTGTTGTTTTCGCCAATCGCGGCGTTATTTCTGCCAAACAGGTTGTAAATCGAAAAGCCGTTTGTGCTAAAGAAAGTTATTTCGGTAAACGGTGCAATAAAAATCATACGAATCCATTTAAAGAAGTTATAATCTATTTCGCCAAGCATGGGCAGATTAAATAAATACGCAATTAAAAATGCTGCCGCTAAATATGTCGGAATTCGAAAAATGAGTCCGCGCTCCTCGTGCATAAACTTTTTACGGAAAGGCATCGGCTGAGCGTTTCTGTTTGCCTTAAAGCTTTTGATTAAGTGGTAGCCGTAGAATATTCCAAAGATAGGCAAAAAGTACGCCGCCTCTTTAGCGGTGAGTAGCGCAAGCCCAAAAGCCGCCGTAAGTCCCAAAAAGTTTTTCTGCGTGATAAAATAAAGCATAAGCATTACCAGTAGTGCAAGCAACGAGAATGTGCTTCCCCAAATGCCAGACGCAAAAAAGAATACGGGGCAAAGCGAATAAAATGCGGCAAGTCCGATCCCTACGTAGCTGTTAGCGTACCTTTTGGCGATTTTGAACAAAAGAACGGCAGCAGCGGCGTCACAAAGCATATACGGAAGTCTAAATACCAGCCTCATCAAAATGTTGCCGTTTTGATTAAGTCCGCCAAAAATGTCTATTATTTTACCAAATATCTGGTTGATAAACGTGGGCAGAGCGTAGCCCGTAGTGGGATTAGTCCCCTGCATGGCACTCCAGACCGACCTATATATTTCTAATAATCCGCCTGAGCTGGTGGTCGGGCTTTGTGAATCAAACCCTAAATACCCTACAGTTATAAGGCTGAATGCGGCACGAACAATAAAGCCTATAATGATGATCGTCCAAAGGACGGTAACAGACTTCATTCTGCCCAACATATTTTTTTCGGGCTTGTTAATGCTTGCCGCAATAAACCATACTCCGACAAAGACTGTTATCACTGTGAATAAAGTCAGGAATACCGTCAGAACAATGTCGGTGGATAGCTCGGTTATTCCGTTTGAAGCTAAAGAAAACATACAATCTCCTAAGTAATCTATTTGGGTATATTTTGTGGTAACGGGGCTTTGATTTTTGATTAAGCGCAATCCTATGCACCACTCTTTAGATAGTATAGCCCTATACCTATAATGAGTATTATAACAAAGAGATAGTTATAATGCAAATGATTTTTATTATTTTTACAAAAACTACCTATTAGAGCTTGCTGATAAATGACATTAAGAATTTTAGCGAGCTGTTTTTGACATAAAAAGTTTGTTTTTTGAAGGCAATATTAAAACTATTTACGAAAAAAAACATTTTTATGGCAAAATAAATCCTCAAAAACTAACGAAGTTTGACTGCAAGTTCCATTGTAAAAGTTTTTTACAAATATCAAAGTTTTATCCGGCCGGCAAATTGTAAATGATTCAAAACTACCTTTAACCGCTAGCTTTAGATTGCCCTTATTTACATATTATCGCCTTTTTACGCTTGCCGTTCTTGTTTTATAAATTTAATAAATTTCTATTCCTGCATTTTACTATTAGCTTATGCTCTTTTTGTTTAACGTTAACGCTATTCCTGCCTCACCCGCTTAGCGGGTGGGTAATCTCCAATGACAAAAGCCTTAGTTTGTTTACTAAGACTTTTTGACAAATATTCATGGCAGGGGTGGAAGGATTCGAACCTACGGGTGCGAGAGTCAGAGTCTCGTGCCTTACCGCTTGGCGACACCCCTATAAAACATAAAACTTAAAAGGAACTGCGGCTTATCCACAATCGACTAATGATAATATATTTTAAGCAATATTGTCAAGCAAAAATAACGGCAAACGGCAATCAATTTTTTCAATCTCTGCAGATAAAGTCCACACTATATTGCGCCGATATCTTAAAATTTTATTCAGATTGCTTTATACTCCGCAGCTTAAATTCATTTGCCTTTGGCATATCTCGGACGGACATATTATAATTTATAACATTAATCAAAAACAGCCGGCAAGCCGTTATTTGTTTACGGCATTGCCACATAATAAGCCAAGATCCAAAAAAGCCTTGACAAGCCTTTCGCACGCTTAATAGCTACCATTAAAATAGCTTATTTTGCTTGATTTATCGCTAAACGTAAACTGTCCTAAATACTCTTTTATATTTATCTGTTCATACTTTTTATCTTGGTACAGTTGATTTTCCATATACTCCTTTATTATCATTTTATTTCAAGTTTAGTAGAATTTCTAAATCTCAAGAGTGCGCTTATTCTATTTGAACTGCACGCCAATCTGAAATATAAGATGGCGAAGGCATTTCTGGAGAGGGTTTTACGCGGATACGGTGGGAAGGAATGAAAAAGCGATACAAGAGTATATAAAGAATCAGGAAAAAGAGGATATGATAACAGACCAAATAAGCATCAAAGAGTATACAAGACTAAATAAGCAAAAGAATATATGGATCCGTTTAAGAAAAAAGTAACGATATTGCAAGTGTCGGAATCAATATGTCACTTAAGGGGCTGCTAATCTAATAGGGCTATTGCCCGCATAAGAGAATCCACCCGGCTAAACTGGTGGATTTCTTATTTTAACTACGGAATATTTAAGAATACTATATTTTATAGTTTAAAGTGCTGGCATGATTTGAAAAATCCAATTTTTTGTGCATTTTTTGGTTTAAATGCAATCTTCTTTTACTATAAAAAAGTTTTTATGCCGCTTGCTCCCTTGAATTCAGGCTATAAATATGCTCATTAAGCGTTAAATCTGTTATAATAACACTACAATCAAATTTGTCATTAAATTTAGCCCATTCGAGCGCAATTTCATCGTTAACAGTTACCATCGGGCTTTTGTACCAATCGTCAAGAAAGAAGGAATTGTTCGCATTTTTTTGCTTATAATAAAATTCTATTTTATCATCTTTCCGAATAGGATCATAACCTTTTTGAATTATAAAGCCTTCATTATTGCGGATTCCCAGTATTTTACCATAAGGATTATATTCGTTAAAAAGCACGACAATATCGGCATCCCGCCCGTTTACCGAAACAGGAACCGAATACATACTTCTTTTCGACGTGTCGCTTATTTTATAAAGACAGACGTTTTTGCCGCAAATTTTTGGCCACAGTAAATTTTCTGCGCTTTTTTTTGTATCCGTTTTCAAATATTCTTTAATGCCTACCATTATCATTTGCTTAGGATTTTTGCTTAATGTCTGCCATATTGCAAGTTTCTCGCTTACTGCTTTGTCAGATGTTTTTGAAAAATCATTACGGGAATAAAATGAATCCGAAAGTTCCTTCGAAAAAACATCGCTTTTTAAAAAATCGTAAAAATTATTAAGATACTCTGTATAATCGCCGTCCATTTTTAACCTGTCATAAATATCTAAAGACGTATTTGCGGTTTTTTTGCCGCCGTAAACATAATAGCTGCTTAACCCGTATAAATCAGTATCCGAATTATGAACATTGTAAATAACGGCGCGATCAAGTTCGTACAAAAGTTTTTCCGCTTCAACCGGGAATAGATCCATCAATTGAATGGCCATATCGCCTACGTCCACCATATCGCTTTCGTTGTCCCGCGGGCTGCCTGCGCCAAAGGTTTTTGTTGAATTGCGTTTTGAGGAAAGCTTTTTAAACGATGATTTTTTATAAGAAAGTAAATCAGAAGAACAAAGACTCATTAACTCGCCCATCGAAATCATCACCTCATAAGCTTTAGACAAGTCCGTTACCGACATAGTAAGATCTGCTTCCGCGTCTAAGCCGTAAAAATCCATAAAATAGTCGGCTATGTGTTTCCCTAATTCATAACCATCCATATAAGGATTTTTGTTTAATTGATACAAAAAGGAATAATCCCAGCCGTCACCCGGCTCTAAATCTTCGGAGGCTATAAGATAACGGGCGTAAGGAGATGCCACAACAGCCATTTCAGCTGTAGCCATAAGACATGAATCAAAACCCAAAAATTCCAGTTTATCGGTTAAATCGGCTTTTTCGAAAGCATAATTCATTTTTAAAAGCGTAAGAGAGCCGTTTGTAAATTTTTCATCATGACCAAAGCCGGCTATCGAACCGCCGCCGTGATCCCACAGTATAAGTCCTGATTTTTCTGCCGGATAATTGATATTACAAAAAGAAATAAAGCTTGAAAGAGTTCCCGGATTGCCCATATTTTTTAAGCCTACTTTAGCGATTTTGTTTATTTTGCCGTCCGCTATTTCCCAAATTACGCATTCGTTAGAGGGTATTGTGGAGTTTTGCCACCTGTTAGTGCCTCCTGTAAAAACTATAAGATTGGCGTATTCGGACTTTAACCCGGAGTTAAGCATTTCGATAAGATCGACGGTCGCCGCGCCGTATTCGCTTTCGAGGTCAGACCCGTTCATATAAACCATAACAGTATACGGCTTTTTGCTGCGTTTAAGTATTTTTTCCGAGGCCTTATTTATATCCCACGGCGTAAAATCTATTCCGCCGTAATCCAATTCACGCTTAAATTGCGAGTTTAAACTGTCATTTGAATCAACGCTGCCGGCAAAATCGTTATTGTCCAGACCTGAATTTATGTCCGAACCGTTATTTGAATTTTCCTGTTCGTCTTGCTGTCCGGAATTTTGATTATCAGACAAATTTGAATACGGACCGGCAACCTTTATGCAGGCCGAAAAAGAAATAATTAAGCTAAAAATAAAAATACATAATAATAAAAATGAAACTAATTTTACCGCTACAGGATTTTTGATTCGATTTTTCATAATATTTAGTATGTATCAACAGACACAATAAAACACATTATTAATTCGATTACAAAAAGTGCGCTTTGACGCGGGCATTGAAAGTAAAACAAAAAATTCTAATTTTATAAAATAGCGTTAAAGCAATTAGATTAGATAAAAACAGTTAGATTAAAACCTATATGCAAGGCAAACTAACTTTTGACGATGACGATTTGTCAAAAAAACGCTTTTTAGGCATTTCTTATGCAATAAGAAATCCACCAGTTTAGCCGGGTGGTTTTTCTTAGACGGGCATAGCCCTATTGGATTTGCAGCCCCTCAAGGGACATGTTGATTCCGACACTTGCAATACCGTTACTTTTTTCTTAAACGGATCCATATATTCTTTTGCTTATTTAGTCTTGTACTCTTTGATGCTTATTTGGTCTGTTATCATGACATCGTCCTCGTAGTATTTGCCTAAATCTGCTTTTAGTTTTCCATATATCTCTTTTCTTCTGATTTTTGGTGCAAATACTATGTGGTACTTGCAGTTCCACTTTGTATTTGCTAGACTGTTATTGTCCATTTGGATTGTCCTCCTTTGCTTTAGTTGCCGGTGTCGGAACCGTAACTTATTTTAGCAAAGGAGGACTTTTTTGTCACTCTGGAACGCTAACGCTCTCTCTGGTACCACTAGCACAGCTAGTGCTTTAATATACAATCAAAACGGGCAAACGCGTCTTTTTTACCCGTTTTAAAATAGAACGCAATATCGTCTTAACCGCTTCTTTTGCGTCATCATTCAGGACTGCGGACAAGCCTGCGATTTCAGCATTGCTCTTTTTTTCTTAATTAAATCTGCTAAAAAACGTCAAAATGTTTTTTAAGAGGTAGAAGTCCCGCAAAATCCGATATTTCTAATTCTTGCACTTATCTAATTTTTAATGTAATCTTTATTCAAAATAAGATACAAACTCATCTATGGTTTTTGCAATCGGGCGGCAGATATTATTATTACAGATATGGATTTTTGGCAAACCGTTTTTTAATGATAATAGTGCCGATACGCTATGAATATATCCTTGCGGATAAGCGGCAATATCATCCGAAAAATATTTAATAGTTTTGACAAATTGCTCTATATGCTTTACATCTTTTTTATAACTATAAATCGTCAATAGATTATGGAGATTTACAGAATTATAAGAGGGCGTAGCTCCGTCATATAATTCTTTTGTCCGGACTATAAGCTTTTCCGCCGTTTTACCGGAAAGGTAAAATCCGCCATTTTCAAAATCATAAAAATCAGCAGTGAATTTATCCTGAAGTTTTATTGCATGCTCTAAATATTTTTCATCTTTTGCAGTCTTGTATAACTCCAATAGCCCCCAAATATAAAAAGCATAATCTTCGGCAAAACCGGAAATTTTACCGGGTGTATCAAAATAAGATGAGAGCAATCCGCCGTTATTGTCCTTTAAATTTTTATCTATAAAATGTGCGGCCCGCTTTGCAGCCTCTGTATACTCCGGCTTCTGTAATAACTTTCCTGCAATACTAAAGGCGGCAATTGCTAATCCGTTAAGCGAAGTAAGGATTTTTTCATCGCGGTGCGGGCGTATCCGTTTTTCACGGTAATTAAAAAGCTTTTTTAAACAACGTTTTATAAAATCTTTATGTTTATCCAAAATAGGCTTGCCGGCAGTATTCAAAATATTTTTACCTTCAAAATTGCCTTTTTCGGTTATGTTAAAATATATACAAAATTCAGCGGCTTCTTCCTTCAAAATCTCTTTAACTTCATCTAAAGTAAAAGTATAAAATAAACCTTCGTGCCCTTCCGAATCAGCGTCCTCGGCAGTAAAAAAAGCTCCTTCAAAATGCGACATATCACGTATCAGATAATCCGCTGTTTCAACTGCAGTATCCGCAAAATAATGTTCATTTGTAATGCCGTAAATTTTAGAATACGCCATAAGAAGAAGAGCATTGTCGTAAAGCATCTTTTCAAAATGCGGAACTATCCATTTGTTATCTGTCGAATATCTTGAAAAACCGCCGCCTGCATGATCATATATCCCTCCGCTTCTCATTGCTTTCAATGTTGTTTCGCACATATTAAGACTTTTTTGATCGCGGTAAAGGCTATAATGTTCTATTAAAAACAAAATATTATGAGGAGACGGAAATTTAGGCGCCGGAGAAAAACCACCATATTTGCTATCAAAATGAGAGGATAAATAATTTATTGCATCTTCACTTGCTTTTTCTACAGAAGTATAACCGGTTATTATTCGTTCCTTTTTTAGTATCGCGGCGGTATGCTTTGATTGTTGCAAAAGCTTATCACGATCCGCAGACCACAATTCTTGAATACGCAGTAAAAGATTTTTGAAATTTTCTTTGGGATAATATGTGCTGACAAAAAACGGATTCTTATCATGATCCAAAAATACAGAAAGCGGCCAGCCGCCCGAACCCATAAAAGCCTGACATGCGGTCATATAAATGTTATCAACGTCAGGACGTTCTTCCCTGTCAACCTTTATAGATATAAAATATTTATTTAATATTTCTGCCGCGTCTTCAGACTCAAATGTTTCATGAGCCATTACATGGCACCAGTGACAAGTCGGTTAAAGCAAGCTACGAGTACCCAATAGAAAGGAAAACTGACTTATCTTCTAATCGCGCTTTCTCAAAGGCTTCTTCACCCCACGGATACCAATCCACAGGATTGTAAGCGTGTTGAATAAGATAGGGGAAGTTTCATTGATTAATCTATTGGGTATTTTGTTATTTGATAACATGCGGGCATCACCTCCTTTATTTGAAATAAAATACTATATTATAAATTTTCTCCATTTGATAAACAAAAATACATGTTTGTCCGCCAAACCGAATTTTATAGATGATTTTTTCCACGGCCTATAATAACATCTTTATAGATTACCATGTTTACGTTAATAACTGTTTCCTCATTAATCTTTATCCCGTCACCTTCAATCAGGCGGCAAGCATCGGAATCAGAATTTGAAAATTTTGAACCCCTGTCGTCCAAAAAATATCGTTGCGTCTTTAATGATTTTAATAACCGGTATGACCCACACCGGCCTTTTGTAAAATAAAAAACAACTCAACACATTAAAGCCTTAAGCATGCTAACTGCATAATTCAATCAATTATGGCAATAACAACTAAAGTCTGTCTCTATAATTATTAAGATGCAGGCTGAAACATATATGCATTAACACATAGTAATTCATTAACCATATTTTAGCCCGCAATATAACATATATAGTAATATCAGAAATTTTCTCGTGATCAAATAATATATGATTTTTTAAAGTCCCTTTATTTATATTGCAGGCATGGCACCAACGGAAGGTGTTGTAGCAAATATTCAAAAAACAGGCTATCTTTTTTTATTTTTTGAAAGCCGCCGCATCCCAAGGATACTAATCTGCAGGATTATACATGTTGAATAAGCTATGGGATATTTCATTGCTTAATCTATTTGGTGCCGAATTCTTTTAACATGTGGTATTTCTCATTAATTTCATAATTTAAGATAGCATACACTTAATAAGCATTTGATTTTTTAATATTAACAAAGACAACAGACGGCTCTACTGCCGGTTATTTCATCATCTTAATTATTAAAAAATGACTGCTGTTACAAGATATTTATAAAATCATGAATATAAGCTTTATAAAATATTACAAACCTCTAGTGTCAAATATAGATAATATTCATATTATGGATTATACAGCATTAGGGGGTGTACTCTATGAATAATATAATAAGTGTTATTTTTATTAAATATTATTATGAAAATATAAAAAGGCATAGTTACCGCATAAAGAAAAATGAATGCAAAAATTGCATCTGCAATACTCGGTGTTGCACTCAAACGGGACCCTTAGTTACGCCGGAAAAAGAAAATATTAAAAATATGCCGCAACATGAATCTGATATACAACCAGAAACGATACTAAAAGCAACCGGATTACATAAAGATAGTATACAAAAGACTGATTGTACCATAAATGTCACAAATGCTGTTGTATCGGATAAGAATAACGATAATGTTATACAGGATAATATCAAAACAGAAACGCCTGATACTCAGCATAATAAGGTAATCGACACTAAAAATTGCAACCAACCGGGCGATTGCGGTTTACTCCGCTATAGAAAATGGTGGGAGCTAATTGAAGTGGAGCTTTTAGTTGATGGCAAGCTTATTACCGGCATACCAATATTTGTAGAAGAAAACACCTTGCGGGTTATGAACAAAAACAATAGCTATTTTATTCCATTAGAAAAGGTAGACTATATCCGCACAAATGATGGACTGCATTCCTCTTTTGATTCACCGGATGATAAAAAAACTTTATAATAATAAAATAAATCGGCATTATACAGCAAAGCCCCGCCTATTTGACGGCAACAGGCGTTAAATATTTGATAAATTATCTGATTATACTTATATATCACACGCATCTCTATTAAGAGATTTGTTATTGGTATTTTATCTTCTCTTTTTCTTATTAATCTTTTAAATTAATCTTACCGCTGCTTCTTTACAATACTTGCTTCTTTCGTTTCTGTTGCTTAATATTTAATCTATTCTTGCCTCACCCTAAGCTGACGGACAATCTCCATATTTAAGGCACAAACGTTTTGTTTGTGCCTTAAAGCTTTACTGAATCGCTTGATATTTTTTATTAATTAATGTTTATTGCAATCGCCATTATCATTTCTGTCACAATCACAATCATTATCGCCACAAAAACGGTCAAGCTTCATTTTAGGTTCGACAACTGCAGTAATGTGGTCAAAGGTAATAAAAATAACTCTATTGCCTTTGTCAATGATTTCGACGCACTCATCGTTTGAATAAAAATCAATGCCGCAATACCTTACGCCATCATCGGTAAGAATTTCTACCGGTTGGCCTTTAAAACGTTTAAACAGTTCTTCAAGTTTGGTTTTTTTGTAGTATTCCATTTATAACTCTCCTTAGTTTTATATTATTATTCCTATCTAAAGGTTTAAGTCGATTATATTTTAATCTGCTCAATAACATAATATGTAAATCTATGCTTTGTGTGCTATTTAAAACCATCTGAATCAAGACGACCAGCTAAGCTGGTCGTTTGCACTTGCGACAGTGCCGCATAATACCGGCAAGGCACAAAAGGGACTGATGAATTTGTCTTTCGCATACCCTTACAAGCTGCCCCTTAAAGGGGCTTTTATTTTTGCTTATTTTACACGCTCACTTAGTTTAGCGGGTCTATAAATTCTTTCATACTTATCTGTTCGTATTCTTGTCTTGATGCAGTTGATTTGCTATATACTCTACTTAATTGCCTTTTCGTTTTTACCTACCATATCTACATAGTATTCCTCTGCACCAGAATTTCTTGTTGCCGTATTTATACCGCATTTTTGCATGTTTCTCAAATATCATGATTGAGCTTTTTCCTTTTAGTACCCTAGAAAACTTGCTACGCTTATCTTCGGCGGTATTGCTACTAACATATGTATGTGGTCGGGACATGCTTCTGCTTGCAGTATCTTTACTTGTTTATACGCGCATAATTTTCGTATTATTTCGCCTATGTCTTTCTTTATCTTTCCGTAGATTATTTGTCGCCGATACTTTGGTGCAAACACTATGTGATATTTACATCTCCATTTGTGTTAAACTGTTTTCGTCCATTGGATAAAAAACCTCCTTTGCTTTGGTGCAAACACTATGTGATATTTACATCTCCATTTGCTGTGTTAAACTGTTTTCGTCCATTGGATAAAAAACCTCCTTTGCTTTGGTGCAAACACTATGTGATATTTACATCTCCATTTGCTGTGCTAAACTGTTTTCGTCCATTGGATAAAAACCTCCTTTGCTTTGGTGCAAACACTATGTGATATTTACATCTCCATTTGCTGTGCTAAACTGTTTTCGTCCATTGGATAAAAACCTCCTTTGCTTTTCGTATGCGGCCAAATCCCGTCTACCATTATAGCAAAGATATAATCCCCTTACAGTAGACAAGCAACAAAAAAGCCTGTAGACTGAAAAGGGGATTTTTCATATGGCGAATAAAGGTAGCAGTTTTACAAAGTACAGTTTGGAATTTAAAATTTGGCTTGTTGAAAAATATCTTGCCGGAGAAGGCGGAATAGAAACACTTGCGCTATCTAATGGTCTAAAGTCCAAAACACAACTGAAGGATTGGATTAGAAAGTATCGTCAAGGTGAATTAACCGAGACGAATGTTGACAAGCGTGGCTGCGGGAAGGGTTCGCGCAAAGGGCGGCCTCGCACAAAGTTTGAAAGCCAAGAACAGCAATTGGAGTATCTTAAGCTAGAGAATGAATATCTCAAAAAAAACTTCTGTTGCAAGGTCAACCGGAGAGTTGCATTGCAAATTTATGGTCATCAAAGAATCTAAAACAAGATTAGGCATCAAAGACCGCTGCACCGTTTTAGGAGTTAATCGCAGCAGTTATTACAAGTGGCTAAATTCATCCCCTAAGCAAGAGTGCCGCATAAGCGAAATGGTTGTATGCCATCTACCATAAACATAAGGGAACCTACGGCCGGCACCGCATAACGCAAACACTTAAAAACAACGGTATTACCGTAAACCATAAGAAAGTATATAGAATAATGTGTGAGTTGGGACTCAAGGCAGTCATTCGTAAAAAATACTGTCGCCGGAAGTACATAAAGGTCAATGTTGTGCCTAATATACTTAACCGTGAGTTTGCGTCGGATAAGCCGCACAAGAAACTGGTTTGCGATGTAACTGAGTTAAAGCGGATTGTGGACAAAAGATATTTACCTATACTCGATTTTAGATTTATACAATAATGAAATTTTAACGGCGCATATATCTTTCCATAACGATTACGGATTAGTTAAACAAGGACTGGAGAGGCTTGCGCAACAAAGTGAAAACGCTATACTCCACAGTGACCAAGGCTCACAATTTACTTCTAAGCTATACATGGAATGGGCGGCACAAAACAATATTACATTGTCAATGTCGCGTGTCGGCAACTGCTACGATAATGCTGCTAAAGAAAGCTTTTTTGGGCATTTCAAAGAAGAATTTTATGTCTACCATAATCCCCAAACGCAAGAGGAACTTTTAGAAAATATATCTTCATTTATTAGCTACTACAACAATGACCGTATTCAAATGCGATTCAAGATGAGTCCGAAGCAATATGCCAAGTCGCAAAATTTTTCTCATTAGGCTAGCCTAATGAGAAAAAGACAGAGAGAATCATACTTTCTGTCTTTTTCTTTGCCTGTCCACTTGACAGGGACAAGTCCACAAAGAAGGTTTTTCTGTTCATCACTAACGCTATTCCTGCCTCACCCGCTTAGCGGGTGGGTAATCCCCAAAAAATAAGAATCCACCAGCTGAGCTGGTGGTTTTTCTTAGACGGGCATAGCCCTATTGGATTTGCAGCCCCTCAAGGGACATGTTGATTCCGACACTTGCAATACCGTTACTTTTTCTTAAACGGATCCATATATTCTTTTGCTTATTTGATCTGTTATCATATCTTCTTTTTCTTGGTTCTTTATGTATTCTTGTATCGCTTTCTCATTCCTGCCTACAGTATCTACATAAAATCCTCTGCACCAGAAATGTCTCTGACCGTACTTATACTTTAGATTTGCATGGCGTTCAAACAGAATAAGCGCACTCTTGCCCTTTAGAAATCCTACGAAACTTGATACTGATAGTTTTGGCGGTATTTCTACATACATGTGTATATGGTCGGGGCAAGCGTGCGCTTCTATTATCGTTACTCTCTTCCATTGACACAGCTCTCGTAGTATTTTGCCTAAATCTGCTTTTAGTTTTCCATATATCTCTTTTCTTCTGATTTTTGGTGCAAATACTATGTGGTACTTGCAGTTCCACTTTGTATGTGCTAGACTGTTATTGTCCATTTGGATTGCCCTCCTTTGCTTTAGTTGCCGGTGTCGGAACCGTAACTTATTTTAGCAAAGGAGGGCTTTTTTGTCACTCTGGAACGCTAACGCTCTCTCTGGTACCACTAGCACAGCTAGTGCTTTAATATACAATACAAAGCCGACAAATTTTTTGTTTTTGGTCATTTTAAATTAAAGCTAAATTATTTTGTTTCAATCCTTCTCAAATATTTTTAATTATTGTATCGAAATAAATTAGTCATTTATGCTTTCGTTGCGTCGTTCGGCTTTTGCGCAGCTTTGTTAGTTGATTCTACTATGTTAGTTGATTCTACTAATTTTTGCAAAGCCTCGTCGCGTAATTTCTCTAATTCTAATCGAACAGATTCTATCTCGCTAACATGCTTCAACATTATATTTCTATTAACTGTTACAATCATTATCGAACCGTCACGCTGTGTATTAAATCGGGTAGTGACATAATTTTTTTCAGAAACCATTTTGATATTTTGTGGTTCAATTTCAATCATTCTTTTTTTTGAAGGATAGAAATAAATTAAACCACCCTTTATCCTTATATAAGCAATGCTTCTATATTATTCTTTTATAAGTATTGCATCAGTAATAAGTCAAATATCCTATTGTCAAAACGTACAAACCAACATTTTTATTAGTCTTACTCTAATATTATCGGTTGTCATATCAACATTATGTTCTTAATTAAAATATCAATAAAAACAAACGCGTTAACCGCACATTTTAACGATTTGCATTATTAAAGACATTATGATAAGAGAGTGAATTTTTATTCCTTTATTATAATTTTTGCAGATAAGATTTGTAATAAGCTATATCGTTTTTCATTTAAAATTCTGCGTTCAAAAAACCATTTTTCCACAGCCGCCCATATAAAAACCCAGCTTGCTATTATTATAATTTCCTTAATTATACTCACATTGAGTTTGTCAATAAATAAGCCCGCCGCAACCCAAAATATGCCGATAATTAACAATATAAACGACGCAATGGCATTGTAACGACGATCCTTTTTAATATACGATAACTCCCGCATCCCCATAGATTCAAGAGTATCCTTAAAGCCGGCGGCATATTTTTCCGGCACTATTATTTCAATCTCTTCTCTAAAAGGAATATATTCGCTTTGATGCTTCAGACTGTCATATCCGCCCGAGGATAACTTGCCATTTTTAAAATCATCCTCGCTTAAGGAAACAACATTTTCTTTAGTGTTTTTTGATTTGCTCATCAAGGATTTTTCTAAATTTTTATATCGTTCTATGTTCATAGTATCTTATCCTCTTTTTTATTATTTATTACGTTACGCTTTTATTAACTTGACTACTGATTTTTCTTTTTTTAGTAACAAAAAATTTGTACTATCTGGTTTTTTTGAATAATCCGGCTTCACCATAATATAATCTATAAAATACAAAAAAACCACAATATTACTGTGGTTTAAAGTGATGGCAGGGGTGGCAGGATTTGAACCTGCGAGTGCGAAAGTCAAAGTCTCGTGCCTTACCGCTTGGCGACACCCCTATGTCTGCCCGTTTAACAATCGGATTTTTAGACGGATAAGCCTTACAAATGGTATTAAGCATTTTACCCGCCAGGTCCGGTCATGTCCGCGCCTAATACGTCCATAACCCTCATTTATACCGGCGGTGATAAATATCGGCGGTTTTGGGACGTAATCCTTTGCACTTAACGGCAAGCTTTAAATATAAAAATCTATTTTTTATGGCTTGCCGCGGCAAAGGTACTAATGGGGTGAGTAAAGAGATTCGAACTCTCGGCCTCCAGAGCCACAATCTGGCGCTCTAACCAACTGAGCTATACCCACCATAAATTCGCAGGAACATAATCAACGGCGACGTTGCTATTTAAAACAAAAACCACATTAGATGATAACGGTAATAATAGCCTATCTGCCTTAGGCCTGAGTTTTAAAAAGACAGCCTGCCTTAAAAACTTGGCGCGCCAGAAGGGATTCGAACCCCTGACAACCGCCTTAGAAGGGCGATGCTCTATCCTGCTGAGCTACTGGCGCACATTGCCTTGCCAAATAGTTACCTTACAAAAAATGGAGCGGGTGATGGGAATCGGACCCACGCAGCCAGCTTGGAAGGCTGGAATTCTACCATTGAACTACACCCGCATAAAAATTGACACTTTGACTATTGAAACAGACAACGTATAGCCTGATTTTAAGCAATCTTTTGCACTACTCAAAAAAAAATTCTGTGCAATAATCGTAATATTTGTCAGCAATATTTTATTAGCGCCCGCTCAAAATACAAGCATTAAAGATAATAGCATACATAGAAAACTATGTCAAGAAAAAAACATCAAAAGCGGCAAAATTTAAAAATAAATCTCTAGCTTTGTCCTAATGATAAATTATCGTTTAAAATGCCATGAATGTTTTTTTACCTATAGTTTGTTTTGCCGCCTCTTTATTTTTTAATTGCGGCAATTCATTAATAAGCTTTTATATTCTGCAAAAGCGACATCATTATATCTTGAATTCTGCCATATGTTACATATTTTTATAGGACGTATAGCTGTCAACATTAAAGCTGCCTAAATAATTTAAGCAAAAAATTAAACTACTATCGGTTGAAGCCGATAGGTTCGACTGCGGCTGAAGCCGCCTAAAAGTCTTTGTGTATGTTAAAATTGTCTGATTTGGTTTTTTCCACTTCATCCTGATTCTTTATATATTCGGCTATTACTTCATCCGTTATACTTTATATCATATGTTCAGTAACTCGATTTCCTGTAATTCTCCTTTCTCTTTTCACCTCTGCCTTAGTATCGGGCTGCTAGTGAAAATTTATTGACCTAAAGCTTTCGCCTAAAGGCGAGGAATTTAACCCCGTTTCGAGATATTAAACGATTAAGCCGCCTTTAATAAAATGGTTTGTTGATATTTGCGCAAAGTTATCAAAATTTATTAATCAGGCAATCTTTTCAGTTTATTTAACAAATTCTCTAAAGCCTTTGCCCTGTGCGATACGGCGTTTTTTTCTTCTGTTTTTGCCTCGCCAAATGTCTTATTGAGGTCGTACGAGTAAAATAGCGGATCGTAGCCAAACCCGCCCCCGCCTTTTGGCATATGCAAAATTTCGCCCTCGCATTCGCCCCGTGCTACAACTATATTATCCTCGGATTTTACCAAAGCGACGACGCTGATGAATCTGCCCTTGCGGTTGCTTTCGCCTTTTAAGTTTGCTAGCAGCTTTTGATTATTAGCCTCGTCAGTTCCATGCCCCGAATACCTCGCCGAATATATGCCGGGCTCACCGCCGAGTACATCCACCGATAAGCCGCTGTCGTCACTGATTACGGCAGCGGTGACAGCATTATTGATTCCAGCCGCATTCACCAGTCTGTATATAGCAAGCGCTTTAATAACGGCATTTTCCTCAAAGGTTGTACCGGTTTCGTCCACGTCAAGATTTATCCCAGCCTCGCCCATTGATATAATGTCGTAGAGTCCGCCTAAAATCTGCTTGATTTCCTTGATTTTTCCCTTGTTATTGCTTGCAACTATTAAAATTTTCATGCCCGCTCCATATAAATTTCTTTTTTTTATACAGCAAAATAAACTTATTTTCCATATAGATAACCAAATAATGAGTCAGTTTGCAAATGAAAAATCTTATTCAAATGATATGTAACTCAAACCTACGCCTAATTTCGTATTTTTTTAGTAGCAATAGATGCCCTAAACGAGTGTGCAAGTTAGAAAATAAATCTATTAAATTATATCACATACTTGCCGGAGTTGCATACTAAATCGCTGACGGCAAATACTATAATTATGAAAAAACCGGCTAAGATTCTCAAAATTTTATCCCTGTGCATTGCGGCGGCACTAACTGCCGCAGTCATTTCGGGCTACCTTTTGTTAGAGCCTGCTGTTAGAATTCATGAGTTTGACAATCTTAACACGAATAAGCTTAAAGGAATACAGCGAACGATTCAGGTTTATGACGGCGGGCAATCACTTGTCACTGACAGCCTTATAATAAACAACAAAATTTACGTGAGATTTGGCGATTTAGCGCAGCATACAGTGGACGCATTTGTTTCAATTGAGGATACCCGTTTTTTTGAACATTCGGGAATTGATTATTACCGTATCGTGGGTTCGACGTTTAAAAATATAAAAAACAAAAGCTTTAAGGAAGGCGCGTCCACCATTACCCAACAACTTGTTAAAAATACTCACCTTACCGGCGAAAAAAAAATCAAGCGAAAACTTAACGAGATGCGAATCGCCGTTGATTTGGAGAGGCATTATAGTAAAAACGAGATTTTAGAGATGTATCTTAACGCAATCTATTTTGGAAATAACATATACGGGATTGGAGCAGCGGCCAAAACCTACTTTGGCAAGCCCGCCGCCGCTCTTAGTTTAAACGAGAGTGCCATGCTTGCCGCCATCATCAATAATCCGTCGCGCTATAACCCTGCGACTAATCCTAAACCAGCCAATCAGCGCAGACGGCTGGTGCTTTCGCAAATGAGAAAAAATAAAAAAATAACCGAAGGAGAATATTTGGCATGCGTAAATTCCGACATCTTAATCGAAAATGTATTTTTCGACCAATACGCAAACTTTTTGATAAGTGAAGCGTGCGAAGTCCTGTCTATAAGCAGAAGCGAATTTTTAAGCCGCAACTACATTATTAACACATACCTTGACGCAGTATTACAAAGCAAGATCAATTCGCTTTTAAAAGAATATCAATTTGGCGGAAAAAACAACTCTCTTAATGGCAGTTCGATTAAGGATAACGTCTATATTCAGGCAGTAGTTATGACAACACAAGGCGAAATTATCGCTAACGCCTGCAACACCAATCAAAATCTAAGCGAGGTCTACCGTCAGCCGGGATCAGTGATCAAGCCTGCTATTGCTTATGCTCCCGCCTTTGAAAAAAAGCTGGCCGTCCCAATCACTCCTATTCTTGACGAGCCTGTTAGCTTCAGCGGATACTCTCCTAAAAATTTCAGAAATAAAAGCCTTGGGTGGATTTCGGTTTCCGACTCTTTGATATTTTCACAAAATATACCTGCAATCAAGCTGATGGAGATGAGCGGAATCGAATATTCCAAAACAATAGCATCTCTTCTTGGGTATGAGTTTGTAAACGGTGACGACCATCTTGCTTTAGCGCTCGGAGGCATGACTAAAGGCGCAAAGCTTACGCAGATTGCCAATTCGTATCAGGCATTTGCTAATGGCGGCCGGTTTATTAAGGGCGGACATATCGAAAGTATTTTGGACGGGGGCGATATTATTTTTGAAACCCGTCAAAGCGATAACAGCCAAAGCAGTAGCGGACTAAACGACGACGGTATTAGTAGTGACGTTGAGTCGGATATTATCGGTAACGGCGTTATCAATATCAATACTGATAAGACTAGCAGTGGGCAAACAGTTTATAAGCGGAGTAATTTATGGAGACGTGCAGTATCCGAGGAAACGGCTTATTTTATAAACGCAATCCTTACTAAATGCGCAAAAGACGGGACGGCGCGAAGGATCGGAGGCACCGCGGCAGCAAAGACAGGAACCGTGGGTAACGAAAACGGTAACACCGATGCATTTACAGTGGTGTACAACGATAAGTATATAATCGCGGTATGGATAGGCGCAAAAAACGGAGTATTGCCTAACACCGTAAATGGCTCTACTCACCCTTGCATTATCGCAAAAAATATTTTAAATTACCTTCCGCCCGCTGACGGTTTTACAAAACCCGACGGAGTTATAGAAATCGAACTAGACAAAAGTGAATATAATAAAAATCACAAATTGATTCATGCGACAGATAACGCTTACGCTAAAGACAAAATAAAAGGCGAATTTTTACGCAGTCACCCGCCCGTCAAAAAGGTTCTTGACAATAAATTTATCATGCAGATGAACGATATAGATATCAAGAATTTTATAATATTAGAGTAATTAAATTACAGAATTGATTATAAAATCTAAATTTTGTTATAATTAGACGCTAAAATTCTACACTTAATTTTTGTATAAATCACAAAATGTTGTTATGTATTACGGCTGTTTATGTCTGACACAGTACTTAAATTGTAGCGCAATTTAGCATTTTGCCGTAATTCATTTAAAAAATAATTAAAGAGCTCGACTCTCCTGCTAAAAATTCGGTCAAACCAATATGTTTAAAATTTCATATCTTTAAAATCCAATTATTATAAACAAACCGGATAAAATAAATCGTTTTTAAATTTCGCTTTATTTCCCTATCATTACCGTTTCTAATTCCGATACCGCAACGTTTATCAGGCGGTCTAAATCATTGATTTTTGCAAGTTCGGCATAAGCCGCAAAAAGCGAAGGCCTTGTGACAGGATGCTTAGGCAAAAATACAGTGCAACAATCCTCAAACGGAAGAATGGAAGTTTCATAAGTTTCAATTATTTTGGCAATTTCGATTATTTCTTGTTTATCCATGCCAATCAGCGGCCTAAAAACAGGAATGTCCGCTACCGAATCGGTTATTATTAGACTTTCTAATGTTTGGCTCGCCACCTGTCCTAAGCTTTCGCCGCTAATTAAGCAGCCGCAGTGCATTTTTTTAGCGACAATCAAAGCAACCTTTATCATTATCATTCTAAGGCAAATTACCAAAAATCTCTCGTCACAGCACCTTTTAATCTCCTCTTGAATTTCGGTCAACTTAATCATATGAAGCGCAATCTTATTAGAATATCCCGCCAAAATTCCCGCAAGATCCTCTACTTTTTTGCGCGCCCGCTCATTTGTATATGGATACGAATGAAAATGCAAAGCCTCTAACAACAGCCCGCGCTTTAGCATCATGTAGCCCGCAACCGGACTATCCAACCCGCCGCTAAGCAACAACAGACCCTTACCAGAACTCCCCAGCGGAATCCCTCCGGCACACGCAATTGTATCCTTAAAAATAAAGGTATGCCCATCTTCTCGAACGTCAATATTTATCGAAAAATCAGGATTGTGCAGATCAACCGAAAGGTCAGAATTTTCATTTAAAATCCTGCCGCCAGCCGCAGCGCAGAGTTGCAAAGAGTTTAATTCAAATTTTTTGTCGGCACGGTTTGCATTGACCCTAAACGTCCCGCAGCAATCCTTTGCCAGCCCCGCACATGTCGCTAAAATATCCTCTAAAACAGTATTACACAAATATGCAACCGACAGCGAATGAAGCCCCGCAACCTTTTTACAACACAAAATTATCCCATCCATAGCATCATCGGTAAATTCGGATATAAAGTATCTGCCGCGCTGTTTAGAAAACTTACAGTCAAACGGCGCCAGCTTTGTTCTTATGTCGCCAATTAATTTATTCTCGAAAAAATCACGATTTTTACCCTTTAGATGAAGTTCGCCATAACGAAGCAAAATTATTTTTTTCATGTTTTTGTCCTTAATTATTTTTAACTTTAGAGATCTTACAAGCAAAATCCAACATAACAACTTGTTTATGTCT
The DNA here is from genome assembly GCA_023690525.1 of Holotrichia oblita. Taxonomy (NCBI): domain Eukaryota; kingdom Metazoa; phylum Arthropoda; class Insecta; order Coleoptera; family Scarabaeidae; genus Holotrichia; species Holotrichia oblita. The sequence goes on along the minus strand of JALQSN010000023.1, from coordinate 254,281 downwards.
GGCATAGTACATATCTTTGATATTTTTATCCATTCAACCGTCCGCTGAAAGTTTAAAGAATTTTCAGCCATACAACTTTCGTTAAAAACTTGATTTACAATCGGATTTTATTCTTTAGTATATTTAATATCTTTGATATTCTTTCGGCGGCGGTTACCACCTCGCCAAACGCCGTATTTACAGAAAAGCTTAAGCGAATATTTCCTTCTATAGATTTTTTGTCACAACCCATAGCGGCAAGCACTCTGTTTTCAGAGGATTTTGACGAGCAAGCAGAACCTAGCCCCACTAGCACATCCTCGTCCGAGAGCATGTGCTGCAAAATCTCTGACCTGATGCCGGGATACGATAACGATAAAATAAAACCACTATTTTCGCCCACACTATCACCGTCTGCGCCGTTATAAATCCAACCTTCTTTCACAAGCTTTTGCATTAGATAGTCAAAGTTCTTCCTGACACCGCTTCTGTCGAAACGCTCAGCAAAAACTTTTACCGCCTCGGCAAACCCAACAATCCCCACTGTGTTTTCGGTGCCGCTACGAAGTCCATTTTCCTGACCTCCGCCATAAATAAATGGAGCAATTCGATTTTTCTTATTTATATAAAGAGCACCACATCCCTTTGGCCCGCAAATCTTGTGAGCGCTAATTGTATAAAAATCCACATCCATTCTTTTAACGTCTGTCTTTAGTTTGCAAAAAGCCTGAACTCCGTCAGCGTGAATCAACGCTTTTGGAGATTTTTTACGTATTAGTTTTGTAATGGACGACAGGTCATTGATCATACCCGTCTCGTTACTGCAATGAATAATAGAAACCAGCGAAGTATCAATGTCAAGTTTTTTTTCTAAATCCGCCATATCCAAAACACCGCTAAACGTAAGTCCTGCGACCCTTACGTCAAACCCCTTTCCCTTTAAATACATCGCAGTGTTATATACCGAAGGATGTTCGCCCGCCGAAATAACAATGTTTCCTTTTTTGTTTTTAAATCCACAATTTAGCGCCCAATTGTTGGATTCGGTCGCGCAGGAAGTAAAGAATATCTCGTCTTTTTTCGCCCCCAAACCACTCGCAATCGTTTGGCGTGAGCAATCCATCATTTCCTTAATTTTTAGCGAACTCCCATATAATGCGGATGGATTATAGAAATTCGCACTATTTATGTCTGACATAGTACTTAAAACCTCATCAAAAACTCGTGTTGTACTTGCATTATCCAAAAAAATCAACGCTTTCTTTCCTCCTTGTTTGACGTTTCACTTTTTAAGACTACCGTCTTAGCTCCAACGGGTACAACCTTTTACAACTTGCGTTTAAACCATTTTTCAATTTCAGTCCTACTGATTTTAATCACCGCAGGTCTGCCGTGCGGACATAAAACCGTACCCGTTTCCGACATTCTTAAAAGTAACGCTTCAATCTCATTTTCGGAAAGATCGTCCTCACCTTTAACCGCCGCCTTGCACGCCGCCTGCATAATCTCTTCTCTTATAAACCTTGCCGCCGTCAGTCTTTTAGTTTTTAAAGACTCGATTAAGATTTCAACAAACTGCGATTCATCAAACCTTAGCGAAACAAACGGCACACCTGTTAGTACATATTCCAGTTCGGCATTTTTTTCGACGATTACTCCAAGCATCTCCATCTCGCCGAGGCTATCATCAATAAGAATGCCGTCATCGTACGATAGCGAAAAGGCGTACGGGACGAGTAAATTTTGAATCATCACCCGCTTATTTTGGACATCACTACAGAGCTTATCATAAATCAATCGCTCATGAGCGGCATGCTGATCGATTATATAACAATTGTTGCCAGACTGAAACAAAATATAAGTGTCAAACAGCTTGCCGATTCGCTTTGATGAGTTTTTATTTATCAAGACAGTCTCGCTGAAATTTTCGCCAAAAATACTGCTCTCGGCGAAACTGTCTACGATTTTACTACCGATATATGTGGCATTAAGGGAGTCACTACCTGCATCATCTGCAAAAACTTCACCTTTATAAGAAACCATTCCTGATTTGCGGTTAGTCAAAAATTCACTTACCGCAACACCAAACGGTTTTTCCTTTAAGTTTTGGAGAGCGTCATAAGCCTCCCCATAAGGTTTATTTAAGTAAGAATTATTTAAAGGAGTAACCGAAAACATATTTACTTTTTCAAATTTTTCACCGTTCTCTTTTTTATTAATATCCAAATCGCTGGCTGGGTTTATCCCTCCGTTATTATCAAAGCTGTCGTTAAAGTTATCATTTTTATCTGTAAATTTATAAAAATTTTCATTTTTCTTATCAATATTATTCTCATTATTCGCGCCGGCCGCCTGAGTGTCCGCGGTTTTTATCGGAACGGCATAAGTAGATAATCCGTATAAGGTTTCGTTAATCACATTCTGCAAGACCGACAAAACCCGTTTAGGCTGAGCAAACCGCACCTGCATTTTTGCAGGATGAATATTGACGTCTACCATATCCGCGGGCAAATCCACAAACAGCACATACATCGGGTATTGCCGCGTCATTAAGTAATCCTTAAAGCAGCTATAAACAGCAAATGAGATGTCACTATCCGAAACATACCTGCCATTGACAATAAGCGTTTGGTAAGAGCGATTATACTTAGAGTAGCCCGGACGAGATATAAACCCATAAATCTTTAGATCGTCAAATTCCGCTTTTTTCACATTAATTTCGGAGAGGTTGTCCATCACCTCCATGCCGTAAACGCTGACAATCGCGTCCGCAAGCCCCCTGCCACCCGACTGATAAACCACCTTTCCGTCCGCTGAATATTTTATTGCAACGTCGTGGTTAGCTAAAATCATCCGCGACACCAAATTACTGATTTCGGCTTCTTCGGCCTTGGGCTTACCGAGGAACTTTTTTCGCGCGGGAATGCTGGCAAACAAGTCTTCTACCGCCACGCTTGTTCCAAGCGGAGCGCCGCACTCCCCACTTGCCACAATCACTCCGTTATCCATAGTTAGGAAGTTTGCAATCTCGCTGCCACGCATTCGGGAAGTTAGTACGACCCTTGAAACTGCCGCAATACTGCTTAGCGCTTCCCCTCTAAAACCAAGTGTCATAATATTATCCAAATCGGACACCGATAGAATTTTGCTGGTGGCATGAGGCAAAAATGCTTTATCAAGATCGCCCCTATCCATTCCACAACCATTATCCGTCACTCTGATGCTTTGAATCCCGCCGCTCTCGATGGCTATGTTTATAGAGGTTGCGCCCGCATCTAAACTGTTTTCGACAAGCTCTTTTATGATAGATTTCGGCCTTTCGACAACCTCGCCTGCGGCTATGCGGTTAAATATGTAGCTATCTAAAATATTGATTTTACCCATGTCACCTCCTTGATTTCAGTGTTTATGCCTGACACAGTACTTAAAGTTTAATTTATTTGTTTAATACTCAACGATTTTTAATTCACCTGATTTGTACAGAAAAGAAATTTTTATTTTCACCTCTTAGCAAAAGACAACATGCCGTCAGGCTTTTTCTGCTTTCTCTTTTAAATCATTTAAAATATCTAAGGCATGGCGGGGCGAAATTGAATTTACGTCAAGCTCGGATAGGATTTTGTAAATCTCGCTTTGGACAGGATTTGCGAAAATTGATAGTTGGGCGGATTGCTCTTTGGGAGCCAGTCTAGTTTGTTTTGCAATATCCACACTGTTTAATTTCTTTAGTAATTCCTTAGCCCGCAATATTACCTCGGGCGGCAATCCCGCAAGGTTTGCAACCTCTATGCCAAAGCTGCGATTGGCACTCCCCCTCATCAGCTTGCGCACAAATACAATCGAGTCACCAGATTCCCTTACTGTAAGCTTGTAGTTTTTGACCCCATTAAGCGCCCCCTCAAGCTCGGTAAGCTCGTGATAGTGGGTGGAGAATAATACCTTCGCCCCGAATTTATTCGCAAGAGTCTCTAAAATCGCCCACGCTATACTAAGCCCGTCGTATGTTGAGGTGCCGCGCCCCACCTCGTCAAGGATGATAAGACTTCGGTCACCCGCACTCTGCAATATCGACGACACCTCGTTCATCTCTACCATAAAGGTGCTTCGGCCTGTTTTCATATCATCACTTGCGCCGATTCGGGTAAAAATTTTGTCGGTGATACAGATTTCCGCGTTTTCGGCAGGTACAAAACAGCCAACTTGAGCCATAATCGCAATCAACGCAACCTGCCTCATATAAACGCTTTTGCCCGCCATATTGGGGCCTGTAATAATCATGATTTTATTATCCGCAACATCTAAAACAGTATCATTAGGTACAAAAGCATCCTTAATTAACTGCTCAACCACGGGGTGACGTCCCTCTATTATTTTTATATGGTCGAATTCGCCGACTGTCGGACGCGTATAACCATTTTGGCCGGAAATTTCGGTAAACGCTATAAGACAGTCCAAGGAGGCGAGAGCTTTAGCGGTTTTGACAATCGCCGCAAGTTCCTGTTTGATTCGGGCTAAAATTCCGTCAAAAATTTCGTTTTCCCGCCTGACCGCATGCTCGTTGGCGTTCTGAATTTCGTATTCCAACTGTTTCAGATCGGCGGTAATGTACCTTTCACTATTCATGGTCGAACCCTTACGCTCGTACCTGTACGGAACTAAATTCAGGCTGGATTTAGGCACTTCGATATAGTAACCGATGATTCTGTTGTGGCTGATTTTAAGATTTTTTATGCCCGTGGCGTCTCTTTCGACACGCTCGGTTTCCCGCTCTATTCGTTCAGAGTCCTTTTTTAGCACCAAAAACGAATCCAGCCTGGCGTCATAGCCGTCGTTTATCATCCCGCCGTCTCTAGCCAAAAAAGGAGCATCACTTTTTACTGCAGCAATGATTAGCGAAGAAAGCTCTGTATGGTCTGAGATTTCGGTACATAAATCGGCGAAAATCGTAGAATTGAGTCCGCGCAAAACCACCTTTATTTCGGGAATTTTTTTAAGCGAGCTGCCCAGCGCAAAACACTCTTTAGGTGAAATACCGCCGCAAGAAAGTCTGCCGCAAATTCTCTCGATATCCTTAATCTCGCTACCAAAAATTTCAGCCAGCCGCCTTGCCGCAAATTGCGCGTTGCGGATTAGTTCGCCCACTCCGTCCAGCCTTTGATTAATTTGGTTTACGTCCAGTAGCGGCGACTCTAGCCAGCTGCGCAAGGTTCGTGCACCCATTGCCGTTTTAGTTTTGTCAAGCACCCATAATAATGAGCCCTTCTTCTTGCCGTCCACAATGTTTTGAAAAAGCTCCAAATTGCGACGCGCCGAGTAGTCCATACTCAGACTTTTTGCGCCGTCCGCATGTGAGGGATTAAGGTGAGCTAACCTTCGTTTTTGCGTAAAATTTATGTAGCTAAGGAGTGCGCCGACAGCAGGTACGCAATTTTCGCTTCCTTTTAACACTCCGTTTATTCCATTTGCACTTGCGACACTTGCGTTAATGCTTGCCCCATTAAGCCTGCTTGATTTAAGCGTTTTAAGATAATCATCGCCAAGCTGCTCGGATATCGCCTTAATTGCATTTTGGTACTCAAACGCGGTTTCGTCAAAAATGGTAAACGGACAAACCGCGCCGTATTTTACGGTAGAAAGGTTGATACTTTTTACCTGCATTTCGATATTACACAAAATTTCGGACGGCTCTAACCTGCCAAGCAGTTCGTTAAGCTTTAAAAACGATTCACAAAGGCAGTACCCTAATTCGCCGGTAGAAATATCCGCCCATGCCGCCGAAATTACGTCGCCGCATGAATAAACGCAGCACAAAAAATTGTTTTTTTCACGATCGAGAATCGTGTCTTCTACAACGGTTCCGGGCGTGATTATCCTTACAACCTCGCGGTCGACAAGTTCTTTGCCCTTTTTAGGCTCGGAAACTTGTTCGCAAATAGCCACCTTGTAGCCTTTATTTATCAGGCGTGAGATATAGCTTTCGGCAGAATGATAAGGTACTCCGCACATCGGCGCCTCGTTTTTTCCGCCGCAGAATTTTTTGGTCAAAACAATCTCTAATTCGCGGCTTGCGGTTTCGGCGTCATCGTAAAAAAGCTCGTAAAAGTCGCCCATTCTAAAAAAAACCAAAGCGTTTTTATGCCGCGCCTTAACATCCTTATATTGTCGCATCATGGGTGAATCAAGCATCTTTAGGTTCTCCATAAGTTAATTATAAAGTATTTATATAAAGTTACAATAAAATTATTATATAGGGATTTATTGTTTAGATACAAAAAAACAGCTATTTATGTCTGATATAGTACTTATTTTTTACTGTTTTGTAGCTTTTTTAACAAAAATGTATAAATGCAACTACTAACAATTTCTCTATTTTACAATCTCGCCTAAAAGTCGTGTGTTTTTTACCGCGGTAATTTTTACTCTTACAAAGCTACCTACAAAAGTCTCGTCCGCCGTAAAATAAACCGCCCTGTCTTCGCAAGTCTTGCCGTACGCCTTTCCGTTTTCGCTTTTTTCACAAAGCACCTTGTACTCCTTTTGCAAACATGTTTTTGCGTCAAGCAAACTAATCTCAAACTGCTTTTTTATCAGCCTTTCGATACGCTCTGTTTTTACAGATTCTTCGATTTGCCCATCCATTAAATCAGCCTTTGTTCCGCTGCGACGATTGTAAATAAAGGTATACAAGCTGTTAAATCGCACCTCCTCTACAAGGCGCAAAGAGTCCAAAAAGTCTTCGCCGGTTTCGGTCGGAAAGCCCACCATAAGGTCGCTTGATAGACCACAGTCAGGGATGTACTTTTTTATCAGCTTTATTAAATCAAGGTATTGCGTACGGGTATACGGGCGGTTCATAAGTTTTAAAATCCTGTCGCTTCCCGACTGAACAGGCAAATGTATGTATTTTGCCAAATTTCGGCCTTCTGCAATCGTTTTTATAACATCCTCGCTTAAGTCCTTGGGGTGAGATGTCATAAATTTAATCTTAAACTCTCCGTCTAAATCGTTTAGCGCCTTTAATAAAGAGCAAAAATCCATTTTATCGCCCTTTTTATCGCCCTTATCGCCAAAATTGCCACAGGTACTATTAGCACCGTCTTTTTTAAAGTCATTATTATTCAAGATATTATTTTTAAAAAAGTCCTTGCCGTAGGAATTGACATTTTGTCCTAAAAGAGTGATTTCTTTATATCCATCCGCAATCAGTTTTTTTGCCTCTTCTATTATAGAAGCGGCAGAACGGCTACGTTCGCGTCCCCTTACATACGGGACAATACAATATGAGCAAAAATTATTGCACCCTTGCATTATATTTATAAACGCACTGATTTTATTGCTCCTTAAAGCAGGCGGCGGAAGAATGTCACGCTCGCTATCCCACACCTCAGTCAGTCTTTTGCGATTGACAGAAACAGTGTTGGCAGAGGTATTACGATTATCATTTAAATTATCGATTTGGCCGGCACAAATATTACCAAAAAGATTTTTGGCAGAATTAAAGTTAGTATCAGTGCCAGACCCAGCAGTGTTAAAACTATTTGTAATTTGATCTAAATATTCGCCCAACATATATAGGTTGTGTGTGCCGATAATCAAATCGACATACGAAAACCGCAGCCGTAGCTTATCCCCTTCGCCCGGTTTTTGCGGCATACATCCGCACAGCACAATCTTAAGGTCAGGCTTTAGCTGTTTTAACTTTTTCGCTTTGCCAACATGAGCGTAAATTTTAGATTCCGCCGTTTGCCTGATACAACAAGTATTGTAGACAATAATGTCGGCATCTTCTAGCCTATCTGCCGCCATATAATTTTTTTGACTTAAAATACCGGCAATTTTTTCGGATTCATGAACATTCATTTGACACCCGTAGGTATTAATGAAGTATAGTTTTTGCGTATCTTGTCCCATTATGTTTTTATTATAGCCTAACTAAGGTTTTTTCGCAATTATTTTAAATGTATTTCGTTTTCTTATTTTTCTTTAATTTAAAATCCATTTTCTTAAAACCTGCATACATAAATAAAAAATCCGAATTTATGATGGATTTTTGCGCTCATCAAGGCCATTTTAAAAAGTGCCGCGTACTGCAAAAAATGACATTGATGACCGTAAAATTTGTAAAGACACTCCTTTTAATTCATGTACAGGTTTAATTAAGCATATTTTGATTATGAAAAAATAAATCTTTTCTTTTATAAAAATAAATCATTCTTTCCGAGACGTATAAAAAATTTCAGCAATAAAAAACCTTTTAAAAATATATCATTTTTGTTTAAGTTTTTCAGTTTGCCCGCTATTATCTTGACACCCATTTCATTATATTGTATAATTGTACGAGTATTATGTCAGGCATAACATGCTACTATGTCAGACATACACGTCAAGCATAACAGTAGGAGGTCGGATTGAGCGATAATACTATAAATAGCGATTTGATTCGCGGACATATAGACACCATTATCTTAAAGTCGCTTTACGAAGGGGACCGGTACGGCTACGATATCATTAAAGAAATCGAGCAAAAAACGGACGGTGAATATAAGCTGAAACAGCCCACCCTTTATAGCTGCCTAAAACGCTTAGAGGAGCAAGGCTTTACAAGCTCGTATTGGGGCGCAAAGTCTATGGGCGGCCGCAAAAAATACTATACTCTGACAGACATGGGCAAGCAGCTTTTTATCAAAAATCACACCGACTGGGAACGCTCGCGCAGTATTATCGACAAACTGGTGTCCGAAGGTTTTAGATATAACAACATTGAGTCGGATAAAGATAGACCGGACGCATTTGCCTCGCACTCTATCTCCGATAAAGATTTTAATGTAGAGAAAGACGCAGTATCGGGCAAAAAAACTAGCGATAACTTTGATCTCGAAAAAGCTAAGCCTGTTAATTCCGACGGCTCTAAAAATTATAACAATTCTACCAGTGAATTTAATCCATTTTCTAACGCAGCTTTTTCGGATAGCGAATCAACAAATAACTATATTAATGTAGATGCCGATGCAAATTTTTCTAACGACAGGCTTGTCGTTGGTCCCATCGAGGGATTAGAAAATTTGTTTGATAGCGAAAAGGATAGCCGCACAAGCCGCGGACTTTTTGACGGCGCGCCAAATACTCATTATTATCAAAATTTTGACGATGCCCCTAACGTCGAAAACGCAAACAGCGTCTACAATCTTAACCAAAAATATTACGACAACTTTGATTCTCCTGTCGGCGGCATTGCCGGCAATACCGTTAGCGACAACAATGATGAAATACTTTTTGATAAAAAGTATTCTAAAATCAAGCAAAATCAAAGCGAAATACGGACAGACGCATTATATAGCTCACAGGAGTTGCAGAATTCACAGGGATTACAGAACATTGAGGATGCATGTAGAGAGCTTACCGAGAGCGAAACAGACCCTAACCATTTAATTAGAAAGGTTGATTTTTCTAAATCCACATACGAACTTGCGCCTGGTTCGGATATTTTGACCGAGGTCACTGTTACGGATACGTATGGTACCGAATCCGACGCAAAGCATAACACGTCTGCAGGCAATGACACCCGTTCCGAATACAGCAGGGAAACAAAAAAACCAAGCCAATTCCGCCATATTGCAAGCGATTGCGATTTTACGACAAACGAGTCATATTATCTTAACCAAAAAGATAAGCCGAGTTATATCGACGAGGTTGCAAGCGCGGTTTATGTTCAGCCTGCGGCAAAAAAAAATCGGTACGAGGAAACCCCATACATATACGAAGATGAATTGCCTTACGAGGAACATTTTAAGCAGCAGTATGGCAAGGACGCTGAAAATACAAATACAGATTCTAATTCTTCGATTTCTAATTCTTCGATAATTAGTTCGGCAGATGACTTTACGGATGGCTTAGTCAAAGATTCGGCAGCAGCGATTTCTACAAAACGAGCTCAAACAGATAACGACGCTACAATAGAATTACCGTCACATACGGCAGGCAGCGGCATTACGAGCGCCGGTGAGGAGCCGGATGGAAGCGGCTATGACGTAAACGAACTCAAGTCCGAGTTTCATGAAAATGACGAAGCTGACGACCAAAATTTTTCGCAATTTATTAAATATGATTCTTCGATTAGTAATAGCCTTAGCGACAATGAAATAGTAAATCGCGACTACTTACCTACCCTAAGCAAGCTGATACGCGAGCAAAAACCGCAAGAACAAAAACCGCAATACAGTAGCGATCCGTATCTGCAAAACAAGCTTGTAAAAACTGAGGAAGCCACAACTCATTTAGGCGACCGTATGATAATCCGCAAGCCCAACGACAGCATTAAGGAATACAACAGCGAAAACTTCTTTTATAGCAACAAACTGAAGTTGGCTCACTATTTTATACTTTTTCTGGCAATGCTGGCAGAAACCGCAATAGTATTTGCTTTTGCCGAACTTGGTATACATAAAGGCGTTATCACAAGCACAGACGGCCAAATATATTTAGCGGGAGTTTTAGTAGCAGTCTTGCTACCTTTTATCGCATTCGTAATGGCGGCCCTAAGCTTTCATAAACGCAAAAAGATTGACTTTGATTTTAAATCCTCACTTAGCTTCCGCTTGATTCTTACTGCCCTGCTCTGCCTGATTATAGCTTTAGTCAATGTGTACTTAAAAATTACCACAAAACCATTTACAGAATATCTTGCAAGGTTTATATATCCTATGGTTATGGCGGCAAATATAGTGATAAGTTTATTTATCTATAAACCGTTATTAATGTCCAAAAAATTCAACTGTCAATAAATAAATAACTTATAAATCTTTGATATGACATATTTAACAAATATCCTCGCGTAACACGTGGGGATATTTCATTTAGCCAATTAGCGCCTGATATTTACAATTTTCGCTGATTTAAAACAATTATTAATAACTCTTAAAGAACTTTGGATCTAAATTTCATCGCTCGATTAACAATAACAATAAATGTATATCAATACAATACAATAGGATAGCTACAAACGACAGAGAGCTAAATAAATCCTTAGTTTGATTGACAAAGCTATACAAAAGCTAAAACATATTATGAAGATTTTTGCTTAATTATTTGAAAGACAATAAAGATTTAATTTTGGTAGTCAAGTACCAGCCGCTAAGCGGGGTGCTTGATTAAGCCCTATAAGGGCATGGTACTAGCAGTGCTACTCGCACGCTGAAAATACCAGCAATCGCAATTCATTTCCGACCGCCACCTAAAAGGTGACTGTTCTTATTTGCTTCTTTAGCTTGCTCACCCTAATGGGTTGCAACAGCTGGCTTTTTACGCTTGCCGTTTTGTTTAATAAATTTAGAAATTTCTATTCCCACATTTTTTGTAATATTAGCCTATACCTCTTTTGTTTAACGCTATTCCTTACTCTCCCGCTTAGACGGTGGTTAATCTCCAATTTAAAAAATCCCCATAAAATATAAAGATTTTTAGGTCGCTTGGTTGTATTTGATATCAATACATGTCTAACAATCTTAAAGTATCAATTAATTTTATTAATCCGATCAGATAATTAACAAATTATTTATCGGCGGTTCTTTTTTTAGATTTGCGCTTATCAACAGATTTTTTTGGCTCGTATGACGCTTTGTCAAAAAGCTTTTCTCCGCTTTTCACTCGCTTTCCTTTCTCGATTTTGGATTTTATTAAGGCTATAACAAAAAATGCGATTAAAACCGCGCCAACAAGCGAAATCCATACAGGAATTCCCCATCCGCTAAACGGAATAATCTCACCACTGCCCAAAAACGCCGTAAACCCTATCATTATTGGACGCGTTAACATCATAGCGATTAAAAAAAATCGCTTGCTCATATTACTGATTCCTGCCACCATGCACAAAATGTCGTCTGGAAAAAACGGAAAAAGCAACATAACAACAAAAAGCCCCTTGCCCTTATCGTTTAACAGCTTCGCATATTTTTCGGTTTTTTCTGTCCCGCACATCCACGACACCAGTCGCTTGCCAAACGAACGTCCTAGCATAAACGCAAAAAACGAGCCGATATATGTACCCAGCGTAGACAGCACAAAAGACCAAAACGGACCGTAAATAGCGACGCCTATCAAAATTGTAACAGCGGATGGAATAGGCAGCACAACCACCTGAAAAATTGTCAATAACAAAAAGACAATTACGCCCCACTGTTTTGTGCTTAAAATAAAAGCCTTGATTTTGTCAAAATCTTTAAAATAATAAATCCAGCCCGTCTGATCTAAAACCGTATATAAAATCAATATAGCAGAAAGAAAAATCGAAGCAAAAAGCAATAATCTGTATATTGTTTTGGATTTTCCGCTCACCGTAGGAATCAGTATGCAAAGTAATAAAAAAGCAAGCACCACCGTCACGCGAATAATCTTGTTTAAGTTGTAAAGAAGCATACACGAAACTGTCGTCATTGCAAGATTAAGCAAAACGAAAGAAATATCGGTTATTATCCTTTTAGACGAATCCCTCATTGCTATTAGTGTATGTACGGCCGTGCGCTAATATAAGACCAAAATAATGTCAAAAAAAAACTAATTTTAATTTTTTTTATTTGGATATTTAAATTACACCTAAGTCTTATAAAATTATCTGCTGCCAAATATTACATTACAGATCGATTAAAGTTTTAAAATTTCTTCTCGTGCCAGTTTGTCGCACTTGTTGTTGATTTCGTTATCGCTGTGTCCTTTTACTTTTACAAAACTGACCACATGCCGATCCATCGCAAGCAAAAGGTCTATCCACAAATCTTTATTTTTTACATCGCTCTTTTCGGCACTCTTCCAATTGTTGGATTTCCATGCATCAAGCCAACCCTTATTAATCGCATTTACGCAGTATGCCGAATCACTGTAAACAGTAACATTGCATGGCTCTTTCAGTTTTTTTAAACCCTCAATAACGGCAAACAGCTCCATTCGATTGTTTGTCGTTTCTTTAAAGCCGCCACTGACGGCCTTTTCTACACCGTTATATATCAGAATCGCCGCCCAGCCGCCTGCCCCGGGATTTCCGCTGCAAGCTCCATCGGTATACAAATCAATTTTTTTCATACCGTTTAATACTAACATTTATACTAAATTAAGTCAACCTTTACACCTTAAATCTAACAAGTAATAAACCTTTAATCACAAACATAAAAAAGTAAATTTTTCATCATGAACTACTAATAAACAACGCTATTAATTCCAAACAAATTAGAAAATTATAAATATTACAGCAAAAAAGGTTAGCCCATGTCTTTAATGGATACTAATAAACAACGCTATTAATTCCAAACAAATTAGAAAATTATAAATATTACAGCAAAAAAGGTTAGCTCATGTCTGACATAGTACATAATTTTAATATTTATTGGGATTTCAATCTCTATAAATCTAATCGCAAATTTAAAAACTCAATCCATAAAAGATTTTTTTGCAAAATAGTTGTAGCAACAAAATTTTTATCCGAATAATATATATCATGAAAACTATAGTTTTAGACCCCGGACACGGTGGATATGATTACGGAGCTGTCAATGGCAACCGTTATGAGAAAAATGATAACCTTCGCTTGGCCCTTGCGGTCAGGGATAAATTGCTTACGCAACAAGGCATAAAAGTAATTATGACCAGAGAAAGCGACGTTTTTATTCCGCTGTTAGAACGGAGCTACATATCTAACGCCGCTAGCGCTGATATTTTTGTGTCCCTGCACAGGAACTCATCTACCAATCCTGCGAGCAACGGCGTGGAAAACTATGTCTATATTAACCCCTCGGCAAAGAGTATCGCCTACGCCACTAACGTACTAAACAATGTGGTCAATGTCGGAGTGCAAAATAACCGCGGGCTAAAAAGTGACGATTTTTCGGTACTTCGCAATACCTACGCCCCCGCTCAACTGCTAGAGTTGGGATTTATCAGCAATTTCACCGACAATCTTTATTTTGACCGCTATTTTGACTCTTACGCCACGGCGATTGCGCGCGGAATTATGACATCGCTTGGACTAAGTTATGTCATAGTCAATGAGCGGGCGGCGACCATAAAATCGATTCAGTCCACCCTAAACAGCAGATACAACACAGGCCTGACGGTGGACGGAATTTACGGACCCAGCACCAGACGCGGGATTATCAAAGGTATTCAGAGTGAGCTAAATTCGCTGTACGGGGCAGGCTTGTCAGTTGACGGCGTCTTTGGCCCTATGACAAAAGCGAATATTCGTAGTTTACGCCGTGGAGCATCCGGGTATTATGTCTATCTTTTACAGGCCGCTTTGTTTGCCAATGGCTATAACCTTACATTAGACGGAATTTTTGGCAGACAAACAGAAGAGGCTTTACTTGAATTTCAGCAATCACGCGGTCTTACTCCCGACGCTATTGCAGGCCCCGGCACCTTTAGTGCTTTACTAACATAACGCCCTGATATATTTTAATAAATAAAAAAGGTTTTATAATTAATCATTATGAATTATTGGAATAATACCGATATTTCGTTAAATGTTCGGCGGATAGACGAGCGCACCAGCGGCGAAACAACCACGCGCTCGGCGCCACCGCAGCAATAGACGCGTACCGCGAAAAAATAAAAGAGCGTTCGCCAAGCATTTATCGAACATTGCCGTTGACTTTCAAGCCGAAAAATTATAATAATTACATTAAATTACTGTCTATGTCTGACATAGTACATACTTTTCGGTATTTTCGCTAAAATAAAATCCTAAGGCGGCGAAAACATGACTAAAGAAAAATCTTATATAAATTCGAACACAAAGCCAATTAATGATGGTACAAATGTTAAAAATTATGATAAAACATTAACATCATTAAAACTTGGCGAAATTGCAATTGTCACCGGAATAAACGCCGGCAAGGATACAAAAAGACGCTTTTTAGATCTTGGAATCGTAAGCGGCACAAGAATTAAGGCTCTTTACAAAAGTCCTTATGGCGATCCTGTCGCCTATTTAATTCGCGGCACGGTTATCGCGCTTCGCAGTGAGGATAGCCGTAATATAAGCATTAGTTGATCAATCATCTTAATATTAATTACCTTCTGATTGTTTTAAAATACCTTTAGATTAAAAAATACTCCGTCACGAATTTTCTAAAATTTTAAAGGAATTTTATGCAGACCCAAAAATCATTAACTATAGCTCTTGCTGGCAACCCAAACGTGGGCAAAAGTACGGTATTCAATAATCTGACAGGACTTAATCAGCATACAGGAAATTGGACAGGCAAAACGGTACAAAACGCACGCGGTAAGTGTAAATGGAGCGGCACCGATTTTGTGATTATGGATTTGCCCGGTATCTACTCGATAATATCGGGCAGCAGCGAGGAAGAACTTGCCCGTAACTATATCTGTTTTGACTCTCCAGATGCCGTTATTGTGGTGGCGGACGCAACTTCGTTGGAGCGCAACCTCAATCTACTGCTGCAAATTATAGAAATAACCGATAATGTAGTTCTTTGTCTCAATCTGATGGATGAGGCGAAAAAGAAAAAAATCATAATCGACCAAAAAAAGCTTGCCGAGATTTTAAAGATTCCGGTTATCGCAACTACTGCCACAAAAAGGAAGGGTGTTTTTGACCTTTTGGATGCCGCACGAAATATCGCACAAATTCGCACAAACAATACAACCAATATAACCGATATCTATTTACAAACCTCTTCAAGCGAGCGCGGCTACAAAATGAATTACGGAAAGCAAATCGAAACAGCGATAGAAATGATTATCCATGAAGTCGAAAGACTGACGCAAGGAAAAATAAACAGTCGTTTTATTGCACTTAAGATGTTGGGCGGAGAAAACAATATAATTGATGAGACAAATTTTCGTCTTAACATTGACTTATTTGGCGATAAACCCCTATCCGATATGCTTGATAAGGCAAAATTTTATTTAAATTCGTACGGGATTAGTTCTGAAGCTGTCTTTGTCGAGGATGTGGTCAGTCGCATAGTATATACCTGCGAAGAAATTGCTCAGAGCGTGGTTACCTTCCAAAATCCAGATTATAACGAAAAACACCTAAAAATCGACCGTATTTTGACATCGCGACAGTTTGGCGTACCAATAATGTTGGCGCTTTTAGGCATAATTTTTTTTATCACCATCGAGCTTGCCAACTTCCCCAGCCAATGGCTTGCCTCATTTTTTTCGCTAGTCGAAAAGCAGTTCAATCGTTTTTTTGTTTTTATCCACGCACCGTCATTTATACACTATCCCATTATGAATGGAATTTTTAGGACGACGGCATGGGTAATCTCAGTGATGTTGCCACCCATGGCAATTTTTTTTCCGCTATTTACACTGCTAGAGGATTTTGGATATCTGCCCAGAGTCGCCTTTAATCTTGACAAGCCGTTTAAAAAATGCGGATGTTGCGGCAAGCAATCGTTAACGATGTGCATGGGATTTGGCTGTAATGCGGCGGCGATCGTAGGCACACGCATAATTGATTCGCCGCGCGAAAAACTGATTGCTATCATAACCAATAATTTTGTGCCATGCAATGGGCGCTTTCCCACTCTTATCACCCTATCTAGCGTTACTGTTTCGGTTTTTTTTATGGGCGGAGTTGTCGCAAACTCGCTGCTAAGCGGGCTGGTTTCGACGTTAACAATCACAGTCGCTGTATTGGTCGGCATATTAGCCACATTTTTGGTTTCGTTATTTTTAAACAAGACATTTTTAAAAGGATTACCATCAAGTTTTAATCTAGAACTGCCGCCCTATCGTAAACCGCAAATAGGCAAGGTTTTAGTACGTTCACTCCTTGACCGAACAATCAAGGTACTTGGACGTGCCATCATTATCGCCGCGCCGTGCGGACTTGTTATTTGGCTGCTTGCTAACATAAATGTCAGTGGTGCCCCACTACTGTACTATATTGCCAGATTTTTACAGCCGCTTGGAAAACTGATGGGGCTGGACGGCTATATTTTGACCTCATTTATCTTAGGGTTTCCTGCAAACGAGATTGTACTGCCAATCGCAGTGATGAGTTACACAGATACAGCAACGCTTGCGGAAATCGGAAGTATTTCGGCTTTGGGGATGATACTAAAAGACAACGGCTGGACTATGCTGACCGCCGTCAATACCATGATATTTTGCCTTTTTCATTTTCCGTGCGCGACAACCTGCCTATCCATAAAAAAAGAAACCAAAAGCATAAGGTGGACGTTGCTTTCGGTTATTTTGCCTACCGCAATGGGCATATTTTTATGCATGGGAGTGACAGGAGCAGTAAAGCTTTTTTCGCTGTTTTTGTAAGAAATTACGGTATTTATTTAATTGGCCTCGTAACCTTTTTTAGCGGATAGTCCTTTTTGTCTGTCGTAGTTTTCTTTATTTTTGCTTAAGTAAATATCAAATAATTCCTGCGCCGATAAACCCGCATCTATACACATACCTATATAAAAATGGAGGATATCCACAAGCTCTTCTTTGACGGCACGCTCGTCTATCTCTTTGGGATTTTTCCACCACTTGTAGTTTATCTCGTTAAGAAGCTCGGATACCTCGTCAAGCAGTGCTAAGCTACGCTTTTGTATCCAGACCTCTTTAGTAAAATCGAGATTTCGTTTTTCGATTATGTAATCGTTAAGCTGTTTTTGCATATCAAAAATAATTTCCAGTTTATCCATTTTGTCCTTAGAGTTATCCATTATCTATCTCCTGTAAATTTTTTGCCGCAAGCGGAGTTTTACTTAATAATAAATACTAAAAATAGTTTTTATAGATGAAATCCGATACTATGTCTTAAATAAACAGCCTGCTTATGTCAGGCATAGTACCGGATTTGTCAATTTACCAAACGGGTTTAACATCGGGCTCTTTACCTAGATAGCTTAAAGCCGGAGTTTTGCCGCTGAACAGATTTTTGGCAAAAGCATTCACCTCATCTAACGACACAGCATTAATTTCCTGCAGTTTTTTGCCCATATCATACATTTGATCTGCCAGTAGCATTAGCTTGCCTATTGCCAACATTTGCGACTGCGAACTCTCCTGCGAAAAAACCATCGATGACTTTAGCTGTGTTTTTGCACGCAAAAATTCCTCATTTGTTATGCCGTGCTTTAGCAGTTTATCAACTTCACCTTTTATGCAATCCAAAACATTGCCGGTATTTTGCGCTGTATAATTGACACAAATGTTAAAAGAACCAGAACAAAAGTAAACTGACGGTGTCGAATATACCGAATATGCAAGTCCCATTTCCTCTCGGATTTTTTGAAAAAGCCTGCTGCTCATGCCGCCACCAAACATGATATTTAATATGGATTGCACCGGCACAAGGGGATCGTTAAACTTTAGCGAAGGAAATGCCAACATTAAATTGGATTGTTCGTACTTGTCGATTCGGATATTACTTTTTACAGCATATTTGCTTTTTTCGTTGCATTCGCATCCGCCCGCAATCCTTATATTAGGCAAAAAATATTGTTTTACCAGCCTGTCCACTTCGCCATCAGTGATTCCGCCCGCAAAAGCAATTACGATGTTTGAGGGATAATAGTGTTTATCCATGTACTGTTCGACGTCGGATTTGCCAAACCTTAAAATGTTTTCGGCGGGTCCGATTATTGTTTGGGCAAGCGAACCGTCGTAAAGAGCGTCCGATAAAAGGTCAAAGCAGACGTCCTCGGGCGAATCTTCCTGCATGTTGATTTCCTCTATGATTACCTTGCGTTCTCTATCCAATTCGTGCTTAGGAAAGGTTGATTCTAAAAAGATATGCGATAAAAGTTTGAAGCTTTCCTCTGTTTCGGAGGACAATGCCTTAAAAAAATAACAGGTACAATCCTTACCAGTAAAAGCATTGATGAGTGCTCCTCTATTTTCGAAATTTTTTGAGATTTCAAAAGCGTTTAGCTTGTCCGTCCCCTTAAACATCATATGTTCGATAAAGTGTGAGATTCCATTGTTGCTCGCGTTTTCCTTGCGAGAGCCTGCATTAGTCCATATGCCCACCGAAACCGAGTGCGTCTGTGATGTTTCCACCACGGCACGCAGTCCGTTTTTGTACCTTAATACCTTTGCCATATTGCGTAACTCCTTGTGCTTTGTATTTCTAATTTATCCTTTTTTTTAACGGATGATAAAACTAATGTGGCCGAATAAAAAATATATTTTATTTGATATAAACGGTATTATATCTTAAATCACTATACCTATTTGGCTGACTGCGGCGCAGTAGTCGCCTTGTAAATGCCTAAGTAATTTGAGGGCGCTTGTAATAGCGGCGCAGCCACAAACATAGTAAAAGCGCTAAACCAGTGCTGTAATAGTGTAATCTCACCTTGTAAATGCCCAGTAATTTGGCTTAATCGCTTGTAATACGCGGCCGCAGCCACATACATAGCAAAAGCTAAACCTGTGCTGTAATAGTTCAATTTTAAAACAGTATAATAAATATCTATTCTATTATTTACAGTTTTAGTTATTTTTATCTTGTTATCAGAGAGATTTTGGAACAGATTTTGGGTTATATCATTTCTGCCGCTAATGCCTTGTCGACCGTTGTGATTTTAAAGCCTTTGCCCTGAATATTACGTATAATATCACCCAAAGCATCAATTGTTTCAAATGTCGGATGCATCAAAATTAATGCTCCACCTGCGATATTTTTGACTGCACGACTATAAATCAATGTCTTATCTTTATCACGCAAGTCCATTGTGTCGTTAGTAGGTATGATGGTTTTGTACTCTAACGCATGAGCTGCTGTTAAGGTGGCGTCGCTATACGACCCTGACGGCGGCAGAAAAAGTGTCATATTTATACCCAAAATATCCTTGATGAGTGCATGGGTTATCGAGATTTCCTCGCCGCTACGCTGCTGCGACAAAGTTTTGTGGTCTAAATCATAATAGCCGTGATTACCAATCCCGTGACCTTTTGAATAAATTTTTTTTAAAATATCCTCATTCTGAGCCGCCCAAGCTCCGCCCACAAAAAATGTAGCCGTAACATCGTTTTGATCAAACAGGTTGAGCATAGACTCTATATATGCCGTGTTTTGCGGCACGCCCTGCACGCCGATCATAAAGCCAACGTTAGTCTTGCTACTCCCCCTACTTACGGGCTTAATGCTGTTGGAAACAGGAATGACTCCGCCAGCAAAGCCGACGGCCACTACAGTCACCACTACTAATCCAAGTATTACATTACATACTACGTTTTTGAAAAACTTAAAATTCCTCATAATCCACCCATATATATTATTCGAGGGCAGACAGATTATTTCAAAAATATGATAAAAACCTTTATTCTATATAAAAATATTTAATGATTCAGCCTAGATGCAATGTTATACGTATATATGAGATACAAACTATAGATAAATATCAAAATTTAATCCCTAAGGGTTAATTACTCGGACTAAAGTCCGCATCTTAAAGGCGAGTACTCGGACTAAAGTCCGGAGAGCGCTTCATTGATTAGCCTAAATGCAATGTTATACGTAGTAGATGAAGCATAAACTGTAGATAGCGCTTCATTGATTTAGCCAAATGCAAGGTTATCCGTAGTAGATAGATACAAACTATAGATAAAGTATCAAAATTTTAGTAAAATCATTTTAATTTTATGCGGTGCTAGACGTTAATTGATTGCTCATGTGCGACATCATATCAGCATATAAGCTATCAAACAATTTTTATTAGTCTAAGACGTTATTAAACACTAAAATTAACTATGTCCTTTTTATCAATACTATTATCTAACATTAGCTTTTATTTAACATAAAAGTATGCTTTTTATCTTTTTTGCCGGTTTGTATTAAATTATAGAAATTGTCAAAAATTTTTTACAATCATAACCGTAGTGATCTACGGTTATAATTCCGCCTATAGAAAAACCCCGTATTGGGGTTTTTCAGTAACATAAAGCTGTTGTTTATCGCGACAGCCTTTTTAAATTTTAAAGCTTTTTAACCAGCTTTAAATCTATTCCCTTAATGCCTACCTTGATTACCCTTACCTTGACGTTATCGCCAATATTTACGACATCTGTAACCTTTTCAACTCTGTCATTGCTCAACTTAGAGATGTGAATCATGCCGTCCTTGTTAGGCGTAAGGTATACCTTTGCTCCAAAGTCGCGACCCTCGGCATTGGTGAGTATCCTTGTGACGTATCCGTCAAACTCCTGACCTACCTCGGCATCGTTAATGATGGTCATAACGATTTCCTTAGCCTTAAGCAGCATTGCCTTATCTGCCGAGGCGATAAAGACTCTGCCGTCCTCCTCAATGTCAATTTTAACACCGGTATCTTCGATAATCTTGTTGATTACCTTGCCACCCTTTCCAATAACTTCGCCAATCTTTTCGGGGTCGATATTAAACGATATTATCTTGGGCGCATATTGCGACAGCTCTTTTCTAGGCTCGCTTAATGTGGCTAACATTCTATCCAAAATATGCAGTCTGCCTTTTCTTGCCTGCTCTAGCGCAGTTGTCAAAACCTGCTTATCAATGCCCTTGATTTTGATATCCATCTGGATGGCGGTTATGCCGTCCTTTGTGCCCGCGACCTTAAAGTCCATGTCGCCCAAAAAGTCCTCTAATCCCTGAATGTCAGACAGTACAGCAATCTTGCTGCTATTTTCGTCTTTGATTAGCCCCATTGCAATGCCCGCAACCGGCGCTTTAATAGGTACGCCCGCATCCATAAGCGACAGGGTGGAACCGCACACGCTCGCCTGCGACGTCGAACCGTTAGAGGATAAAATTTCGCTGACCATTCTTATGGCGTACGGGAATTCCGCTTCGGAAGGAATAATCGGCTCTAGCGCACGTTCAGCAAGAGCGCCATGGCCTATCTCGCGCCTGCCAGGAGAACGTAACGGTTTAGCTTCACCTGTAGAATAAGGCGGGAAATTGTACTGGTGCATATAGCGCTTATATGTTTCGTCGTCTAGATTTTCTAACTTTTGCACATCGGATATCGTGCCTAGCGTACAAGTAGTTAACGCCTGCGATTGACCTCTTGTAAACACTGCCGAACCGTGAACGCGGGGCAATACCGAAACCTCGCACCAAATATCGCGGATTTCGTGTTGCTTTCTGCCGTCCGGCCTGATACCGTCGTTCAGGATTTTTGCCCTGACCTTTTCCTTGGTCATATAATAAAGAGTGTCCTTGATCTCTCTGGTTTTGTCAGGAAAAATCTCGGCAAAATGCTCTAGCGTAATCTTGTCTACCTCGTCCTGTTTCGCCTGTCTGTTTTGCCTATCCATTTCGTTAAGAGCCTTGTCCAGCATAGAACCTGCAAATTCACGGACAGCAAAGGAAATTTCTTCGGGGATAGAGTAAAACTCAATTTCACGCTTAGGCTTTCCGACCTCTTTGACTATTTCGTTTATAAAGGCGACCTGCTTTTTTATCTCCTCGTGGCCAAACATGATGCCCCCAAGCATAACATCTTCGGTAACCATTTCGGCGCCGGCCTCAACCATCATAATGGCGTCTGCAGTGCCGCTGACTACTACGTGCATTTTACTTTTTGCGCGTTGCTCGTTATCGGGATTGATGACGTATTCGCCGTCAACGTAGCCCACTACCACCGAGCCTGTCGGTCCATAAAAAGGAATATCTGAAATCGAAAGAGCAATGGACGAACCAATCATGCCAAAAACCTCGGGCGGGATATTAGTATCCACCGAAAGAGCGGTTGCAACCACAGCTACGTCGTTGAACATTCCCTTAGGGAACAACGGGCGGAGCGGCCTGTCAATCAGGCGGGAAGTCAGGATTGCCTTGTCGCTTGCTCTACCCTCGCGCTTTTTAAAGCCGCCGGGGATTCTGCCTATCGCATACATTTTTTCTTCAAAATCTACGCCGAGAGGAAAAAAATCCATTCCCGGTCTGGGTTTTTCGGACATACTTACATTTGTCATTACTACCGTATCGCCGCAACGAATCAAACAGCTACCACTGGCCAGCTCGGCGTACGCACCAATCTCGACGGATACATCTCTGCCGCCAATGACGGTTTTAAAAATCTTCTTCTCCATTTTTTACTCTTTTCTCCTTCACTATATGTCACATTTATTTATAACTATCAATTAATAAGCGAGTTTTAATATTAATTTTTATATTGCCGTTTTATAATAAATTAATAAGTACCTTATAATTTTTTACAAGATTAACGCAGCAACTGCAATGATACACCAGTAAGATTAAAAGAAACTGTTAAAAATATCTAGTGCCACATTCGTTTCGGCCGAATCTGTTGAAAAGTAACTAGAAGCTCCGTCGTCGGGAATAATATAATGCTGTACACGGCAAACATATACATTTTTTAATGAAACCGCATTGATTTCAGAGGTGTTGCCCGCAAATTCTTCGGCTAGATCCTTATTGTTAAATTTATAAACCCAAACCTTAACATCTGAAATAGGCTCACCACTAGTTTCCTCATTCCATTCCTTTCCTAATCTTGCGTAAAAGCCCTCCGAAACGCCTGCAATTTTGTCAATATCCGCTTGAGGCATCGTTGTAACCGAATACCCCTCATCTTTGAACTTTTGTTTAATTTGATTCAGTGACGTATTTCCACAAGCCGCAAAAAGAAAAACGTTCACTAAAAGAATTGTCAATAATACCACTATCCTCTTTTTCATAATTCTCCTTTTCCACTACAAACATATGCAGTTTTGGCAAACATATAGTCAATATGTTACTGTATAATATACTAACATAAAAATAGGGGGCAAACTGAAATTTAGTAGCCCCCTTATTTTTTATTTTCTTAAATCAAGTTTAGCCACAATCTGTCTGTATCTTTCGATGTCAATTTCCTTTAGGTAGTTGAGCAGACTTCTGCGCGAACCAACCATCTGAAGAAGTCCGCGCCTGCTGTGGTGATCCTTTTATGCATTTGCAGATGCTCGGTCAGGTGGTTAATCCTTTGTGTGAGCAATGCGATTTGCACCTCCGGACTGCCTGTGTCACCTTCGTGGATTGCGAACTTAGCGATAATTTCGGCTTTAACGTTCTTTTCCATTGTTGTTTCCTCCTATTATAAAATTCGCCTTAAACTTAAGTAATTACCTGCGGAGAGCGGTAAAAACCTGTAGTAATAAGGTACATTGGTATTTTAACATATTTCTTTGCTAATGTAAACTAATTTGCAAGGAATTTTAATTTTAGAGCCAATCTTTCGTCAAAATTCTGTATATAAAGCTTTACGTCCCGTAGCGAGGCGTGCCTGTTTATCATACTTCCTCTGGGTATTATGATGTTTGATCCGCCGTTTGCGTTGATGTTTGCAGTGCTTAAGCCGCATGCAGGATATTTGACAGTCTTACTGATTGCTCCCGCGCCGCACCCCCAAACAGACGTGGCTTCTTCCATTACGGTAATATTATTGACGCTTTGCATATTTTTTAAACAAAAACCGACGTTTTCGAGGTTTTCCGCCATATTCTTTTGCCTGTATAAATAGTACGGTAAATATCCGTCGGAGGTTAAGCGTGCATAGGTATAATCTAACATATCCGTCACCATACAACCGCTGTGACGAAGACCATTTTCGTATGCCTTAGAACCGTTTTTGACGCTTAAAGTATGAACGGTTATGTTATGTGGTTTTAGCCGGCTTGCGCAATCTAGCGAATGTTTAAAATCATCGAGGGTTTCGCCGTTTAATCCTGCGATTAGATCCATATTTATTAAAAATCCATAGGCCTGGCTTAATCCGAAAGCATAATAGACGGATGACACCGAATGATTACGTCCGATAGTCTGCAAGGTTTTTTCTGAAAATGTTTGAGGATTTATGCTGATACGGTTTACACCGTTATCTCGCATTATCCTTAGTTTTTCGGAGGTTATTGTGTCGGGACGACCCGCCTCTAACGTAAACTCAATTTTGTTCCAGTCTGTTTTTGCATTATTTGCAAAGTTTGGCTTTTTTCCGTTTTTACAAAAATACATATCCCCGATATCTATCGCCTGCAAAAGCATTTCTAATTGTTTTTCGTCAAGTACGGTAGGAGTGCCTCCTCCTATATAAATCGATAAAATCTCTTTGTTTTGGCGGATTAGCAGGTCTTTGGTCGCCTTTATTTCGGTACATAAAAGAGTGAGATATTCGCTTATGAGTTCCTCGTTTTTTGCGGATGGAAGAGATACAAAAGAACAATATTGGCACTTTGTAGGACAAAACGGGATATGAACATATAGATTAACCTTATTTTCGTCCCGCGAAATAAAACCCTGTTGATTTTGGATTACCTGTTGGGTTAACATTGATTTCGCCTTAGAAACGTAATATCTATTTTGGAGTATTTCGGCAATTTTATCTATTCTGCTACCGGATTTATCTGTACCGCATGTTTTATCTATCCTGTCAGTCATACCACGGCTATCCGACTTGCCTGTACCGCAGGCCGCTAAAAAGGAATAGCCTATCTTTGTAGGCCGTATTCCCGTCAGGCTTCCCCACGGAAGCTCCCGCCCAAAATGCTGCCTTAAAGCAATGTATAGGTTTTTTTTTAGTCTTTTAGTTAGCTTGCGGATATAGAACTTTTGATTAAAACGGATAAATCCATCCGGTTTGATTTTAATTATCCGACGCCTGCACTTAGCAGTTTTTGGCTTAATAAAGTTATTAACCGCTTTACCGCCGCAGTGGTAATGATATATTTTGCCATCAACCTCCACCGTACAGTTTTTGCCAAAAAATCTTAAAACGACATTTAAATCGCCTTCAAAAAAAGGGACATACATTCTAATTATGTCCTTTAGTTCCGCCTTTATTTTTTTATTGTTACAATCAAAATTTATCATTATTTCTTTTTGGGCTGCCTCTATTTTAAAAGCAAAAATATTTGGCTGCAGTTTTTTTCAAAAAGGCAAGCATTTTGGATGGGTGCAAGAGTATATTTTTTCCTACAAAAATCTAAAGATTTTTGGGAACTTTGCTAAGCACCGCTATTAAAAAAGGCAATCTTTAAATGGCTTACAAAGGTTTTTGATATACAGTTATGCTGCAAATCAGGCAGTGTAGTTACATAAGATTGATCCGGAGGAATAATCTTTATTAATATTTTTAATGTCGATTATTTTAAATAAGGGTTAGTTATTTTTTCACGGGCTAATGTAGTAGGCATGCCGTGTCCGGGTAAGATATTATAGTCATTGGTGATTGCCGATAACTTTTTTAACGAAGCGGTCATATCCTGCTTGTTTCCGCCCGGAAAGTCAGTTCTGCCGATTGTTCCCAAAAAGAGTGTGTCGCCGCTAAACAAATAATCCCCCATCAAATAACAAACTCCGCCGGGAGTATGTCCGGGAGTTGCCGTCACCTTAAACTCTAAATCCCCCAGCCTTATAACATCGCCACCATTAACATCATTATAATCAAATTTTTCGATTATTTTGCCCAAGTATACGACGTGTCCGTTATCACGCACAAGGTAATCGTCTTGGGCGGACATATAAACTTTTGCACCTAATCTTTGCATGGCTGCGCACGAAAAGGTGTGGTCGTAATGCCCATGAGTCACCAGCACATAGTCAGGCTTTTTACCCTCTTTGCTTAAGATTTCAAGTAAATCTGCAGTGCTGCCGCCGGGATCAACCACCACCGTAACATTTTCGCCGAATATAAAATAGGTATTGGTACTAAATTCGGTCGTAAAGCTTGTAATTTTCATTTTTTATATACATTCTCCTTGGGAACAATAATTTTTATAATAGATAAGACGCATCTAAGTACCGCAACAGTTTACTATCACCCAAAGGAGTGTATCTAACCATATATGGCTCTTAGCATCTCTGGTGGCTGTTTGTGTTTGCTAATTTGGCAATGTTTCCATTGCCAACCACTTTTGCTATTTGTCGGCTCAATCAGACGGTAAGGCAAGCGTAGCGGCAATCTAGCAATATCTTATCTTCAACTTTTATCTCCGTGTAAGCTATTATTAAAGTTACGCTTATTGTTTAATTTTAAAATTGCGAAATACGTCAATGCATTTTAAATATTCAGATTTATCAAAAACAAACGGCTCGACTTCTGAAAACCATTCGATTTTCTCAAAGAATATCGGATTACCGTTTTCATCTAAATTCATCTTTTTTGACTCAATATTGAATTCAATCTCTGACCAACCTTTTTTGACCCCCATTCTTTGCCATGTAACAATCGTATCACCTGGAATAACCTCTGCAAGTATTACCGTGCCATAAAAAGCCCAATCTTCAGGACATAATAAAAGCGGTAATATTTTAATGCCGTCATCAATCCTGGCATGCGACCACACATACTTTTTATCTCTCGTGTCTTGGATAGATCTTTCATCATATATATCTAAAAGCGAACACCATAAACAGGAATAACGTAAGTCTATCTTTTTTAGCAGCTTATCTAATCTTATCCCGTCAACATAAATAAACAACAAATCCAGTTGGCGATAGTGTTTATTACTTTTTTTTAATTTTTTAGTTCTCTTTTCCCATTTTTTAATCTCTTTATCTGATTTTTCAGGAAAAACTCCTTAAATTCCTCTAATGTCATTTCGCTGTTTTCTAATCTTACTTCTATTTTATTCATCGTTTTATTATTTCCTAAATACAACTACATCCGCCTGTACACCTTATCCACCTGCGGAATCTGTGAAATCTTTTCGGTAAGTATCGTTATCTGCGCTATATCCGTCAGATTTACCATTAAGATTATTATTCCGTTGTTGTGCTTATCCACCCTTGCGTTTAGGCTCTCGATAGAGACGTTTTGTTTAGAAACAGTATTGGTAATTTCTGCTATAATGCCCGCAGTGTTTTTAGTTTCGATATGCAAAGCGGCGGTAAACGAGGTTTTGGGATTATTAGTCCAGCGTGCGTCCACCAGCCGAAACTCCTCGGCGTTTTTTAGGTTAGGACAGCTTGCGTGGTGAACCGCGATTCCCCGCCCGCGCGAGATAAAGCCGACTATTTGATCGCCCGGCACGGGCGTGCAACACTTGGCAATACGAACCAAAAGATCATCTTGACCCATCACGATTATGCCGCTGCCGTTCTCCTTTTTTTTGACGCCTGCCTTTTGCAGGATTTTGGTTACACCGCTTTCCTTTTTATGAAAATCAATCAGCTTTAATAGTATTTGGTTGACTGTGTAGCCGCCATATCCCACCGAGGCATACATGTCCTCCAGCGAGGTAATAGAATAACGCTGCATTACCACGTCTAACCACTTTTTGTTAAGTAGGTCGCTTAAATTATAGCCGCGTACTTTTGCTTCTTTTTCTAAAAGCTCCTTACCGCGCTTGATGTTATCCTCTTTCATTTCTTTTTTGAAAAAGGCGCGTATCTTTGTTTTTGCCTGAGATGACTTTACAAAACGCAGCCAATCACGGCTTGGCCCTTTGGAATTTGCCGAAGTGATAATATCCACATAATCACCGGTTTGCAGCTTGTTTTCTAGCGGCACGATTTTATTGTTGACTCTTGCTCCCACGCACTTGTTGCCCACCTCGCTATGAACGCTGTATGCAAAATCCACAGGCGTGGAGCCTTCGGGAAGCGATACCACATCGCCCTTAGGAGTAAAAATAAACACCTGTCCGCTGTATAAATCCAGCCTGAGCGATTCGTAAAACTCCTGCGGACTGGCATCGGATTGCTGCTCTATCATGTCGCGGATCCAACTGATTTTACCGTCAAGCTCGGTTTCACCTTTGCGGTTTTCTTTGTATTTCCAATGGGCGGCAACGCCATACTCGGCGATTTTGTGCATCTCAAAAGTGCGAATCTGAATCTCAAACGGCATACCGTACGAGGTCATTACGGTAGTATGCAAAGACTGATAATTATTCGCTTTAGGTACCGAGATGTAATCCTTAAATCTGCCCGGAATTGGCTTCCAGATGGTATGAATCATTCCCAGCACCTCGTAACAGTCCTTGATTTGCGGGACAATCACGCGCACGGCAGTGAGGTCGTAAATCTGTTCAAATGTCTTTTGCTGCTTTAGCATTTTTTTGTAAATACTGTAAAAATGCTTGGGCCTGCCGCTGACCTCGCCGTTAATATTCAGTTCTTTTAAAATAGCGGTTAGACGATGAACAAGACGGTTTATAAGTTCCTGCCTTTCGGCGCGTTTTAGCGGAATAGCGTCTAATAGCTGCTGATATGCGTCGGGTTCAAGCACACTGAAACATATATCTTCTAATTCGCATTTTATATAGCTTAAGCCTAATCTTGACGCAAGCGAGGCATAAATCTCTAATGTTTCCCTTGCAATTTCTTTTCGGCGGATTTCGGACTTACCGTCTATTGTGCGCATATTATGCAATCTGTCCGCCAGTTTAATCAGGATTACCCTGATATCCTTTGCCATCGCAAAATACATTCGGCGAAAGTTTTCGGCCTGTTCATCCTCTTTAGAGGCAAAGATGTATTTGGCAAGCTTTGTCACGCCCATTACCAAATCGGTAATCTCAGCGCCAAAGAGCGACTTTACCTCGGCCTCGGTGGCGGGAGTGTCCTCAATGGTATCGTGAAGAATGGCTGCGGCAATGGTCGCAAAGTCCAGCCCCATATCTAAAAGTATACCTGCAACGGCAACGGGATGAGTGATATATAATTCGCCTGACGCACGTTTTTGATTTTCGTGCTTTTTTTCGGCATAACTCAAAACGCCGTCTAATAGCTTACACTGAGCCTCGTCGAATATGGCTCTGTATTTATTTCTCAATTGCTCTATTTGTTCCATAGTTTTTTCCAAAAACCCCTGATTGGATTTTATAACTAAAGCGGTTTTTTAATTTTTCATAGGCGTATTTACATAAAAATGGCAATCGTATAAATAGTACTGTATTAAATTTAATTGTTTGTAAGAGCAGATATTTTAATTAAAAGTCAATATTAAGACAAATGCGTACTAGTACTACTTATATTAAAATAGGCTTTTAATCAAACGTACCATACAAAGTGCTATTTTTATGTAAATACACACTTATTGAATGATTTTTGAGATAAACTTTTTCAAGATAAAGGCGGATTAGCGGTATGTATAATTAATGAAAAAAACGACGGCTTTTTCACCAAAGAAATGAAAAATAAAAAATCGTTTATATAAAACTGTCGGTTTTGTTCAATTCTCTTAAAATGATTATTCTCTTTTCTTCTCTTAGGTGACGTAAAGTTGATTGCAAGAGGCGGCAACATCAAGTTTGCCGCAAATGAGCGTGCTTTGGTCGTACATAAGCGGCATATTATTCGTATCTTTAATTTCAAGCGGCAATTTTAAAGATTCTCTAGTTTTTGCGAAAGGTATTTGTAGGTTTCCGAATCTTTTAATTCTGCCCTTTTCCCCTTGTTTACCGTTACCAAAAAACCGCCGTTTTTTGATGTTTCGGTTAATCCTAATTCATTAAATACGGTAAGGCAGACTATAAATTGCCTGATGTCCAGCCCGGCAATTGATTTGGACATATTAAAGTAATAGCTGTAAAGTGATTGGGCGGGAGCAGCGTTTTGCCTGATTGCCTCAAAGTAATAGCCAAAAACATCTCTTTCTAGACTAATGCCCGATAAAAACAGCGAGTGGTCTATAGTTTGAGGCACAAAAATCTCGGCATTCGATTGTCTGCGTATATGCGAAATTACCTTGTCGTGAATGGGAGAATCTAAAAAAACAATCTTATCGTATAAAGAAAATAATAGGTTTTCGTCAAAATCAGGAGAAATTATGATGCGGTTATAGTTGTTTTTGGTGGTAGAATATATGAATTCCTTAAGGACTATCCGCTTAGCTGTTAGTGTACGCATAAATTTATCATAGGTTTCCTGACAACCCGCGATAAGCAAATTGCCGTATATGTCCTCGCTTATTATCTTAAAAAGTTCGTCTGCGGCATAAGGTATTGCCGATTTATTATTTGCGGAGTTTTCGTTAAAAAAATTGATTGCAGAGTTAACGCTTGCGGGAGATTTTATATTTAGCATTTTGATAAAATTTGCTTTGGCAATGTCATTGTTTATGTAAAGGTTCTGTCCCGCCGCCTGTCTTAATATACCACGAACTCCCGAAAAGCCGCTTAACTGCGCTTCAATTACTATATCTTTTTTTTCGGCGCCCAACAAAATTTGGTTTTTGCGCGAATAGTTAAACGCCATAATGCTAAGCTTACCTTCGGTCTGCACCTGCGTATGCACTGGGTTGCCCTTGCACGGAGTAACGTTTAATACGGCAGTTTGCAAATGAAAAAGCGGATTTACGTTACCGTTACCAAATGGCTCCATTAATTCTAAAGCCTTGACTAACTCGTAATTTAATTCGTTTTCGACCACATCTATATCGTACCCAAATGACGGCAAAAAGCAATCCTTGCTAAACCCCTTAACATACTCTTCAATCCGGGTACTGAATGATTCTATCTGCTGCTCGGCAATCGAAAAGCCAGCCGCTTGTTCATGTCCGCCAAACTCTATCAAAAGGTCAGACACCGAGGTAAGTGCCTTGTAAATATTTATTCCTTCGATACTGCGGGCGGTCCCCTTATAATGATCCTTGTTGCGTACCATCAAAAAGGTGGGACGCTTAAATTCGCCGGCCAGCCGCGCCGCCACAATGCCGGTAATTCCCTTTTCTTTATTAGGATATGACAGTGCAATGCTGTACCTCCCTGCCAATCCCTGATAACGCAGATCTGCAATAGCATCGGCATAAAGGTCGTCGGATACCTGTCTTCGCATGGTATTGTCCGCCTCAATTTCGTCTAAAATTGAGTTGATTTCGACAATGTCGTCGCTTATTAACAGGCGCAAGGCACGTGAAGCATCGCCCATTCTCCCCGCAGCATTGATACGCGGAGCAATTTTAAACGCAACATCGGTGCTTGTGATTTGATTGATTTCCAGCCGTTCTAACATTTTGGCGATGCCAAGGTTAGAGTGTTTGTTTATACATTTTAGTCCGCGCTGGACAAGCAGTCTATTCTCATCCATTAGCGGCACCAAGTCTGCAATCGTCGCAATCGCAGCCATATCCTCATACTCTTCCGCTCTTTGTTCGCCCAAATACGCCTGAACAATCTTAAAGGCAACGCCCGCCCCGGAAAGGTGCGCAAACGGATAGCCACTGTCCACTATATGCGGATTTATGATCAGGCAGTCAGGCAAGCGGTCTGATACCTCATGGTGGTCGGTGATAATTATATCTACGCCTAAATCCAGCACGTAATCTACTTCTGCCGCACTCGAAATTCCGCAGTCGCAAGTAAGGATCAAATCAGGACAAACATCCTCGATTATTTTATCCAATGATTCGACGCGTAATCCGTACCCATCGCCGCTACGGCTGGGGACATATGTGGAAACTTCTACACCCACCGATGACAAAAACAACGAAAGAATTGCGCCGGCGCAAATCCCGTCGGCATCATAATCACAGTAGACTACTACCCTTTGCCGCTCTGCCGCCGCCTGTTTTAGCCTTTCGATAACGGGTTTCATGTTTTTAAAAGCATACGGGTCGTAAAAATCATTCTTTTCGGGATGAATGTATTTTTGAATTTTTTCTTCGCTGTTTATTCCGCGCAAAAACAAAAGCTCGATAAATTTTACGGGCAGCTTCAGTCTGTAAGCCAGATCCGCAAGTAAGTCGGTATCAAATATTGAATTGTTTTTTTTGTATATTCTCATATGCGGCTAAAAAATTCACCTTCCATTTTACTTTTTAAACCAGAGTACATTCGCACAAAACGTAAAATAATCATAAAAACAGTGTTTTAACTTAAGCTTAGGACTTTATACGGGCAGTTATTTGATATAAAACAAATTGTATTAAAGTGCTGTTCGACTTGTTTAAAAGATAAATTTTTAGACAAAACAGACGCTTTATATGCTGTTTTAACAAATATAGCCACTCTATCCCGTTACTGCTAGTAAGTTATCTTTGTTATTTTTGTTTACATAAGTCAACCTGCAAATTCACGTTTTACCTGCTAATATAATTTTTGTTAAAAGTTAAAAATAATAAAGCCTTCCGCAAAACACTTGTCGCAAAAAAATTAATTTTACTTTGCTAACAAGCCCGCTAAGAAGGCTTTCAGTTATTTAAGAAATACTAAAGGGTACATACTGCAATCAACAAACTAATTACCCTTAAAATGCCTCCCTTTATACTAAGTAGCTTTACAAACAAGATTACAGACATATTTTGAGAAAGATAATGGTATAAAGCGCAGTTTATAGCGCTAAAAGTATGCGCATTTTGGCATTATTATGTTAACAGCGTCCCAAAAACGTTTGCGTTTTTCGGATAGAAATAAAAACCGCAAAACTCAAATCTAATAAAAGCGGAATTAATTAATTAATTGTTTCGTCCATTACCTCTGCGGGCGCGGCCTTTATCGTTTCCTTAGCGGCGGCTTTTTTGTTTTGTCCGCCGATTCTGAACTGCTTGACTTTGCCTAACCTGTCTTGCTTAAAGAAAACCCAAAGTGAGGGCGCAAAGCATATGCTAGAGAAAAATCCTGAAATTAGTCCAAAGACGATAGGCAATCCAAACATAGCTATGCCGTGTGTTCCGCCTATTGCCGCCACGATTACGGCTATTCCTACAACGGTAATTGCCGACAACGTTACAAACATATTGCGTATAAAGGTATGCTTTATCGCGCGGTTAGCAACGTCCGAAGCAGTGACATTCTCGTTAGAAGTATCAACTGTCTTTCGGATTTCGCGAATCCTGTCGAATAAAAATATATGATTAATAAGCGAATATATCATTACCGCCACAAGGGCAGCGATAAACGCAGTAGTTATCTGTACATGGAATACCGTCATCAGCACAAGTACCATTACCATGTCCAGGAAAAGTGACGATATAATCGAAACTGCGCCTGCTATCTCAAATCTGATAAAGACATAGAGCAACACCACAAGCAGAATAACAATAAAAGCATAAATCATACTGGAAACTAGCCCTAAGCTGAGCGTGCCGCTAGCCATTTCGACAGGCAAAACATCAATCGAAAAATATCTATCAATAGCTCCTGCCGATTTAAGCAATTCATCGGTTAGAGTCTGGCTGGAAGTAAAATTAAACTGCACCATATTATCGATGGGATTTTCGGGATCGTCATAGATAAATTCAAAATTAGTTGCGTTAATTCCATTTTCGGCTAAAGTAGCTTTTAGGTTTCCGCTGGTAATTTCGCTGGTAATAGGAGTATTGTAAGTTAAGGTGATTAAATCTCCTTTTGAAGTCGCTTTAGCAACAGATACCGAAACCGGATGCTGATACCTTACAATATCACTAACCGCTTTAGCAAAGTCCTTGTTAAGCTCGTCCATTACCTTGTCGCGTGACAATACGCTTAAAGACTTATCTGCCTTATACTCAATCCTTATGGCGTTGTCCGAAGCCTCTTTAGCGTTAACCCAACCAATGCGGGAAAGTCTTACGCCGTAATCTGTGCCATAATACGTATAACTATAATCCGAGATTAAGTTATTAATTTCTTTCTCGTAGTCGCTGTAAGTTTCAGAGCTGACATATTTGCCGGTTTTTACCGTAAGAGTATAGCCTCCGGTAAAATCGGTGCTTAAATTAAGCGGCGAGTCTGTTGCAAAGCCGAATATTACTCCCGCAATTATGCCGACTAAAAGCAGGCATATCGGAATAATAAAGAAGAGTTTTTTACGTTCTACTATCCTAAAATCTTTTTTCATAAGATTTTTCATTATACATTACCCCCTTCCGGAGATGATTCCTTTCTTTTTCTTTCAGCAATCCTTCTCTGGCGTTCCAAAATTTCCATTTCGGTAACGGCATCGTTTTGGTCTGCATTAATGCCCTCGTACCCCTCGCCTCTTTCCAGCTTGTACAATTTAGGTTCGGTTTGATTGATACGGACCATATAGTTTATAAACATACGGGTCAGCACCAACGAAGTGAATACCGCAAGCATTATTCCTATTAATAAGGTTATTGCAAAGCCCTTGACTGCGGTGTTACCAAAAAATATCAAAACTATGCTGACCAGCGCAATGATGATACCACTATCTATTATTGCTCTTATTGATTTTCTAAATCCGTAATGTGACGCTGATAAAATTGATTTACCATTGCGGTACTCGTCTTTTATGCGTTCGCAAATAGCGATATTGAACGCCGCCATAATGCTGATTGCTATCAGTACGCCGACTATACCCGGCAAGCTAAGCTGTACCCACGGGAATACCGCAAGTATAAACAACATAAGCACCGAAAAGGCTAAAACAGCAATGCTGCTAGCTACTCCAAACAGCCCATAAAGGAATATGGCGAGCGCGATAACAAGCACAAGACCTATAGCACCTGCGATTACGCCGACCTTAAGAGCGGTTTTTCCACTGGATTCCGAGATAGTTTCGACTCCCTTTACCGTCAGCTTTAAGCCGTACTTACCTGCCATAATCTGATTAGCAAGCAATCTGGAACTTTCGATTGTAAAGTTTTCGCTGGTTATAACAAGCTGTCCGTCTGTAATCGCCTCTGCCGGAAGAGTGATGTTCGAAACCGTAGTGTCGCCAAGCTTAATGCTTAACGTGCCGTTAGCGTTGTTTCCTGTAGCCGTCGCAAACAGCGGAGTTCCCGCGCTTGTCAGCTGAATAACTACCGCATAACCACTGGCAACAGCCGTTGCCGTAGCCTGCTTGATATGCTCACCAGTAAGGATGACATTATCGTTAATCACAAAGCTGACTTCGCCTGCTGTACCCAAAAGACCCAAAACAGCACTGGAATCCTGTTCCCCTGGGACGTTTACTCTGATTTTTCTAATACCTTCTTTTTCTACGGTAGGGTTGTACCCATTATTTTCTAAAATACCGGAAAGACTTGCGATAGTACTGCTTATCGCTTTGTCAAAGTTGCTTATATCCGAATCCTCTTCGACCTCGTAAAGGATAGACACGCCGCCAGTCAAGTCGACGCCCTTATCTATGGTTTTAGCAAAGCCTGTAAAGTCATTATAACCCCATAACCGAAAAGAACAAAACGCAAGCAAAAATCCCAATATAATCGCTACGCTAAACAAAGAAAGCTTAACTATTGACGATTCTCTTTTCATTTATTGCCTCCTGCACGCAAATAACAATTTATTATATAATTTTTAACATTTTAAAGTCAAACAATTTAGCTATATTTTGGAAAATAGTTTGTACAAGTTGTGATTACAGCTAAAGCTTGTCCAAATCTACTGAATAATCTTTTATTTTCCGATTTCGTCGCACGCCTTATCACACGTTTTATTGACGCATTCTTTATCACATTCATTACCATGCTCGATTGTGTAAATGGCAAGAGCCGCTTCGGTACGTTTTTTCATCAGCGCACAGCCTAACTCATAACTGCCGTCTATGCTACCCCCATGCTCTATAGAGTTTGCCGCACAGCCGCCCGAACAATAGTATTTGCTAAAGCAACCGCCGCATTTTTGCTTAGTGTAAACATTGCTGGCACAGAAGATTTTGGGCAGGCGGTCATCAAAGGTGCCGTCAAGCACACTGCCTATGCGGTACTCATCCTTGCCGTCAAAGCGGTGGCATGGATAAATTCCGCCGTCCGGAGACACAGCAAGGTACTCGCTGCCAGCTCCGCAGCCGGTGATACGCTTTTTTAAGCAAGGGCCTCCATCTAAATCCATCATAAAATGAAAAAAATTAAACCACTTGCCGCCCTTTCGTCTTTGGATATATTCTTTAGCCAAAACCTCGTACTGCTCTTCTAAAAACGGGAGATCGGCTGGTTTTAAGGCAAGCGGATGGCCATCAGGCAACACAACGGGCTCTAACGAAATTTGGTCAAAACCGTAATCGTTTAGGGCAAGTACGTCTGCAGCAAAGTCTTTGTTTAATGATGTAAATGTGCCGCGGATATAATAAAATTTATCGCCGCGCTTTTGCTTAAGCAGTTTTGCTCCCCGCAAAGACTCGTTAAAGGTGCTTTTGCCGTTTGCGTCAAGTCTAACAGAATTATGGACACTCTCGCGCCCGTCTATACTTACGACGACGTTATGCATTTCTTTATTAAAGTAATCTATAAGTTCCTCGGTAAGCCCGACGCCGTTTGTAGTAATTGTAAACCTGAATTTTTTTCCAGTTGTTTTTTCTAAGCCTCTGGCGTAATCAACCGTCTGCTTAACGACATCCATATTGAGTAAAGGCTCGCCCCCGAAAAAATCCACTTCCAAGTTTTTGCGGTTGCCGCTGCGTTTTACCAAAAAATCTATCGAAGATTTTGCAACCTTAAAACTCATATTCAGCCTTTCGGTACTATAACTGCCGCCGTCAGCAAAACAATATTTGCAGCGCAAATTACAGTTGTGCGAAACATTCAGGCATAGCGATTTGACTACTCCGCTATATTGCGTTTTAAGCGGCTTTTTTTCTTTAGTAAACAGCAAGCCTTGTTTTATAAGCTCTTCTATCTCCTGCCCGGCTTCCTTTTCAAGCTTTAATTCCTCTGCCAAACCACATTTTGAATCCTCTGCCAAGCCATCTGTCTTTTTAAAACCGAAAAAATCCCCCGATTGTCTGTCAATGGGGAATGTTTTTCTTTCTATAATCCGTTTTGCTATAGAATCAACCTCTAGCAGTGTGCCGCTTTCGGTGTCCAGTACAAAGCTACGGCCAAGACAGGTAAAGCTATGAACCATTACTATTTTGTAACCTTTTCAAAACTGGTGTTTACCTTACGCTCACACGACTGGTTGCCTACGGTACAGCTTGTTTTACATGCTGACTGGCAACTGGTCTGACACTCACCGCAACCCGACAAAACATCGTCATTAATCGCTTTTTTAACGATAACCTTAATATGCTTCATAATTGTATTCCTCCAAAGCATGATTTGCATATTATTATACAGGATATCTTAAATAAAGGCAAGTAAAAACACGCCCGCCCAAAAAACTGCTTAAATATTTTATTGATATTTTTAGCAAAAGATTTTTGATGTTGACGTGTTTGTGATTGTATCAGTTGAAAATTTATGACGTACCTTTAATATTAATATCGGTTTAAAGTTTTTACGGACATATTCTCTCTTCTTTCTTTAATCTGAGACCTTTAATTTAGCCTCAAGCTAAAGGTTGCCCGGCTTACAATCAAAGTTTATTAATTTTTAGCGGATTTTCACCGTAAAAGACTTTTTTAGTCAATAACGTTGCCATCGCAGTAAATACGTCTTTTTAATCAAAAAAATCTATCTGATATTCTTAAAGCAACTTTGCCGGCAAGCCTTTGCAACGACGCTTACAAAGTTTTTTTAGCTTAAAATCAATCCTTTGTTTTACGT
Source organism: Holotrichia oblita (assembly GCA_023690525.1). Lineage (NCBI taxonomy): Eukaryota > Metazoa > Arthropoda > Insecta > Coleoptera > Scarabaeidae > Holotrichia > Holotrichia oblita. The sequence continues at coordinate 215,975 of JALQSN010000023.1, read as the reverse complement.
AAATTTACAGCAATAATTCCGCTTATTAATCCGCTGACTGCTCCTATAGCCACATCGTTAAGCAGTTTAATTCCTAATTCAAATTTTCCGTCGTCTAATAACGAAAAGACCACAAACGTAAGCAATATATACAATACACCAAAGATAATTCCGCGAATCCAGCCGTTTTTTGGCAGCCTAAACGCTATCAGCGAGGTAGTAAGTATGCTGATGCCCTTTATAACTTGTGTGATAATATCACTTACGTTTTGATTCAAATTGAATAATATAATAAATAAAGCCAACAACAAAACAAGTACCAACGAAATAATCAGCCCTATTATTAAAGCCTTAAGCATTTCTAGCGTATAGCTTTTATTTTTCGTTTTTGTTTTACCCATAAAAAAGCCCTCCACATTTTTATTTTATGCAAAGGGCGTTTTATTTAGAATATTAAATTTTATTTTTAATTCTATCCGATGATTTAATACTCTTTATTTACAATCAGAATAAAATTAATTGTTATTTATTATCGCCGTTCTGCGTATCATTCCGGCTTGTTTGCTTAGACTTTTCGTCAGTATTGTATACAGAAACAGCGTTCTTTTCGTTCTTTTTCTGTTCCTTTTGTATGCGTTGAACTTCCGCCTGCTTTGCTGCTTCTTCCTGCAATTCCTTCATTCTGGTACGGTTTTCGTGCAAAGCGCGCATATCAAAACTCAGTGTTGATTTTTGGTCGCCCCTGCCTGATTCAATAACAAAATCTTTTTCGGTGAGTGAAATCTCATGAATTTCGACTACCTTGCCCACAATTCCGCCAATAGTCATAATTTCGTCGCCTATCCTTAATGTAGAGCGCATATCGTTTACCTGTTTGCCCTTTTTGCGGTTGGTGATCATAGGAAAAATAAACAAAAACACCAAAGCCACAAGCATTACGCCCAACATCACATAAGTAGAGGCACTAGCCGCCAGCAGAAAGGAATTTAATAAAAATGTCATAATAGTTTGTCCCTTTTAAATCGTATTTTGACCGTATTTTTTTAAAGCACAGATATAGCCGTATCTTGATTACGCTATAACAGCCGCTAAAACACAACGGATAATGCATATCCGCCCAAAAAACTTGCCTTTTTAAAATTCAGAGCAAGCATTTTTGCTTCCGGAATAAAACCTCTCCTAATCATGTTTTGCAAACTATGCTTAATATAGCATAATTTACCGGTTTAATCAAGCGATTTAAAAGGTTATATTATTTATTTCGTTTAGGAAATTCGACATTTACTGCTATAATGACTTTTTTAGCTTAGAGTATTCGACAATTTAAAAGGCTTTAATCCGAAAATTGCACTCAGTTTTTGCCTTACCGTGCTGTCAATAACATCTCCCTTAAGCTCCAGCGAGATGGGCGCAACGCTAATAAGCGTACAAAAAAGCTCCTCCTCTGACGAAACTTCCTTAATGATTTCGCTTCGCATAAGGTCAAAAAGAGTATATTTACTGCCGTCAAACGACAGCAAAACTGACTCCGTTTTTGGAGTAATGGCCGAAAACATATACTTAATCAGCTCGAAAAATATTTCGTTATCGCTAAGGTACGCGGCATTCTCTTTAGTAAGGTCGCCTATGTCTTTCCATCTGTTTTTGACCTCCGAAAAAGCAAAATTATACACGCCGTCAATGTTGAATCCACTTTCTAAATTGATTGTTTCCTTAATAAATTCCTTGTCCGCCAGCGAATCAAACTCGATAAGCGCCGCCAGCAAAATATTGTATTTTTCCTCGCTTAGCATGGGAATTTTAAGGGTTTCCTGATAGTAATAACGTTTTGCCGCTACCGAATAGATCTCTAAAAGAGCGGCATTTAGCGCATCCGAGACCCTTTTTTTGTAATGGTTTTCGCAGGCGACGGCGATAAAAAGCCTTGTCGGCTCGTTTCTTGTGACCATAACGGCGTGATTGCCCAAATCGTTTTTTAATTTGCGCTCGACAGTGTAAAACCAATCTGCGTAATCGGTGCAAATACTGAAAGTTACCTGATACATATTCCCCTCTTAGGAGACGGTAGGCAATTCTAAACTAAACCGTAAAGCATTAATTTTGTTTTAGTGTGGCTTCACTTTAAACATCAAGCTGCAAAATGCAAGCCTTAAAGCCAGTAAAGCACAACAATCAGCCGCCGTCATCCTAAAGTATTTTATGCAACTTGAGGTAAAATACACCAAACCCGCTATAAATAAAATGTCGAATCTTATCTTGTAAATTTTTGATAAAATTTTAGTTGACTTTTTTTGTATCAGCGCTAAAACAATCAATCTAAAAAAACGAAACACGAATAAGAATCCAGCTGAGCTGGTGGTTTTTCTTAGACGGGCATAGCCCTATTGGATTTGCAGCCCCTCAAGGGACATGTTGATTCCGACACTTGCAATACCGTTACTTTTTCTTAAATGGATCCATATATTCCTTGATGCTTATTTGATCTGTTATCATATCTTCTTTTTCTTGGTTCTTTATGTATTCTTGTATCGCTTTCTCATTCCTGCCTACAGTATCTACATAAAATCCTCTGCACCAGAAATGTCTCTGACCGTACTTATACTTTAGATTTGCATGGCGTTCAAACAGAATAAGCGCACTCTTGCCCTTTAGAAATCCTACGAAACTTGATACTGATAGTTTTGGCGGTATTTCTACATACATGTGTATATGATCGGGGCAAGCGTGCGCTTCTATTATCGTTACTCTCTTCCATTGACACAGCTCTCGTAGTATTTTGCCTAATCTGCTTTTAGTTTTCCATATATCTCTTTTCTTCTGATTTTTGGTGCAAATACTATGTGGTACTTGCAGTTCCACTTTGTATGTGCTAGACTGTTATTGTCCATTTGGATTGCCCTCCTTTGCTTTAGTTGCCGGTGTCGGAACCGTAACTTATTTTAGCAAAGGAGGGCTTTTTTGTCACTCTGGAACGCTAACGCTCTCTCTGGTACCACTAGCACAGCTAGTGCTTTAATATACAATCAAAACGACCAGCTAAGCTGGTCGTTTGCATTTGCGGCACTGCCGCATAATACCGGCAAGGCACAAAAGGGACTGATGAATTGTCTGCCTTATGCTTAGGTGCTTCGCTACCCTAGCGGGCCGGAACAGTTGCCTTTTTACACTTACATTCTTGTTTTATAAACTTAGAAAATTTCTATTCCTGCATTTTACTATTAGCTTATCCCCTTTTTGTTTAATGTTAATGCTATTCCTACCTCACCCGCTTAGCGGGTGGTTAATCTCCAAAGAAAGGATTTGGAATAGTTGAGCTTTCAAATCCTTTTGATTTGTTACGGCTTTGTCAATATTTCAAGTAGGCTTATCTAATTATCCCTTCAAATCTGATGAGTCAAAACTTAACATGGCCATTAGGCGAATATCTTATGGGCAAATACTTGTCAATTTATTGCGTAGGTATATACTTGAAATAATAATTTTTTGTTAAATTTATTTCTGTTTTATCGATTGTTGCCTGGGAATAATACAGAACATATTGACAATGTACTACCGTCGTCAATTCGTATTACTGCGGTTTGATGATACTTTTCTTAGCAAAGAAAGTATGCTTCTTCCAACTCGTACATAAGCTGATAACCGTTTTTTCGCTCTGCACTGCCGCAAATGCTTTCGCCGTTATTTATAAAATATAAACTTCCGGCAAAACACAACTTATATGATGAAATCATTCAATTCACTACTTAAAATTCTTCAATTCGCAAAGTAAAAGCCTTTATTACAACCAAAGTAAAGAGAAGAAGTTAGTCAAAAGCAGTAAATACATTATTGAAATAAGGATTAATATAAAAAAAGCTTATTCGTGTAATTATCAATCAGCTTTTTTTATTGATAAGGTTTACTTTGCAAATTGAAGTTAAAATTAATAATTATACCTATAGAATTTTACATACGTATCTTTTTTCTTACCTTATTGCGCGTTTAATTCGTCAGTTCTTCCGCTTCATAAAACAAATCGTTTATGCTTGTGATTTTTTTATATTTGAATTCTTTACCATTACAATTATCATTAAGTAGATTTGAATATAAAGCTGTGGCGCAGTCTATTTTCTTCTGCTCATCAGGGTTTAAAACCCCCTCATTCTTAGTTTCGGCTACAAATTGATTGTATTTTACCTTTTCTTTTTCGAAGGCTATTGCCCAGTCGGGTGTATAATTTCCAAGCGGTGTAGGTATCTTATATCCGTCTTTTCCTTTTGGCAGTTTGGCATAGGCGCAGACCTTACAATGTTTGTCAAGTTTTTCTACAAAAGGCTTCTCCACCGTTTCGCTGTCAGTGATGACATAATTCATCACACCCCTCTGCGTAGTCGGCACAATACTGTCCTTATTAACCACTACACTTTCAGCTTCAAACATTTTGATCGAAAAGGTATCTTCCTCGGAGTTTCCGCTCTCCACCTTGAAATAGCTTATACCGGCGACCTCAAACTCCAGTTTCGCAAGGTTTATTATCTTTATGGATTGCTTTAAAAAATCTTCCGGATTTTTTTTAAACAAATCTATCCAGCGCTTACCAATGCCTTGTAAAATACAGGCTATCGTTCTTCGTGTAAGGCCAGTTCCCTTTTCTATCTCGCCAAGTACATCGTAATAAGCTTGCACTGGCCTTATATCAAGCTTGTCACTGTCACCAGCCTTTGCTTTAAATGCCGTTTGTGCTTTTAGCATCTCTTCAGTCATATCCTCTTGTTGTATGCCGCCGGAGATAACGTACCGGAGATTCCTGACATTGTTCAATCCGTTTACGGGGTCGTTTAAATCTTTTACGGCTTGTGTGATTAATTCTTGACTGTCGAATTTTACTCTATAAGTAAACCGTTGTTTTATACGATTCCAAAGTTCCTTAAATTCATCTTTATCCAAGTTATCCTTGTTTACCTTGATTGTAACGGTTTCTTCCTTGAGTTTTGCCCTGCCGATGTATTTTTCAAGCTGATTGTCTGTTACTACCTCACCTACCAACTCGTGGATGCTTTCCGCATAGGCTTTAAGTTCGTCAATTTGTATCTCTGCTAATATTTTATCTTCCTTAGCCTTTTCGTACTTATCCAAAATTAAACCGTTGCTATCGATGTATTTGTTGTATTTTAGGTAGGTTACAATGTCGTCTGCTGTTTCCTTGTTTATAGTTATCTTTTCTCCGTTTGCGCTGACTAGTTCTTTGCCCTCTAAAAACTCGACTTTGACTGCCAGCGGCCTGCGATGAAGTTCGGCCTTGATTTCGCCTTGCAACCCTTTGACAAAGTCGTCGTAACTCTCGGACGGTATTACGGTAAGAACATTGACTGCGTGAATTTTATCTTCGAGTTCTAAGGCATCCATTCTTATGCCACTTTCGTTAACGCAAAGCCTCATCCCTCTTCCTACTTCTTGCCTGCGTTTTATGTCATTGTCGCTCTCGGTCAATGTGCAAATTTGAAAGATATTAGGATTATCCCAACCTTCCCTAAGCGCTGCAACCGAAAATAAAAAGCGCAAAGGCGTTTTAAAGCTGAGTAATTCTTTTTTCTTTTTCAGGATCAGGTCGTATGCTTCTTTAAGCAGTTCTTCCTCGTCTTTCTTTTTTGCCTCGCCTTTTTCGTCTACCTCGACATCCACTTCGGTCATTTTGCCGCCGGCCTTTTTTTCACAAAAATAACCGTTATGCACGCGCACTCCTTGCGCCCGCTTAAGGTATTCTCCGTATGCCGTACCTTTGACGTCTGGATGTTCTATTTCTTCTGCTGCCAGTCTTTGGTATTCCTCAGAAAATAATTTTTGATAGATTCCGGCGACTTCCGCGCCGTTTTCAAATTGCCGGTATTGAGCTATCCTCTTAATAAAAAACAGGCTTAATGTTTTGATGCCGTTATTGAAATTGCTTTTTTCTCTAAGCAGATGCGCCTTTATTGTTTCTCTGATTTGCGCCCTTCGTATGCCTTCCTCGGCATGGTTGTTGATGGTTTGCCCTTGTTTGATTTTTTCACCGTTAGAAAAAATTATGACCGCTCCCGCGACCTTTTTATCTTGCACGACCGGCGTGATGCTGCTTATGGTGTAGCCCTTATACGGAGCTAAGCCCCGGCCACTTTTCCCTTTAGACTTTTCGTATAAGTCGTCCAGTTTTTCGGCGGTTATTTGCGTTCGGCTTACAATTCCTCTCTTTTGATTGACATCTATTTCAAGAGTGACCTTGCCGCTTTTGTGGTCATATTTTTTAAAGTAAACATAAGCATCGCTTCCGGTCAAATTTTCCAGTTCTAGACTTACGACCTCTATTCTTTTGACAAGCTTCTGATTGTAGGCATCTAACGGGTCAAGTACGTAAAGCATGTTGTGCTTAGCATCGGCTCTATGCGTTGCCGAAAAGTTGATAACAAATAAAGGGTTAAACCTTTTTAGTCCTGCTTGTATTCCCAAGCTGTCAACCTTATTGCCAATCTTTGCTTTTTGCTCCGTTTCTTCATTTTCCACACCCATTTTTTGCGGCTCGTCCAGTATTAGGATAGGACGGTTTTTTGCTATAAAGTCTATCGGTATTCTGCCATTGAATTTAGTGTCGTCACTTTTGTAGATGACATTGCTGTTTTTATTGAATTGGGCGGTGTTTATGACAATGACCTCTATCCCATGGCTACCGCTGAATTTGCCCAGTTGTGTTAGCCTGTTGGCGTCGTAAATTATCGGCGTTATCGCTCTGCCCCATTTTTTTTCAAAGTGTTCGCGCATTATCTCAAAGCTCTGCTTAACGCCCTCTTGAATCGCTACCGAAGGCACTACAATCACAAATTTAGTAAATCCGCACTCTTTATTAAGCCTAAAAATCGAATCTACATAGACATAGGTCTTGCCCGTGCCCGTCTCCATTTCGATGTCCAGTCCCATGACTCCAAGTTGTTTTTCCAATTTTTTTGACTGTGCCAACCCGTTCTTCTTTTGGACTTTTCGTATGTTTTCCAAAAGAGTTCTGGCGATGCTGTCGTCTTCTAAGTTGATTTTGGCATTTGCCGTGCCTGAATAAAATTCTTTAACCGCGCTTTGGCCAGCCGGGATTTTTTTATCTTTACCTTGGTCAATGTCATAAGCCGTACCATCCGCAAAAGCCAGCCCGTCAAAAACGTTTATTATAGATTCCGATGCCGCCTTTTGATGCGGCAGTTCTTTAAATGTAAATTTCATAAGTTTGCTCCCCTTTTCATTACATGGACTCCAAAACTGCCGTCTTTGTGCTTGGGCTGTATGTCTTTATAATTTGCTGCATGCTAATTTTTACATCATCGCTCTTGAATGACTTGTCGTTAAAGACTGCCGTACCCGGCTTTAACATCGCCATTTGTTTTACCACGCCTTCGGTTATCTCGTTATCAAAGCAACATGCCAAGCAGATTTGACCGGGCAGGCCGGCATTTCTTATGATATAGACCTTTTTGCCTTCCAGCATCTTTTCCTCGATTGCGCTGTCTAAACTTATCTTGCTATAAATCATAGTTGTAAAAAGTAAATCAAGTCCGCTCCGCTTGTAATCTATCTTATCGATAGAATCCAGCAGGCTCTCCATTGTGTATTCATCCGGTCGCTTATGCACATCTCTTAGCGAGCCTTTGTCAAGTTTAAGCACTCTAAATCCAATATCACCTTTACCCGCTTTTGTTCCTGCTCTGCGCAATCTTTCTTTACCTATTTCGGTAAGCAGATGTTTTTTGCCAATCTTATCAAGGAATGCTATTGTCTCAATTAATATTTTTTTTGTATCTCCGTTTACTTTTGGCAATGTTTCGTCTAAATCATCCGGTATTTGAACCATGATAAATCTGCGATTCTTATTCGTCTCTGCATTTGCTAAAATAACCGCATGCGCAGTTGTTGCCGAACCAGAGAAAAAATCCAGAATTATTTGATCTTTTGTATCAACGCTTTGAAGAATTCTTTTAATAAGTGCTAATGGTTTTTGCCCATTTTCAAAAAACGGTATTTCCATGTTTTCTTTATTCAAGTTTATTGTTGATATATCCAGCCATATGTCGCCAAGATAATCATTAATATAATCGCACAAAAATAACATTTCTTTTTTATCCCATTTGTAAACCGCATTACCGTCCGCATTATAAAACAAGCAGATTTTTGCCGCATTCGGATTTTTTTCTATAAATTTATCAACCGTTCTGCTGTTGGTCCTGTAAACAAGCCTTTCGGCATTATCAATCTTCCATTTTTTTAGTTCTTCATCATTTTTAAAGTTTATATTATTCTTTTTAAAATAATTGTTTAATGAAGATATTTGCCACCTTTCTGTCGGTTCTTTCGGATTCAATATTATATTGCTGTAATAGCCAAGATAGTTGTTTAGTGTTTTCTCATCTTTGATTTTTTTCTCAATAATTATTTTAAATTTAAAAATGTCTTTTGCATAAATTAACAGAGTTTCTTTAATTTTAGGATATTTTTTTAAGCCTTTCATCTTAACACCCGAAAGCTCACTCATTTTAACCGAAATATTGTTTACAAAGTTTTCTTCTCCAAAAATTTCATCGCATATTTTTTTAAGATTAGCTTGTTCGCGGTCATCAATGCTTATAAAAATAACACCGTCTTCTGTTAATAATTTTTGTGCGACAATAAGACGCGGATACATCATATTTAACCAATTGGTATGATACCTGCCATCCCCGCCTGTGTTTTTATTAAAAAGTCTATTACCTTCATCATCAAATTCATTACTTTCTTCTTTCCATTTCTGCTTACTTGCTTTAAATTTATCATTATAGATAAAACACCCTCCCGTGTTGTAAGGCGGGTCAATATAAATCAGTTTTACTTGTCCGGTGTAGGCTTGCTCCAGCAATTTGAGTACATCAAGGTTTTCGCCTTCGATGTAAAGGTTTCGGCTGTCAAAACCGCCTATTGTACCGTCTTTGCCTACACTGTCTTCCACACATGGCCTTAGTGTCAGACTGGTAGGACTTGTCGCACTCTTTTCGGCATCACGCTTGCCCGCCCAAGTAAATTGAAAAATCTCTTCTGTTTCACCAGCAGTATCTCCGACTAATTTTCGGAGCTTTTTAGGATCTATGACTTTTTTTGTTATCGGATTGCCGCCCTCTATCGGGTTTTCGTATTCTTTACCGTCCTTTTCGTATCGGATGACTTCTGTCCAAATAGTCGGAAATAAGCTTGTCAGTTTTTTCAGATTCTCTTTTTCCTTGTCCATTGTTGCTGCAATGATTTTCTCCATTTTTATTTTTCTCCTTCCATTTGTATTTATAGGTTTGCTGTTTTCTCGGTTTAATAATTGATTTTTAATTAAATTAAGCTATAAAGCCGCATCAAAGAGTGTTTTGCCTTAAAATCCGCTCCTATCCGCATTTTCAACAGCGGTTTAATAATAGCAAACTTATGTCCGGCTTCTAAACAGGCATATCCTGATTCATAGTCAATAGTAAATTGTATTTTGCATAATCTAATTCTCACCCAAAATCATTAAGTTCGTCTCAATGAGATATAACAGATTATAATATAAAAGAAGATAAAAAACAATTAATCTTTAATATAAAAAACCGCAAATAACTCTGCCTGCGGTTTTTAAAAATTGTCATGTTTATCTTATTTTCTTTTATACCGATATTTCTAGATCGCAAGCGGAAGAAGATTGGGAGTTTTGTATTGTTCTGGTATTGATACAATTTATTACGGCAACATTACGGATGTAACCGAGAATTGCCTCCGGCATAGACGCCCGTAATCCTTCCTGTTTTATAACAGTTTGCGAAATTTACGATATTGCTCCAATCATAGCCACCGCTGATTTCGCCAGTAGTTCTGTTTGCCGTGGCTTGATAAATCTAATGTAAATGCTAATATAGCAAACAAACCCGAACACACCGACAATGTGTTCAGGTTTGTAAATTTTGGTGCCAGGAGCCGATTGAGATGAAACACCTTTTGTTCCCTCAATCGCAATATTAGTGTCGGCAAGTGATATGTGCTCCTTGTCCTTGCCGCCTTTTATATTTAGGTAGATAACAATGCTATCTAATCGTATATCAAGGCTAACATAAAACTTAATACAAAATTTTAAAACAAGCCTGTCGAATCATGTCGATAGGCTTGTTCTTGATTTTTTATCCCTTTTTTTGTTATAATAATTATAGTGCTAAACCATTAAAAAGTTTTTTGTTAGGTTTCAGTTGTTTGAAACGTATTATAAGTGAAGGCGGTTTTTCAATGGCTCAGTTTGCAAACAACAAGTTAATAGAACGCGCAGTAATACAATATTCGGATATGATTGCACGGATAGCTTTTCAATATACCCGAAACAAGTCAGATACAGAAGATATAATGCAAGAAGTATTTATTCAGTTAATAAAACAACCTCATTTTGAAACTGATGAGCACTTAAAGCATTGGCTTATCCGTACAAGCATTAATAAAAGCAGAGATTATTTAAGGTCAGCGAAGCGAAGAAATGCCGTGCCTATTGATAATAATTATGCTTTAATGCAGGAATACGACGAGGTATTTAATGAACTTCAAAAGCTACCCGAAAAAGACCGTAATATACTTTACTTGTTCTATTACGAAGGCTATTCGGCAAAAGAAATTGCAAATATTTTTGGCAAAAGAGAAAGTGCAATTTTTATGCGATTAAACCGAGCGAGAGAAAAGCTAAAAAATTTTTTGGAGGTATAAAAAAGTGAAAAACAAATATACGCGCGCTTTTGACGCAATCGAAGTTGATGAGCAAAAAAAGCAAGAAACTATAAACAAAGTAATTGAATATAGAAACAAGCAAGCAAACAACGCGCCAAATAATTCAACACGGCGAACTCTTAAATCGTTCATGTTTTATACTAAACGCGGCATTGCAATTATAACTGCTTGTTTTATGTTTATTATTGCTCTTAGTGTCGGCATTCCGCTTGGCTTAAATTACGGCGGCAATAGCAACACGATTATAGAAAGCTTAACAGTTGCCAACAGTAACGCTTATATTGAATACGATACAAATAAAGAAAATCAAATGCCGTTAGATGTAAAAGTGAAATATAAAGGTTCGGCAGAAAGAAACGCTACAAGCGACGATGTAATATTTACGTCAAGCAATGATAGTATTGTCGCTGTCGATAAAAATGGATTAGTTACAGTCAGCGGGGTTGGCAAAGCAAGCATTATTGTCGAAAGCAAAAAAAATACGTCAAGAGGAGAAAAAATTCTAAAGACAGTGAATTTGCCGATTATAGATGTAGTAAGCATGAATAGTAGTATATCAATAAATACGAAGGTTACACTTCCGAAAATAGGGACAAACGCAGAGCCTTTTATTTCGGTAAAATACGACGGCGAAGATGTGAAAGTTGCGAATGTTGACCCTATAACGGGCTATGCCGTAGGCTTGACAAACGAAAAAGTCGAATTTAACAACGACGATAAAATGTTTTTCTACCCGACAAAGGAAGGAACTTATACTGTTGAATATTATGTGGTAGACAATTTAGGGAACAAATCCATACCCGCAGTTTATCATGTTTTTTGCTCTGATAGAACTGCGCCCTTATTTGTTGGCGAAGCCTTGCAAATCCCGTTAGAATGGGGTGCGAAAGTTTTTGAAAACGGTTTAGAAGTTTCTAATATTATTAATTTTGCTCGTCCTCAATTTATCGACAATTCAGGTGAACCTGTAACTATAAGTTTTGCGATTAGAGATACATTGAATCATATAATAGTAAATTTCCCCGATATAAACGAAACCGCAATGAGGAGTATATACTACGACGACAATGGCGACAATGTTGAATTCACGCAAGAGGGTTTTGAGTTCGATATTGCAAAATATGTCAATCACGCAAATTTACCGCAAAATGGTTTAGGACGTTTTACTGTTATCTATACGGCTAGAGATACGGCGGGAAATTTAACAAAGTTATCCTTTGAAATAACTTTTTATCCCGAATATACAAAAGCATAGCGAATAATTATTGTTACTTTTCCGCTTGGAGCTGGGCTGGGTGGGTAAATAAGAATCCACCAGCTGAGCTGGTGGTTTTTCTTAGACGGGCATAGCCCTATTGGATTTGCAGCCCCTCAAGGGACATGTTGATTCCGACACTTGCAATACCGTTACTTTTTCTTAAACGGATCCATATATTCTTTTGCTTATTTAGTCTTGTATACTCTTTGATGCTTATTTGATCTGTTATCATATCTTCTTTTTCTTGGTTCTTTATGTATTCTTGTATCGCTTTCTCATTCCTGCCTACAGTATCTACATAAAATCCTCTGCACCAGAAATGTCTCTGACCGTACTTATACTTTAGATTTGCATGGCGTTCAAACAGAATAAGCGCACTCTTGCCCTTTAGAAATCCTACAAAACTTGATACTGATAGTTTTGGCGGTATTTCTACATACATGTATATGGTCGGGGCAAGCGTGCGCTTCTATTATCGTTACTCCCTTCCATTGACACAGCTCTCGTAGTATTTTGCCTAAATCTGCTTTTAGTTTTCCATATATCTCTTTTCTTCTGAGTTTTGGTGCAAATACTATGTGGTACTTGCAGTTCCACATAGTATTTGCTAGACTGTTATTGTCCATTTGGATTGCCCTCCTTTGCTTTAGTTGCCGGTGTCGGAACCATAACTTATTTTAGCAAAGGAGGGCTTTTTTGTCACTCTGGAACGCTAACGCTCTCTCTGGTACCACTAGCACAGCTAGTGGTTTAATATACAAACAAAAAGGCAACGCATTACGCGCTGCCTTTTTGTTGTCTGTTACCGACAAAGCCTGCAACACCTTTTACAAATATACAAAACATTTGTTCGGTGTTCCAACCCTGTCTGTCTTGGTGCCCGGGGCCGGACTCGAACCGGCACGGAGTTTCCTCCAATGGATTTTAAGTCCATAGCGTCTGCCATTCCGCCACTCGGGCATATTTTCCCCACAAACATTGCGCTTATGGGGTGTTTGTGTGGAGGTACCACCCGGATTTGAACCGGGGGTGAAGGCTTTGCAGGCCTCTGCCTTACCGCTTGGCTATGGTACCAAATCAACATATTGAGCAAGATCTAGCTTTTGTAGATGAATTTACCTAAAGGTATGACAACAGCATAAGAGATTAAATTGACGATTTTTAATCAAAATTCCGTAAAAAAGAGCGGCGAAAAGTGTAAGACATTAAATATAAACCTTAGTTGATATAAAGTTAAAGCGAATTTATTGCTAAGCAAAAATGTTTTTACCATATCTTTGTTTTAGCACTTGCGTCCTAACGCTCTGGCTTTATTTAAATAATATTCTGACAATTCATCATTTGTGCCATCTAAATATTCACCCAAAACTTCACACGCATAAGGCTCGTCAAGGTCAGCCGCCTTTTGATATAATCCAAAAACCTCATTGTCCCAACCACGTTCGTTAAATAATGTAGTAGCAGCATCATAAGCGGCGGTTGCTTCGGCCGAAACTTTGACTGTTTTCTTTTGTTCGTAAGTACCGTCAGCCTTGAATAAAATTTTAGTATTACTTTCTAAAGGAGATTCGGCGTTTTCTGTAACAAATGCGGAAAATGCGTTCATCGCGCCCGCAGCGTCCTGTGGAGTCATTGTTAAATTCTTTGCTTGCATTTCTGCGATTTTTTTATCAAATTTATCTTGTCTGTTTTTTTTAAATTTATCAAAAAATCCCATGTCTTTAAATCTCCTGTTTTGACCAACAGTTTTGCAAGCAATGTGGTGGGAGCTATAGGGCTCGAACCTATGACCCTCTGCTTGTAAGGCAGATGCTCTCCCAACTGAGCTAAGCTCCCGCGCACCACCCATATAATATAGCAGAACCCTTTTAAAAAATCAAGGAAAATAATAGGATATTGTACACTAAATTTTATGTTTTTTTATTTTTTTCTAACATCCTGTTTACTATACCTATACCGCAATAGATAAAAACAGTTTAAAAGAAAAAAACCAAAAAGAATCTTAGATAATACAGAAGATGTCTATACCTTTCTATTCCAAAAAATAAATGATTGTTACCAGAACACATAATTTTTTCTGAATATGTTAAACTAAAAAGATTTTAATATATTTCGATATTACGAGAGTAGTCGATATGTTTTTTAAGGTATCTGTACATAGAATGACACAAAATAAACTGTTTATTGTTGTGTTTACAGTTTTTTACACAAAAACCGCATCTTTGGCATTTGCCGTTTACCTTAAGATTTTTGTTTAGCGCGCCAAAAGGACAAGCGTTTTTGCATTTTTGGCATTTAGTACATATGTTTTTGTCTAAGCTTATCAGCCTAACGCCGATTTGCGCCCTTTTTTTTGGCATAAAATATGATAAAGGGTTAAAGTGGCGGACAGGTATTTTTTTTAAGGATATATTTTTGTTTAACCGCAAGACAGCTTTTGCACATAATTCATTGACAGCAAGGCTTTCTTTAAGACTTATAGTATTGTTTAAGCTTTTTTCGTTGTTTAAACCGCTATCAGTGTCTGAGGCATTATTATTGTTTAGATTGCTGACAGAATAATAAAAATGAGAAGAGGCAAACTCGGCACCCGCCAAAACAGCCGCACCCTTTTTTAAAAAAATCCGGCTGATTTGTTTTAAAGCTTTACCAGCGCTTACACTCCCATACGAAACGCAAGGCACAATCGCCCCTTTAAATTGCAGATTTTTTAAAAACCTTGTAATAGGCTTAGGACATAATTGACTGTAAACCGGAAATACAACAAATAATAAATCGCAAGGCGGAAAACCATTCCCTTCGTTATCCATTTTCAGATTCCATTCCTTATTTGTTTTCAATTCCATTTTGCTATTGTATTTGTTATTAATCTGTTCCTGATTTCTATCGGTATTCTCTTTCTTATTCCTTTTCTTTAAGCTGTACGTAATATCAGCCAAAACCGCATTTTTACCAAAATAAGAAGCGATTTTTTCGGCGATTCTTTTACAATTTCCCGTAGCGGAAAAAAACATTACGGTTATTTTTAAATCAACACTTGTCATATCAAAATTCTACTGTCATATTAAAACTCTACCTTACAGCCTTTGCAGGCAAGCATTAAATCATGCTCTTTGGGCGGAATAAATGAAAAACCCAATGATTCTTTAATTTCCTTTAAAGCATCCTCTCTCGAGATGCTCCCTTGTGAGCTGGCAAGCGAGATTTCGAGCGCCGAAAAAGGAATCATCATTGTTTGCATATTGTAAAAACGCACAAACTGCGAATAATCCTTAGCTTTTTCTACGCAGCAGCTTGTGTGCAGGTTTTTATTCTCCGACGCGGGCGGTACCCAGCCGCATTCGGATATTAGCAATGTTTTAATTTTTTGCCATTCATATTTGCCGCCTTCGCTTATAGCGTCTAAATCAAGATGGATCAGCGATGGCATACATGCCCGCCTGTCCGAAAATCTGACAGTTTTTTTAAGCGTGCTTTTTAAATTGGGAATTTCATCCATTGCGCCGCAAATGTTTTTTATAAGTTCATTTTTGTAGCCGGCGGCACGTTTTAGCAAGCTGTCACCGTAAGCAAGTTGTTTGACCAATAACAGCATTTCGCGTTGTCCCTGCTTAAGAGGCTTTTTAAAAACTAATACCCGCAGGATATTCAAAATATTGTGTACAGCCTTAAAATTCTGAAAACGATAAGCGATACGCGGCGCGAGATTGTTATAGTAAAGCTGCTTCATCTGAACAGGCTCGTTGCCCAAAACAAGATACGGGATCCGTTCCTGACACAGAACAGGATAAAAAACGGCGTAAGCAAGCGACGGGCAGGCGCAAGTATTGTTTTGAAGCTTAAGCAATTTTTTGTATAGCCCGTTTAAATCATTTGCCGCAACTGTCCGGTTGATAAATTCAACATTGCTAAAATGTTTTTTAGCGTTTTCTACGCTTGCCCGCGCGCTGTCCGACATAAACGGAATCTCCCACGTAAGCGCAAGCACCCTTAAATTAAGCACTTTTGCAAGGTAATAAAGAATATATGCCGAATCTTTGCCGCCGGTATAAAAAACAGCAGCATCAAATCGGCTATTTTTAGCATGCGGAATATTGTTTTTAACAGGCAGAACCGAGACAAGGCCTTTGTCATTTTCTTTTGCGGCGCACATCGGACAAAGCCCTTTTTCGTCAAATTCTATGCCCGCGATAATAAAATCATTGGCGGCGCACGCCTTGCAAAAAACTGCCTCGTCCAGACTTTTAGGCGTTTTTTTAAGTTGTGATTCATCAACAATTATTCCCTCGCTTATAAGCCTTTTGATTTTTTTAGTCTGGACGGGAATATCCTGTAACAAAACCAGCTTTTGCTCTTTTCGCGAAAGCCTGATTCTGTTTTTATTTGTATACGGCAGTCTGCGCAGCCCGTAATAGACTAAATATTTACCTTCTGACTTCCATCTGTTTTGTAATCTCATTCCGCTTTAACCCATTCCGCCATAATAACCGCCGTAAAAGCCGCCGCCGTAATAACCACCGCTGCGCATCTCGCCTACGTTTGCGCCAAAGCCTCCTGCGGTGTTGCGCTTTGACTTAAAAAGAGTTTTAAACCTGTATCCCAGACTTTTAAATTTATTTGGCTTAGATATGCCCGCCTCGCGGATGTTTTCGCCTTGGCAAATCATAATTTTTAATCCAGCCTCTTTATAGCGGTATAAAATATGTATTAAATCGTCATCTATCAATGGAGTACGGACGATTACTTTGCCTATTCCGTTTTTTGTTAAAAATGCGGCAGACGGCATATCCTGAGCAAAAACACGCCAGCGGTTATCATATTTTCCGTACTGCTTATCCTGCGAGTCAAAACGTCTTGAATCCAGCAAAAAAACAGGGGCGGCATCATCCCTTATCCTTAGGTCTTTAAGGATTTCTGCCCCGCCGAAAAGCGCTGTTTGTATATCTCTGACCCTGACAACCATATTTGCCATTGTTTCGCAGACGCCGTTATATAAAGGCACCGGCCTATAACCAAGCCCCGCCAAAAACAAGCCTTCCTCCACGCCTTTTTCGCCGGGCATATCCACTATTATTGCTGTGTCCGACCGGTATTCGGTTATATCTTTTACCGCCAGCGGATTTGGCTTAATTATAAAACTGCCTTTAAAATTACTGAACAGGACAGGCTTTGCCCATCTGCTCCACAGCGATGAATCCGGAGCCCATATCTTAAATGTTGATTTAATTAAATCTGCCTTACTTGAATCCATTTTTGTTTACTCCTTTGAAATCAAAACGGGAATATCCTCTGCTCTGTGGTCGATACGGGGGATATTGCTTATTCTTCCGTAAAAACCTGCGCTTTTGCCGTCCACCGTAAACACACCGATACATAAATGCTTTGGAACGGCGTGTTTATCTACTATATGATTATTAATATTCTTAGGGATTTGACAGTTATAATCACTCTGTTTAAAAATAGGACGAAATTGCGGATTAATTTTTGATGAGTCAGGTTCTGAAAGATTCTTTTGCGTGCCTGTAGCACCTAAAACGCTTTTCTCAGAGTCAGAATCGCAAAAATGTGCTGCAATGTCTGTCCTGTTTATAGATATATTTACTATTTCATCCTCAAAAAACTGACCGTCAAAGTCATCAAAAAGCGGCAAGCTGTTAAATTTTTGTTGGGCGACCCAATACTTGCCGTACTTTAATGCAATCTTTACGTTTTTTGCATACTCCTTTTTGCTGACTGCCTCTTTGATAGAAATTCCCTCGCCAACCCTGCCAAATGCGGGTTTAAAAATAAAACCATCCTTGCCTTTTGCGCTTTTAGTGTCGATGGTTTGGGGTAATAGCGACTTCCACGCCGGTAAATCGATATTTAATTTATCCCAAATAAGGGGAAGTCTTTTAGACTGCGTAAGCAGCGCTACCGGATGATTGCACGCCGGCGTAACAGAAGAATAAAAGCCCTTCCAACCGGATTTTGAAGGTAACAGCGGCAACCATTCCAGCGGATAAAAGCGGACGATACCACCAAGCTCTCCCTCGCAACCCTGTGCTATACAATGCGCTTTACCATCTATCCACTTTATATGGTCAGGAGCGGCAAAAACTGTATTTATACCATTCTCCTCAAAATAATCGCTTAAAAACTGCATTACCTGGCGGTCATCAGAGTAAGCCGTAGCATGAACAAAAGCAACCGGAGCATTACTTATTACTGCATTACCGGCCGCATTGTTAATTGAATTATCAATCGTATCACCAGTTGAACTATCAGTTATATTATCAGCATGATTACCTGCGGAATTTTTGGCCGCATTAACAGTATTGCAGACCTCCGCTTTTTTTGATTTGGCTTTAAAGGCTTTAAACAAATATGACGCGGTATTCTTCCCCGCCTCGTATCCGTCAAAAAAATGCGCGGCTATTTTAGGGAGTACCGACGCTTCGGCAAGGCCTCCGGGTACATCGCTGTTTACCTCCGAAATAGCCCAGCCGCCTTCAGCGGTCGGATGAAAATCAAAACGCATTAATCTTACGTTATCGTTTTGATTATATTCAGCGTTTTTATATGCTTTTAGATTTTCTTTGGGTATTCCTAAATCTTTTGCAAGACTTAAGTTTTTGAATAATGCGTTTTCCATTAAAACCGTTTCTTTTGATAATTCTTCCGCCCACGCCTCCAGCTTTGACGCCGTGTCCTTGCTAAGCAGAACGACGTTATGTGATACGGTATTGCAATCTCCCACCTGAGGGTCCCACTTATACGCCGAAAAAATCACATCAAGGCGATAATCCGAGTATTTACCTTTCGGAATTGTCCCAAGCCTTACGCCGCTATTCATAAAGTACCTCCGCCAATTAGTTGCAAAACAACAGGCTGCAAGCTATTGTAATCCGGATTGACCGCAACAGGCGGAATTACAAATTTCACGCTGAGGACAGCAAGCGCAACAAAGATAATCCCAAAAAAAACCGAGGAAAAAATGTGGCTTTCGTTTATGTCTCTACTGTTTGCGGCTGCTGCAATATAAATGCGTTCAAGTAAAATAAAAATCAATAGCAGCGGCAGTAAAGGCCATGCATCCTTAAAATCCAAAACCGTTTGAGCAAATGAGTTCCAATCGCCTGCCGAGGCTCTGCCCAAGATTATTCCCGCCGAAATAAAAAAGAAAAATAATCTTATGCCAAAGCCAACATCCCGCTCGATGGTGACCCGCTCTGACATATTGGTGGTCGCATTAAGCAAAAACATGCCAAAAATACCTATCAAAACCCCTATTCCGCCGGCAAAATACACGCACCACCAGCCGGGGCCATCACCCACGTTTGCGCCCGAATAAATCAGCGTCACCGCAATAGCGCAGCCTGCAATCGAAAGCATTGCCGCCTTATTTTTTAGATTAAGTGCGTCGTCAATCCATGATAAGTCAAACAATAGCGAAATCAGAATAAGCCCGCAGTAAAGCCAGCTTAAACCGATAAGCGTATATAAAGTTATGTAAAAACCGCTGTCAACTACATCAAATGATGCAAAAAGCTTTAGCGTCGTAATTATTATAACAGTGCAAACAACAGGCAAAAGCGCAAAAACAGATTTGATTCCTGTATTTTTTCGCCCAATGCTCTTTGATGAAAATACAAACAGATACCATCTTATCAAAAAAAAGACGGTTATTATTAAAGAGCCGATTAAAAGTAATATTTCCACCTTTTTATTTCCCTTCTGCTAATGTCCTTCTTTAATTTATATCTTTTTATGGAATGTATATTAGTTATCTACATCCATTTATGTTTTTTCATCGATTGTCTTTAAATATCCTTTTTTATTATACCAATTATATTTAAACCGGTCAATCATTATATTATCTTTGAGCGGCTTTAAAATAAAACAAATTTTGTGATAATTTTTAATTTATAAAATATGCGGTTATGATATAATGGAATTATGGATTTAAACGAGTTTATTAACGATAATTATAAAAAGAAAAATTGGTTTGCTAAAAATTATTTTTTTGCCGGCAGTGTTGTTATTATCTTAACAAATCTTTTGCTGTTTGCTGCAGGCGAAAAATTTAAGAATTTTATTGAAATTGATTATTTATGGCATTGGAATAACGTTTTATATTTTAACCGGCTTACCCGCTCTTTTTTGAATAGCTTTGCGCACATTAATTTGCAGCATCTGCTCTTGAACATGCTGTGTTTCTCTGTTTGCGGGCTTTATTTAGAGAGAAAAATAGGAAGCATAAAATTTATTTTATTGACTTTGGCTCTTGCATTTTTTACTTCTTCGGCAGTCAGCGCAAACAATATGTCGTTAAATTGGGTGGGATTTTCTGTGGCCGTTTACGGTTTATATTTTTATATAATAACAGAATATTTATTCTCATTTATAAAGGCTAAACAAAAGCGGCACAACATAATATTCGGAGCGATTGTTCTTGCCGTAATATATCTTGATTGCTGTTTTAGCGGGGGCACTAACTCATTTTCTTTTAAAATATATCCTTATAATTTAATGACGAATTTGGGACATTATTCTTCTGCCGTCGCCGGATTAATTGTTGGCTTATTAATTCAAATCACACATATAAAAACGAATAATGAATAATGTAAAAATCAATCATTTATTCTTTAGATGAAATTAGATTTTTATGTTGTTTCAATGCGATAAAATCCAAACACGCTGCCATATTCAAGTTTGTTTTTTTAATTACTTGCCTGCTAATGAGTTAAGAAAGAATAGTTTTTTGGCGTATACAGTAAAAAAACGGAATAACATACGAATCAGCTAAAATTTATCAGCTAAAAGCAAAAAAAATGACTAATGAAGATTAATACATGTAGATAAAAAATATTATAAATTAATTAAATTCAATTTCAAACGGGCAAAAAACATGTTTAAAGTGTTTTTTGCCCGTTTTTGCCCGCTATTTTATCCTGTATAAAACCGCAAAAAGACCTTTCTGCAGGATAAAAAGATCAAATTCTATTCTACAGCGCTTTGCCGATTTCCTTTTTTAGCCTAAAGATTATCTTTTTTTCCAGCCTTGATATGTATGATTGCGATATTCCTAATAAATCAGCAACCTCTTTTTGAGTTTTTTCCTGCCTGCCCATCAGACCAAAGCGCATCTGCATTATCACCCGCTCGCGTTTATTCAGTTTTTCGATTGCCGTCCATAAAAGTCCATGTTCAACCTTGCTTTCGATGTTTTTGCTAACAAGGTCGGCGTCGGTGCCGAGTATATCGGACATCAATAGCTCGTTGCCTTCAAAGTCTACGTTTAGCGGCTCGTCAAGCGACACCTCCATGCGGATTTTCACCATGCGCCTTAGGTGCATAAGTATCTCGTTTTCGATACAACGCGAAGCATAGGTTGCAAGCTTGATGTTTTTTTCCGGGTCAAAAGAGCTGACCGCCTTAATCAGTCCTATTGTGCCTATCGAAATTAAGTCCTCCGGATCTATACCGGTGTTGTCGAATTTGCGCGCTATGTAAACTACCAGCCTTAAATTATGCTCGATAAGCCTGCTTTTGGCGGTCATATCGCCGCCTGCAAATTCCTTAATAGTTGACGCCTCTTCATCGGCGGTAAGCGGCAACGGCAAAGCCTCGCCGCCCGTTATGTAGTACAGTACTCCGCGCCTGCAAAAAAGCCGTGCAAAAAAGTCCTTTATACTTTGTGCAAAATTCTTTATCGCATTTAAAAAAATCATTTTTATATCCTCCGCTATTTGAATTTTTTGAATTTTATTAATTTTTAAAAAATCAAAGGAGATAAAAGAGCCTCATATTCCCCTTTTAGGCCGTTAAAAGTTAGTCCAAGCATGACTTCTTTTAATATATTCGACTGCTTGCCCAAATATAATCTAAAATTTTGCGTCGGAACAATTAAAATGCTTTCTTTTGCGGCTAATGTGTCGAATTTTAAATATCTTGCTCCTCCGCAAATCTTTTCACCCTTGTTTAACAAAATCAGCTCTAACTGCTTGTCTGTTAGTAGCCTTACCGACAGCGCACTGCCTACAACTACGATGGGCAGCCCGCTCTTTTCATCAATCAAAAAATTGCCGCTGTCCATAAAGCCTGTTGCCGAAACAGTTTTGCCAAATACCGTCACCTCAAACCTAAACGAAAAGTCCGCTTCGGTACGTTTTCGGATTATTCCCGTTACCAGTTTTTTTAACAAATAGTAAATACCTACAGGTAAAATCAGTATTATACCGAACGGAAAATCGTAAGTCGGCAGAGTAAGTGCCGCCACGATGTTTCCGCTAATCATGTAGGCAACCATAAAGATTAGACCTCCAAAACCCGCCGTTACCATTAAAAACACCGCAGCCCCTCTGAACAGTCGCGTTTTTTTATAATAGAGTATTATCGAAAGCACCGCAAACAGTCCGGCTTTTATCGCTAGCAGCCACAAAAAATGTATGGACAAAAATGGATACATAACGGCGGCGGCTGTACCCGTAATAGCGGCAATCATGGTTTTTAGTTTGTCTGCTCTCAGTTTTAGACAACGGTACGAAATCAAGCAAATCAAAGCTGTAATCACCAGATTGTCTATAATGACATATTCTATGTAAACGGTCATGTGGGTATAGTAAAGTAAACAAGGCTAAAAATAATCGGATAATAAATCGAAAAAAAACTTTATTTGTGCTATTGCTTAGGGCACTATTTTAGGCATTGCTTTAAATATTTACCCGCGTTTTAATTATTGAAAACGGATAAAGATAACTGAATCAAGCTTAAAAAGAAGTTTAAGGATTGCCGATATATACGTTAAAAAACCGTCTGCAAATGATTTGCAAACGGTACTGTTTTGGCATGAATTATTATATATTTTATTTTTATTCCGGCACAATACTGATAATCTCTACCGTAACACGGTATTCCGGCGACTGCCTTTTATTCCAATCCTCAGTTCCAGTTATTGGAGCAGCTATCGCTGAAGCAGATATAAAACAGTTCTTCTTTTTTTCAAATTTACAATAGATACTGTATTCCGATTATTTTTGCTTTAAGATTGTACAGTCCATCATATGGGGAATGCGAATCATGTATGTAATCTCCGGTACATACGGACAATGCTCTTTGACCAATCAGGAATCCATTTACGGACAGGCCATTTAATAATATCAACGGCTCACGGCAGCAATCCATTTTTCCAACCGCAATACATTATAACACAAGTATCTATATGGAATCATATAAAATTCAAACCTTAAACGGCTCACCGCAGCAATCCATTTTTCCAACCGCAATACATTATGACACAAATATTCATATAGACTCCTGTAAAATTCGGAAAACCGTTTTAATTTTTGCTCGTGTCATATAAAAATAGCATTTTATAATAAATCAGAATGCATTTTTGTTGCATTCTTTATATTTGCGGATGTTGGATATAAAAAGCGGCGTTTTAAGGCAAAAGCGCAGAAAAGCTATGTGACTTATTCAAATCAATGTTTTTTAGCTGAATATATTCTATAAGATCAGTTTATGCAAACATGTTTTAATTGTTTAAAGCTATAAAACAAACAAAGGGAAAAACTTTTTAGTCCTTCCCTTTATAAAACTTATTAAATTACTTTTTCTGATTTAGCTTTTTTAAAAATTCGGGTAAATCGTCGTCAACAGTTACTCTGGAGCCGAATTGATTCGGATTCCTTTCCGGCACCGGAGCGGGAGTTGGTGCTGCCTGAACGGGAGCGGCTCTGCGCTCGTCCGATACGTCACCAAAAATACCTATTCTTTTTGCGGCGGATTCTTTAGAAGGGACATTAGTGACGGTCTTTTGGTCGGCGACGACGGGCTCAAACCCTGTGGCAATTATGGTGACGATAATCTCGTCCTGCATCGATTTGCGGATGTCCGAACCGAAAATGATATTTGCACCCTTAGCCACAACCTGCTTAACCAAATCGGCGGCCTCGTAAATCTCGTCCAGTCTTACGTCCGAGCCTACCATTACGTGCAAAATTACACTGGTTGCGCCCTCGATAGACGTCTCTAAAAGCGGACTGAATACCGCCTGCTTAACGGCTTCGACGGTTTTGCCCTCGCCTTTGCCGCGACCGATACCCATATGAGCAATACCCTTGTTGCGCATAACGGTACATATGTCTGCAAAGTCAAGGTTAATCATGGACGAACTCATAATTACGTCGCTTATGCCCTGAATACCCTGTCTTAAAACGTCGTCTGCGTACCTGAATGCGTCCTCAAAAGTCATATTACCTGCGATTTTCAATAGTTTTTCGTTGGGGATAATAACAAGAGTATCCACCACCTTGCGCAGGTTAGCGATACCGATTTCGGCGTGATCCATTCTGACCTTTCCCTCAAACGAAAACGGCTTGGTTACAACGGCAACCGTTAGCTTGCCCATTTCCTTTGCAAGTGCGGCAACAACCGGCGCTGCGCCTGTACCAGTACCGCCTCCCATACCTGCGGTTACAAACACCATGTCGGCGTCCTTAACTTTTTCACGCAGAGCCAGTTTACTTTCCTCGGCGGCCTTTTGACCAATTTGAGGATCTGCACCAGCCCCTTGTCCGTGCGTAAGCTTTGCGCCTATCTGAAGCCTTACAGGAGCAATGGACATTCTTAGCGCCTGTAAATCAGTGTTTACCGCAATAAAGCTTGCGCTTTTTACCTTGGCCTCCATCATGCGGTTGACAGCATTGTTTCCACCGCCGCCCACGCCTATTACCACAATTTTTGCCGCAGCGGGCATTTGCGGTACCATCTTTTCTGTTTCTTCCATTATTCTCTCCTGTGACTCTCAACCTTAAAGGCTAATTATCTTTAAATCTGTATTTTTTGGTGAACGCTAGAAAAACCATGACGAAAGTGTTTTTTATTGTTATTTGGTGACAACCGTCAAGTTGCCCCCTATAACAAAATTTTTTTAAGTTTTTTGGTGTTAAGCCGCCTAATTCTGCCCAAAAAGTAACTCCACTACAATCTGCGCGGGTTGTCGTATTCCCCTTAAAAATATTATTAAAACTCACTATTGCGATTTTTAGCATTCCCTATTTTTATTAATTAATAACAAACGGACGAAATTCTTTAATCTTTATAAAAAACTGTAAGCTTTAAAAATTCTAGCCAAATAGCTTACTCCAAAAGCTTTTCTTTTTTTCAATTTGCGGCTTGTCCGCCTCTAACATCATATCCAGCATACCTAATGATGAAGATAAATCAGGTTTGTTCATCTGCGGAATCGGAGGGACAATAAGTTCGACTTCATGCCCTAACAGTCTGCTTATCTGCTGCGGGACGCCGCGCATATATCCCAGACCTCCGCCCGTAAGGTAATAACCAGCCGTATTCGAAATCTCGAATTTGTTGCGCTTTAAGCATTTTTTTATGTTATTTACTATTATTTCGATTCTTGACATAACTAAATTGTTGACAAAACTTGCGTCGTGTTGGTTTCCCCTAATCTCGTAAACATCGTCCTCTTCGGGCTTTAGCGATACCATCGCCTTGCGCTTAAGTGCCTCGGCGTCGGCAAACGATGTACCTAAATACTGAACAATATCTCCCGCAATATGACCGCCGCCCAGCGAAAAGCAACCTAGCGACAGCAATCCGTCTCCGCGTACCACAGCTACGCTGGTAGTGATATACCCTACGTCAATTAGTACAGCCCCGCTGTCACGTTTAAAGTCGTCTAACAAAAACATGGCTTCGGCAAGCGGCGCAGACACGTATTCGGCAGTCTCTATGCCTAAACCCTCTATGATGTTATCTATAAAATATGTAAACTTGTTTTCGGCGAGTATGTATGACAAAAGTCCGGACAGCTTGCCCGAAACATTACCGACAGGGTCTATCATCCGCCTTTCGTCGTCAAGAGTATAATAAACAGGCTGGCGGTTTATAACGGTGTAGCCCGGCGCATCATGCGAAAAGTCAGCACCCATCTCAAACAGCTTTTCGGTGTCGGCACCTAATATCTTACGCCTTTTGCCAAATGATAAGGTGAGATCACGCACCACGCAAGCGGAGAATTCGGCAGGTACGCCAATGTACAGATGCTTTATTTTAACATTAGCCTCAGTCTGAACGGCAGACAAAGCAGCCGAAATTTCTTTAGAGAGCGATTCCGGCTTTAGCCAGTCTCCGTCGCCGAAGCCTGCATATTGAACGTGCGCCGAGCCGATAAGCATCAGCGTTCCCGCAGCGCCACGCCTGCCTATGTACGCTGTGATTCTGCCCGATCCAAAATCTAAAATGGCAATATCTCGAGTCAATTCCTTAATTCTCCTGTATTTTATACAACTTTCGACTTTTATCGTCTTTGATTATATACTTGTTTTTATTTATAGTCAAGTTTTTAAAGCGTTGTTAATTAAGAATCGTATTTAATAATCTTTTTTTAGGCGCCTATTAGCTATAAATAATTGTTGTAAGTAAATAATGCTTAAGCCAAAAGTAGGTCTATTATTTTGGGGAAATAGTCCTTTGCATAATCTAAAGCAGTTTTACCATATGCGTCCTTAATAGATTTGTCAACACCGTTATTTATTAAATACTCTACAATATTGGTATAGCCCCTTATTGAGGCTTGATGTTAAGCATTATTAATCGTAGTAATCGCACTTAAGCCCTCGGGCATCAGCAGAATTAATTACATATACCATTTGGTAAATGCCATCCCCGTCGGGTTTGCGATCAAACGCGGGCAAAAGAAACGTCGAATATCCCAGCCTTATCTTGTCAAACAAAGTGGTTAAGTCCGAAGCTCCCTCAATCTTTATAAGTATGGGCGATAGTTTTGTACCCTCGGTAACTCCGATATAAAGGCAGTCGGTCTCCTTCTCGATATCGATAAAATCAAACCTTGCCGCCGCTTTTTCGTCAAGTAAATCAAATTGCTCAAAGGTAGAAACAATTTCTTTAATTATGCCGGCTTGAGTGCCTGTATAAAAATAGTCGCCAACCTGCAGCCTTCCTGTATTTTTGGATACGATTCTGATTTTAGATTCGTCCGCCAAGGGACTTGTACGCTCATCGGTAATCCTGCCCTCATACGTCGCCGAGTAGTAATAACCGCCCGAAGCTATTTCGTAGTAGCTGAACAGCCTTACGTAATGCACTGTTACCCTGTCGGGGAACTTCCGCTCTAAATTAACTACATAGACATCCGGAACGTTTTTTTCGATATTTTTGATTATTTCGTTTTCGTTGATGGTAAAAATGCTTTTACCTTTTACTTCATCAACGCATTTTAGTATTTCCGCATCCAACTGCGGGTCGGAAAAGGAATGGTTTAAACAACGTGTGTTAAGTTTTTTGACAGAAAAAATCATACTGCTAAGCAGTACTATTACAGTTACCGACAGCAGTATAGAAAAAATTATTATAAGCCGCTTATTACGCATGATAATATTATAGCATCAGGGCAACAAAAAATCAAGTAATATTACACAAAATCGGCGAATAAAGAATAGGCTGTATAAAAAAGAGGTTCTATTTTTTAACTTGCCACCAAAGGTTATTAAGCTTTTTAACGGGCGGTTTGTTATAAAAAAGCTAGTGTTTGATATCCAATGCAGTGTTTTTAACAAAGGTATAAACCCGAACGCCAACAGTACAAAAGTTTCCCTATTTGTTATTGATAAAAAAAGAAGTTTTTATGGCAAAAATAAACCAAAATTAAATAAAAATTTGGAGGCAAGCACATTTTTTGTGCTTGCTTTTTGTATAGAGAAAACCCCGCGATAGTCGCGTGGTTAAAAAGAGCTTTTAGCTTTGCATAAAAAAATCCTCCTTTGCTAAAATTGACTTGCGGCCTGGCAACTGCAAAAAAACCAAAGGAGGATTTTATGAATGATGTAAATAGTTTAGCACATACAAACGGACAGGCTTGGTAAACAAGGACTATGCCCGCATTGAGAAAAACCCACGGCTATGCCGGTGGCTGTGCTTTATCCGCGAATATTTTTATTACCTTGAATTAAGCATCTGATTGTTTAAAAAGTAATAAATAATATTAATTTTCTATTCTCGCTAAAAGCGCTAAAATCAGGCGGTTGAATATTTAAAGAGGATTTTTGATGATAAAGATATTACGCGCAAAAACGCAGCAAAACTGCATTAAAATCATTCCGGCGGCTTTAAATCAAAAGATTTTAATAGCGCCTTATTTAAATACGGTAGTGCTAAATTCTAATGATAGAAAAATTCGTACGATTTAGACGCAAAACCTCCATTGTTTCAAAAAGTGTGATAATAGTTGATTTGGCTATGTTTTTGTCTGCTTATTCCATGTCAATAATAATTAGTGCCTTTTGTGAAAATTACCGTTTTCAACCTATTAACTTCGCCTTACGCTAAATCTTGCGGACTATGTCTGCGTTAAGGGCTTTTAAGTCATCCTCTATTTTATAATAACCTCTGTCAATATGCCCTACACCATAAACAGTCGTTTCGCCCTCGGCGGCAAGGCCCGCGATAACCAAAGCCGCGCCACCGCGCAGGTCCTGAGCCTCCAGTCTTGCTCCTTTTAAAGCGGGCACGCCGTTTATGATTGCCGTAGAGCCGTCTATCTCGATGTCTGCACCCATTTTTTTAAGCTGGGCTACATAACGAAATCTGTTTTCGAAAAGGTTTTCGACTATTGTGCTGGTACCGTTTGCAACCGACAGCATTGCGGTAAGCTGCGGCTGCATATCGGTAGGAAATCCGGGATACGGCATAGTAGACGTTTTATCAACCGCATTTAGCCGTCCGCTTGATATTCCCAAAGCTCCGCCAGATGTTATTATGACCGAATTTTTTTTATAATTAAAACGGCAGCCCGCCGCCTGAAGCCTGTCGATAATCGAATACACATGTTTAACCTCGATATTGTTCAGCCTGATTTTGCCTCCGCACATTGCTGCCGCAGCTAAATATGTACCTGCAACAATTCTGTCGGGGATAGGCGTGTATTCTCCCCCGCCTAACTGCTGTACGCCCTCAATTATGACGCTGGAAGTCCCCGCGCCA
Organism: Holotrichia oblita; assembly: GCA_023690525.1. NCBI lineage: Eukaryota > Metazoa > Arthropoda > Insecta > Coleoptera > Scarabaeidae > Holotrichia > Holotrichia oblita. Next base: position 186,982 of record JALQSN010000023.1, on the reverse strand, counting down.
AAAACCTTTCCGCCCAGCATGTTGATAAACCGTGCAAGGTCTGCAATCTCCGGCTCGCGCGCGGCGTTGGTTATAACAGTGCTACCCTTAGCAAAAACTGCCGCCATTATGATGTTTTCGGTGGCACCTACGCTTGGCACCCGCAAATCTATTTTACCACCTGTTATTGCGGTGCCGTCGCAGTCGATTATACCGTTTTCTGTTTTGGTTTTTACACCCAAAGCCTTTAACCCGTCTATATGCAGGTCGATAGGGCGCTTGCCTATCTCGCAGCCGCCGGGGTAGCTGATAGTCGCCTTTTTAAATCTGGACAAAATCGGCCCTAAAATAAAAATCGAAGACCTTATTCCCTGAGTCAACGCACTGTCAATTTGATTGGAACTGGCGTTTTTGCAATTAATAGTGATAGTTCCGTCCACAAAATCGGCAGTACCGCCTATGCTTTTTATAATGTCAAGCATGGCGTAAATATCCAGCAGTGGAGGACAATTCTTTAAAACCACCGTTTCTTTAGTCAAAACCGTGGCGGCAATAATAGGGAGTATCGAATTTTTTGCCGAGCGAATATCTATTTCGCCGCTCATTTTTCTTCCGCCCTTGATTAAAAGAAACATATCTACCTCGATTAAGCCGTTTTATAAATTTAATAATACAGGATGCTTAAGCACAGTCATTTATTAACCTGCATTCCATTAAAGTTTTTCAAAAACCTATCGCGGCCGATAACGCGCAAATTTTTCTGATATAAAAACATATAAAACATAGGCATATCAACGATATGTACTTGTTTTATACGGAATTCATAGCAAAAAAAAAGATACTTGTTAAACGTCGCCGCAAAAGTTTTCGAAAAACTCTATTATATCTTATGCGAATAAGATGTAAGTGGTACATAAAGAAAAACTCCCGAAAAATTCCGGAAGCCTAATACTTTAAAAAACAATACAAAATCTGTTTGTCTAAATGAGAAATGTCGGATTTTTTAGGAATTTTTCAATCCGCCAAGGGATTTTGACGACACCGTAAACACTACGGCTAAAAAAATTAACGACGGCAGACACAAAAAGACCCAAGCAGAGTGCATTTTTTAAATTATACAAACAGTTTCTATTTTAAAAGGTTAATCGATTACAAGATTCTTTTTAATTCTTTTTCTAAAAGGCAAATACATTAACAAATTTATGCCTATAAGAAAAGGCATTATCGGAAAAAAATAAAGTACCGGCACAGGAATTATCTTATATAGCACGCCTAATACCGGATTGCCTTTTAATCCGTATGTGTAAAAATAATTTGACACAGTGCAAACTTTGGTTGTTCTAAATAAAGTATTCACAATATGCATAGTAAGGCACAATACTATCAAGGTTGCAAGCGAACGGAAAATATCTAAAAATTTGGGAGTATATATGTTGAGTGCGGAAATAAGAACGCTTGAAGTTAACAAAACCGAATGATAAAAGAAATATAAAAATGTGGCGAAACCAAAAACACTTCTTCCTTCAAATAGCGGGTCAAAAAACAGCACGCCTGCCAGCGCGGCAAGAGTTCCTACATAAAACAGATAGCTGCATAAAAATTTATTTTTGGTTTTTATTGCAACAGGAAGCAATATGACATTGAGATTGCATAGATGTAAAGGCAACTCGTTAAGCACAAAAAAATCATCAAACGTTATGCCCATAACAATTTTATAAACAACAAAAAGAATAGCATTTGATAACAATACAATTAGTAAAACATTTATTTTAATCTTTTCGCTACGTTTTTTTAAGCAGAAATAGATGGTAAAAAACTGCACCGCCGCAATAAAAATCATTAAAAAATGAGCAAAATTATAATATTTCAGCGCCATAAAAAACCTTAGTTTTGTTGAGATTTAGTAATAAACAGGTCAGTAATTTATATACAAAAACTATGGTTAGTGTACCTTACTTACACATAATTTATACTTTACATAACAAGTGATTATGAATACTATAAAAATGTATAAGTTAGCGCTTTATCATTTATTAAAGTTGATAAACATTTGTTTTTTTTTCGTGAGTTTACTAAAATTTTGAATTCATCAACCAAAAAACCGGTAAATGAGTAAGTTTTTCAAATCATACAATTTTTATAAGTTTTTGTCTGACAAACAACCAAAAAAGCCATTATAAATAAATACGTATTTTCGCAATTTTTATAAAAATTGCGATTTTTTGTTATGAGAAATCAGCTAAAAAACGTCTTACCGGAAATTGTTTTAAAAACTTCTTATCTCAAAAACAATTTAATCTTTATCAAAAGTCAATGCCGTTTTAATGTCATCCTTTAGCGAACTTAATTCGTCAAGCAAACTGCCGTAAGTATTGTCGCCGTCGGCAGGCGGTTCACTCTTTAGCGCTTTAATTTCTTTTAATATCTTTACGTTAGAATCGGTGAGATTTTTGATAGCTGCCTTAATTTCGCCAATCCCTGCCCCGTATGCCGCTTTTATGGCGTCTGTTTCGGACTTTAGTATAAATAAATCGGTACAAATCACTTCTAACAGTCCGAATATTGTTGGCGATTCGCCATCTTGTTGCTTTTCGCCAATGACGGGAGGCTCTAAAATATCGCTTATTTGTAGGCAGCAGAATTTTCTTAATTCATCAGAAATATCGTCCGCCGCGGGCGTTCCGATCAGTCCCGCTTTTTTTGCCAGTTTTTTATAATCTGATTCGTTTTTCTTTTCGTTTAAATATCCTTCCAGCTCGTTTTTGAGGATAAGTAACTCGGGCAATTTTTTAATAGCTTTAGCAGTATCCGCTCCGCTGATTTCGGCAAACTTATTTAGGCGCTGCCTCTTTTTTAGCGGCAGCTTGGTTTTGTCGCTAAGCCTGATCAATTCGGTTGCGTGACAGTCTTCGGCCATTACCTCCTGAGTTATCCTGCCAAATGCCAAAACCTCGTCCGCACTCACTCCTTCGATCCTAAAGCGGTCGTAAAAATCATAGACGGCGTTTACGGTATCCACAGTGTTTTGCTTTACTATATTATCTAATAAATAGCCCGTACGGGTTTTTCCGCTGTCAGGGGTGCCAAGCGGCGCACCAATGCCCGTCCCCGAAGCACTGCTCTTTAGCTCGTAGATTAGCCCCAGTATTTCGTCAAATCTCTTTGACTGTGTGCTTGCCGCCGCCGGATTTTCGCCATAAACAGTCAGCGGACGCGAAACTCCGCCGCTCTGCTTAAGGGCGTTTAGCTTAGCGTTTATTTCGTTAATTTTATTATCGTAACTCATTAAAGCATTATATATTAAAATATATAATTAGTCAAACAACTAGAATATAGTCACTTCAATTTGCAAAGTAAAACATATCAATAAAAAAAGCTGATTAATAAATTACACAAATCAGCTTTTTTATATTAATCTTATTTCAATAATGTTTACTGTTTTTGACTTAACTTCTTCACTTTGCTTTTGTTGTAATAAAGGTTTTTACTTTTCGAATTGAAGAATATAAGTGACTACTAAATAATCAAGACTGCTGGCTAAGATGATTCATTTGCACATGCCCGAAAGAGCCTGACGTGAATCACCCGTCCGCATACGCTTAAGATCATAAGTACCACTAAAAATTCTCAAGTAATGTATCCTTAAACACTTTCAAATGCCTGCGATCCGCCCATTAAGCGGCTTTCTTTTACTTATTTTTATCAGCGCGACCCAATGGATTTATAAATTTATTTAATACTAACCTTTTAAGGGTGGATGTTTTTTAGTTTGCTGTATTTTATACTATTTTATTTTTCTTAAGTATTAACAATAACCAAAAATCTTACGATAGCTTCTCATGTTTTTGTTTTTTCTAATTTACTTATTTTTATTATAAACGCAATTATTTCGAATAAAGAAAATACTAAAGTCAATCTACTACACTTAAATCAAACATATATACAAACCAAAAGAAATCTTCATATCGGTCAACATTTTTGACATATTACCCGACGACACAAACGTGATAAAAAAGACAATCATTATAATGCAAGCAAGTAACGATTTTTAGACCCAGCCATATCCATATATAACTATTTTTGATTTATGCCAAAAGCCTCTGGTTTTTTTGCAATTTCGCATTAGCCTTTTTTCTTAAAAAAAATGGCAATACAGTAAGCGCAATGCAAACAATGTAGAATGTAATGTAGTAAAACATATCCTCGATGAGTTTGTAATTTTTATAAGCAAGGCAAATAATTATCAGATGCGCCGCCATCAATGCACCCATTAAAAATTGAGCAATATTGACTAACTCTATTTGATTTTTTTTCATAACATACCTTCCTTGATTTTTATTATATCATATTTAATTTACTTCGTCTTTATTTTTTGTTTGTTTAAATTTTCAGCCTGTCTAATCATAAATTTCGTCATGAAAAACTGAGTATGTTTATAGAATGTTTTTTTGTTACAATATAAAAATTTCGCCATAGGTTTTTGCTTGCGTTTTTTTTTGACGGAGTGTATACTTATTGTATAAAAAATATATTTTTAAGGAGTTAAACAAAATGCGAGTTTTTAACTTTTCTGCAGGCCCTTCAATGCTGCCTTTGGAAGTTTTAAAGCGCGTCCAGGCAAAGCTGCTGGACTACGAGGGCTGCGGCATGAGCGTAGCTGAACTAAGCCACAGAGGCAAGGTTTATGAGGAAATCAACGCCGAAACCGAAGCTTTAATGCGCGAGCTTATGCATGTACCCGCCAACTATGACATCATCTTTATTCAGGGCGGCGCGTCTTTGCAGTTTGCGGCGATTCCGCTTAACATCCGCATCAATAAAAAGGCCGACTACGTAGTAAGCGGCAACTGGGCAAGCAATGCTCTTAAAGAGGCTCAAAACATCGGCAAGCATTACGGCTGCGACTATAAAGCTATTGCAAGCAGCGAGGACAAAGTCTTTTCGTATGTGCCTAAGATTACCAAAAGTATGATTCGCCCTGATGCCGACTATTTGCATATCTGCCAAAACAACACTATTTTCGGAACAAGATATAACTATATCCCCGACGCAGGCAATGTTCCTATTGTTAACGATATGAGTTCATGCATTCTTAGCGAGGACTATGACGTAAGCAAATACGGCGTTATTTACGCAGGCGCACAAAAAAATCTTGCTCCCGCAGGCGTTACCGTCGTAATCGTAAGAAAGGATTTGCAGGACAAGTTTGCTCCCGAATGCCCTACCATGCTTAAATGGAAAACTCAAGTTGATCAAAAGAGCCTGTATAATACTCCTCCCAGCCTGTCGACTTATATGGCTATGGAGGTTATGCGCTACGTTAAGGAATTAGGCGGCATAAAGGCTATGCAAAAGCATAACGAAGAAAAAGCCGCTTTGCTTTATAACTTCCTTGATTCCTCCAAATTCTACAGAAACCCTGTCAATAAAGAGGACCGTTCTTTGATGAACATCACCTTTGTCAGCCCCTCTAGCGAGCTTGACGATAAGTTTGTTAAAGAATCCGAAAAAGCAGGCCTTATGTTCCTTAAGGGCCATAAGCTGGTTGGCGGTATGCGCGCAAGTATATACAACGCAATGCCTATCGAAGGCGTTAAGGCGCTAATCGAGTTTATGAAAAAGTTTGAGCTTGCTAACAAATAATAAAAAATAAAAAAAATCGTGACGGAGACGCTCCTTCTTAAAGGATTAAAAAAATTGTTTGAGATTAAGGTCAAAGCTTTTTCCGTCACGATTTTTTATCGTATTCTTTATTATCGTATTCTTATTATCGTCAATTTTTCTATATAACTTAAAATAATAAAATAACCTGTGCATGAATAATAAATATCGAATTTACAAAAAATTGCTTTGGCTACAAAATCTCCACAGGAACTTTTTTCTTAGCGTTTGCCCGTCAAGGCATTTTTAACGAACATTTTGCAAGCAAGATTAGGAAAGACAGCCTAATATCAACGCAAAATCGTTAAAAAATTAAGACGATATTGCGTTTATATATGCAGGTTATAGATTTAACAATTTAATAATATTGATTCAAAATTTTTTAAATTAATAAGGAGAAAACTAAAAATGCCTAATATTTTAAGACTTAACAAAATCAGTCCGCTTGCGGAGAAAATACTGCCCAAAACCTATAAGCTGGTGGACGAGTGCGCTAATCCCGATGCAATAATCGTACGCTCATTTAAAATGCTTGACTATACCTTTCCCGAGTCGCTGCTTATGGTGGCAAGAGCGGGCGCTGGCGTAAACAATATTCCCGTTGACAAATGCTCCGAAAAAGGCGTGGTTGTATTCAACACTCCAGGCGCTAACGCAAACGCTGTTAAAGAGCTTGTAATTTGCAGTTTGTTTATGTGCGGCCGTAAGATTTACGACGGCATTAAATGGACTCAAAGCTTAAAGGGTCAAACTGATGTCGCCAAAAAAATTGAGGACGGAAAAAAGATTTTATCGGCGGAGAAATCACCGGCAAAACCCTGGGTATCGTAGGTTTGGGCGCGATTGGCCTGCTTGTTGCTAATTCGGCTCTTGCTTTAGGTATGGAAATCATCGGTTACGACCCCTTCCTCACCCCCGAAAAGAAAGCTAAGCTTGATTCCCGCATCAAAACGGTTGCCAAGCTGGAGGAATTATACCCTGTTTGCGATTTTATCTCGCTGCACGTTCCGCTTGCCGACAACACCCGCGAAATGATTAACGAAAACGTACTTGCGACATGCAAAAAAGGCGTAAACATTATCAATTGCGCCCGTGGCGAGCTTGTCAACAACCCCGCAATCATCAATGCTCTTGCCAGCGGCAAGGTTAACCGTTATGTTACAGACTTCCCTGATGCCGATGTTTTGGGAATCGATAATATCATCACAATCCCCCACCTTGGCGCTAGCACTCCCGAAGCCGAAGACAACTGCGCTGTTATGGCGGCAGAGGAAATGATGGACTTTTTGGATAACGGAAATATCCGTAATTCGGTCAACTTCCCCAATGTTTCGCTAGAACGCTGCAATTGCAATTGCGCCAGAATAACCGTTATTTACAAGGGTAATCTTGATATTAACGCCGAAGCCGTCAAACTTGGCATAAAGGTTAAAAAGTTTGCCGCAGCCGCCAAAAAGGATTACGGCTATGCCATAATTGCCGCCGAGGACGCAAAAAATGCAGATAAGCTAAAGAGCATTGCCGGTGTTTTAAGAGTTCGCGTAATATAATTGCTCTAACTGAATATAATCCCATGGATTTTATTCAGTTAGAGTATGGCAAAACGGGTAAAAACGACGTTTTTTACCCGTTTTGGTTTTATTTTTATTAAATAAAAAAAATCGGCTTAATCAGTAAAAAGTTTCAGCCGATTTTTCTATTTTTAGTTGCTGAGATTAAGATTTGATTATGGCATAATAGCATTACGCATACCAAACAAAGCGGCAGTACATTTGTATATCAAAACTAATATTAAATAGAATAAGAATTGAGATTACAAATGAATTTTTAGAAGAAAATTAACTGAAAGAACAGAACGTAGCTAAAATTACGGATGAGCATTTCAGACAATTTTATTCCAAAATGATGCCATAAGATACATTCTTAGCGGATTAAAATAAAAGATTGATTTACGTGCATTAGTTTTCTAAGCCCAATAAGAAATCAATCGAGCAATCAAATTTTTTTGCAAGAATAATCAAATATTCTGTTCGCGGCAATACTTTTTTAAGAATCCAATTATTAACCGTATTTCCCGGCAAGCCGATTTCTTTACTGAATTGAACAATGCTTTTCCCTTTCATAAGTTCAAGAATATTGTCGGCAAACATATCTTTATATTTTTGTATGTCAAAATCCATGACTTAATTATTCCCCAAATATGGTGAAAAATCTTGACATCACCAAAACTGGTGAACTATAATAAACCCATGAAGGACGAATGCCACAATTTCGGTTTTGTTCTTAGTACCGCTATGGTGAGTCTAACGGAGAATCGTAAAAATAAGTATTTGGTTGGCCAAAAATACTTATAACTTTCGATAGCACGTCGTAAGCCAAAAATGGGATATGCGCTGCAAAGATTTTCTTTGGGCGCATCTTCATTCTACAGCAATGAGTATTTTAATTAAAGGTTATATGTGCAGCGTAATAAGCATCGATAATGCGGTATTCTATAATAATTATAACAATCTAAAAAAATTTATTATACGGATAAGTAGTCAATCATTTTAGGTAAATTATTATCACCTTAGCGATACAATTGCCGGACTGATACTACAAAGAGCGTAAAATTTGAATCTTTACGCTCTTTTTTTATCTATTTTTTAATTCTAATTTTATCTGTTTTTGTAAATAGAAACTCTTATTTCCATTCTTACTATATTCGCCTATTTTAACTCCTTATTATCAATAGGTATTGCTTACTCATTCACCTACTTCTCTTCTGCGTTATCGGTGGATCCGGTACTTTGATAAGGTTGTACGGTTTGAATATTCTCATCGGTAATATAGTACCTTCTGCCTGTATTGGCATAATAAATCGTCATATTCAAGGTGCTGATAAAGCCCATGCTGGCGGGTATTGTAAGAACTAACGCTGCTCCGAATGTCAGTAGCGCAAACAATATATTTAGTACAAAAATAAGCGTCCACGCAATTACAAATCCGCCAAATGTGCGGCCGAAGTTTTTTACAAACGACTTTGCCGAGTCTTTAAACGCTACAAAAACCTTTTTCTTGTCCACTACAACGGCGGGCGCCCAGCACGCTATAACCGAATACCGTAACGCTTGCAAAGGGATAAAAATCAGCACTCCTATAAACGGCAAAAAAAACGTTAACAGCGGGTGCAATCCCCATAAATTAAACAGACCGAACATGATAAGAATAATTATGGCATCCGCTAAAATGGTATATATCATTTTGATCAGTATAAACGGCGTCGAACGCTTAAAATTAGATATAAATCTGCCCAAAAAGCCGGTTTTTGCATTGTACGACATCTTATCGTGCAGTACCTCCATGGCGGGCAATTCGTAATATCCCAACAAAAACTTGTTTATAAACGTAAAAACTAACGTAAATAACAAAAATAAATTCACCTTTATACTGACATTACCTAAGTAAACCTCTAGCAGCATCTCTTTTGCCTCGGTCATCTTATCTGACATCCCTTTAATCGAAAAACTGCCGCTTAAAAAGGTTTCGTAAAGCTCAGATAATTGACCAAAAACACCGGATTCCTGCAGTTCCTTAATCACAGGAACCAAAAAAATCATGCTCAACGAAAGCAAAATTAACGCAAAAATTGCGATAAAAAGCATGATACCCCACACCACGCCAAATCTTCTTATTAAGATACGCGCCGCATTTTTAACCGACATATTTTTTCCTTTTTTCTTTTTATTCCTTTGTTATACAGTAAGCTTTTTACTCAAACTGTTTGTATGTTTTCCGCTCTGAGTATCGAAATTTTAAGCGGTTGCTCTGGTATTTACTGCTTTTTTATCGAGTTGTTTTTGGCGTATTTTCCTTTGGGACAAGCAACTTTTGATCCCTGCGTTCTAGTCCCGTAAGATCATAAACCGAGACCATTAAATACGCCGAATAATATACTATTATCATGGTAATCGCTGATATGTTTACGACGATTTTGACAAGAGTTAATTCAAACGGCAGAGCATTAAGTATAAAGCTTGGGATAATCAAAATCGTCACCGGTATAAGGATTCCGCAGATAAACGACAGCCATTTTTTGCTGGCCGTCCTTATCGACTCTACAAAAGCGTCACCAAACGAAAAGCCAAAAATTTGGATTATTATCATCCATACCCCAAAAAATACCGTAAGTGTAACGATTATCAAATGAGCCAGTATCGAAAAAATTACCGTCCAAATGCAATCATGCACCCCTGGATATCCCGCCCCCGTCGCCATATACCTTATAAGCGATACAACACCGGTTTGGATAAGCACGACCGCAAGCACCACAATTACCGCAAGAGGAACAATCTTTAGCACCGACAAAATGCTGTTGTTGACCGAGCGAATGGGACTATGAAGTAGCAGTTTGCCCGTTTTAAAATGTTTTTCCATTATCGAAAGGCTGTAACTGCAAGAAAGGATAAACGCTGCAAATGCCAAAATATACGGAAAAACCAGCTTTAGCCCCCTGCGTGAAAACATCATAAAAAAGACATCACTAAATCCGCCTACATCACTTTTAATGTACAACGGGATAAATGTCAGTCCCGAAAACGGCTCTGTTAAAAAACCCAGCACAATTGCGGGAATAAGCGCCGAAACAAGAAGTACAGGAAAAGACTTTTTTAAATATTCAAATGTCTTTTTTACAAACACCATGTTACAATTATACAGCATAATCTAAATAAAATCAAGAGTAACGCATAAAATTCACTATTTATAATAACTTTTAAGAATACAGAACAATTTTAATAAACTGTTCTAAACTAATGCGGCCGAATAATGAGTCATTTTTTTAGAAATCTTAATTTTTGTCTGAATTTTGCTTGACAGACATTTGCAAAAACCGCTATTATCAAGATATAAAAAACCGCTAGGGGTGCGTTTAACCCGTTTTTATTAAGTTTTGCGTTTACTTTTTTGATTTTAGCTTTTAAAAATTACGTAGTGCGCATAATCGTGATTTGCTATAGCTAAAGTAAAAAAAGATGTAAACAATCTGCATAAAAACGGATTCTGCGCTGAGACGGCTAATGCCGATCCCTTTGAACCTGTGAGCTAACACTCGCGTAGGGAAGCAGATTGTAAATATTACAATTCGCCCTGCCCTATTTAATTATAGCGGCGGGGCTTTTTCTTGCGGATAATCAGGATGTGTTTTTATTACGCTGTCGTACGCTATTATTAGACGTACATTATTTTTTGTACCCTTGGCATTATTTTTTTTGAAAAACTAATTCATATAATTAAAAATATCTTTAAGCACAAAAAATATTTAGTTTTAGCGCAGCAAAACGCAATTGATTAGACGGGGATTTTGCGGTAAAAAAAAGGAGCTAATTAAAATGTATAATTTATTATCAGGCACTATGTTTGATTTTTCGGACGTAGGAATCAGATGGTATGCGGCGCTCTTGTTAACGCTGGGATACATCGCATTTCTAGCAGTCGTCGCTTTCGTAGTTTATTTAATAAAAAAACACCGCGGCGAACGGCTTTCGTTTGAAACGCGCGACATTACGTATGGCGGAATATGCCTCGCAATTACCGTCGCCCTATCTATATTTCCTATTTACAGTATGCCTTACGGCGGTTCTGTAACGGTAATATCTATCGCTCCGATATTAATCTACTGTTATTATTTCGGATTTCACAAAGGATTATTGATTTCTACTATCTATATGCTTATCAACCTTATGCAAGGTCCGTACATTATAAATCCGTACAGTATGATTTTGGATTATTTATTACCATACTCTGCGCTTTCGGTTGCAGGAATAGCGTCGTACAGCTCTAAACGCTACAACAAAGTTTTAAAAGAAAATAAGCGCGTTTTAAAAGCGCATTGGCCTATTTTTGTAACTTCTGCTATATACATCATTATCAGATATGCTTCCCATGTACTGGCGGGAGTTTTGTGGTACTACGATATTGAGTTAGCAACTAAATGGGGCATTACGGGACATTTGACATATAGTATGGCGTATAACCACTTTGCAATCGTGGACTATGCGATAGCAATGATAGCCGTAACAAGTCTGTTATCCAGCAAGTCCTTTAATACTTTTATGGCTTCGCATAGAAATACTTTGCAAAATACCGATTCCCGCACAAAAAACAATTAATGAGCTTGACCCGGCACTGATAAACGGCAGCGGCAGGCCGGTGGGAGGAATTGACCCTGTCACAACCGCAATATTAATCAGCACCTGAATACCGATTATTGCGGCAATTCCCCCGGCGACGTAGCTGCCGAATCTGTCCGTCGCTCTTTGCGAAATCACAATCGCGCGGGCAATCAATATAACGTACAGCATCATGACTAGACCGCATCCGACCAGCCCTAACTCCTCGCCTATTATACTAAAAATAAAGTCACTTTCGGCAAACGGCAAAAACAAGTATTTTTGGCGGGAATTGAATAACCCAAGCCCGAATAGTCCACCGCTCCCCAGCGAATAAAACGACTGTATAAGTTGGTATCCTTCGGCAAGAGGCGACTCCCACGGGTTTAAAAATGCAAGCAATCTTTTTAGTCTGTACGGCTCCATCAGGATAAGGACAGGCACCATTGTCACAACGGGTATCAGCATAAACATCAGGTGCTTGACGCGCATTCCGCCCATAAACATCATGGCAACCATCAATAGTACCACACACATAGTAATAGACATATTCGGCTCTAAAATTATCAAAACGGCCATAAGTGCGCCCACCGCCGCCACCGGCAAAATTCCCCTAAATGTAGTCATTTTTTGGTGATGTTTAGACATATAGCCTGCGGCGAAAATTATAAATCCGAATTTTGCGACCTCACTGGCTTGCAGAGTAAAAAACGGCAGATTTATCCACCGTCTTGCACCGTAATTTTCGATGCCGATGCCGGGGACAAAAACCAGAACTAGTAGAACCAGCGAAACGCCTAATATTATGTAGCGGAGCTTGTACAAAATGTGGTAGTCGATAAAGCATAGTGCAAAAATGGCGGCAAAGCCAAGGATAGCGCCGATTAGCTGCTTGTACATAAAAAAAAATTTATTGCCATAACTAACTTCGGCGGAATACATGCTGGCAGAATACACCATAACTATGCCTAATCCCACAAGAATAACAGTAACAATCATAAGCGGTAAGTCAAACTTACCGCTTTTTTTAGTGTCCCCCAAAAAAAATAGTTTTTTGTTCTGCTTACTCTCGATTTTGGCGCTGTTGCTTTTATTAGCGTTATTCATGTGGTTATTTATCATCTTATTCTTGATTTTTCCGCCTCCTGATTAACTCTATTAACTTAGTAAAGCTATTGAATGAAATTAATTTTGAAAAAAACTTTATAGTATTGTACTATGCCTTAGGATAAGCATAAGTTTTTTAGCTAAAAAAAACTTATTTAAAAAAAGATTTATGACGCTTGCTTACATTCGCTTAACCTAAAAGCAGTTCTGTTTGCAAAAAAAGGTTTTTATAGATAAAAAACTGCCGCTCAAATTTATTGCCAATTAATCCGTGATTTTTTATTTTATAACGAATAAGGCTATTAAAAATCTGTTACGAAAAATAAGAACCTAAAATAGTAGCCGATATAAACTAAAAGAACGATAAGAACGCTTTGTATAGTATGTAAATTGCGATTAATAAAGTAAATACCTTTTTAGAAATGTGCTAAAATTTTTATGTACTCTGCTTTTCGGCTTCTATAATTGCGTCCAAAAAGGCTTTGCCGCGCTGGGCATAGTTTTGAAAATTATCAAACGACGCCGCGGCGGGCGAAAGCAATATATTTTTAACATTAGTAAGCGCCGCAAGTCCTGCCGCTTTAAGCAAATTCTCCGTCTCGACGACCTCTCGTCCTACCCTTGCGGCCGCCGCCTTTAGCTTGTCCTTTACACCGCCCATGATATAAACAGTTTTGATTAAATCCGGCAACTTTAAAAACAATTCGTCGTATTCGTATCCCTTGTCGCTTCCGCCCAGGATTAGAGCGGTATCGCCGTTCATGCTCTCACAGGCAGCCAAACAAGAATCAATGTTTGTCGCCTTAGAATCATCAAACCATTGCTTGCCGAATGCGCCGCTGACTAGCTGTGTGCGGTGAGGCTCGGGTCTAAATTCTAATATCGCCGCCCTGATATTTTCGTTATCTAAGCCAAGCAGTTTTGCCGCGCCCACCGCCTGCAATACGTTGCTTAGATTGTGCCGCCCCTTTAGCGGGATTATGTTCGTCTCAAAAATCTGCTCACTCATAAAATAAATAATGCCGTCCTGCTCTCTTATGTCCAGCCCGCTGTATAACACCGACGCTTTTATGTTTGCCTTTATACTTGCAGTTAGGTTTGAGTTTGAATTTATGTTTGATTTTATGCTGTTAATCAGCGAGCGAAGATTTGCAGGGCAGATTAAAAAATCATCATCATTTTGACTTTGAGTTATCCGCAGTTTTGCCTCGGTATAGCTGTCCATATCTCCGTGGCGATCCAGATGGTCAGGCGAAATATTTGTCAACACCGCAATCTCTGGTTTAAAAGAATAGCAGTTTAACAGTTGAAAGCTTGATACCTCTACCACCGCCAGTTTATGAGTCTGCCTTGCCGCTTCCGAAAACGATACTCCGATATTACCGCAGACTATCGTTTTGTACTCTTTATTTGCCATATCGCCTATCAACCTTGTGACAGTTGTTTTGCCGTTAGTGCCGGTTACCGCGCATATCGGTGAGCGGTTTAATATGTAGCCAAGCTCAATTTCCGAAATAACCGGAATTACGTTTTCCTTAGCGTATTCGTAGGCAGGATGCCGTGCTATTCCGGGACTTGTGACAATTACGTCAGGCTTTGTTTTTTGTAAACACCCGTCGTAATAAAAAAATCTGGCACATATTCCTTCTAACGCGCAAAAAGCTCCTTTGCCGCTAATACCTTCACCTAATATAAGTACCTGTTTGTTATTAATTTCCATATAATAACCTATTCTGATTTAAACCAAAATATGTGCCTAAAATATTCATAAAAATTGAAAATTCAGGCGTGTTTAGATGCTATGTCAGACATAAACAGTCGTAAATTTATATTTTTCAGGTATTTCGTCAGACACATGCTGCAGATATCAAGCCTTATAAAATATTGCCGTTTGTGGCCAAAAAACCAATAAGACAAATTATCCCCATTACTGTTGTAATTACTCTATAAAAAAAGCCGATTTTGCTTTCGTGCATACCTTTTTTTTGAAAATGGTGGTGAAGGGGCGCCATCAAAAACACCCTCTTTTTGGTCTTTTTGTAATACGCCACCTGAATGATTACCGACAACGTGGTAAGTAAGTACATTATCCCCAAAATCAGTACGACCAGTACCCGCCGCGAAAGTATAGCAAGGCTGGCCAAAGCTCCGCCTAGCGCGAGCGAGCCCGTATCCCCCATAAACACCTTAGCAGGAAAACTGTTAAAGCACAAAAAGCCCACCAGCCCGCCCACCAGCACCGCGCAAAACAGTATCAGATTTTGAGTTTCCTCTATGGCTTGTCCGCCACCATTGAGAATATAAAAGCCCATGAATCCTGCAAAAAATAAGGTGTAGATTACAGTCACTCCCGAAGCAAGTCCGTCCAGCCCGTCTGTCAGATTTACCGAATTGGTAAAAGACAAAAACACAACGACATAAAGAGGGATAACCATCCAGCCCAAATTATACTCTTTAAAGCCGAAAAGCGAATAGATAATGCCGCCCACATATCTGTGAGTATACGCAAAAATCGATACGATTACAGCAATAAGCAGCTGAAAAACTATTTTTTGCAACGGGCTTAGTCCTTCGTTCCGCTTGAAAAACACCTTAATAAAGTCATCCAAAAACCCTACCACTCCGTAACCCGCAGTTACTACAAGCGTCACCAGCATAAGGGTCTTTTCGCCTTTTGCAAAAAATAAACTGATAAACAGCACCAGAATAAATCCGACGCCGCCCATAGTAGGTATTCCGCTTTTAGATTTATGCTCCTCGACGTAATGCAGCACCGTCTGCCCTGCCTTTAGCCTTTTCATCAGCTTTATGACCAGCGGCATAATCAACACGGTCACCGCAAACGCCGTCAGTAGCGATAGCGACCATCTAATCAAATGTTTTGCTCCTCTATAAGTTTTAGTACGTATTCACCGTCGCTGTAAGGATATTTTATTCCCATTATATCCTGATATTTTTCGGCGCCCTTGCCAGCTATCAACACAATATCTCCCTCATGTGCCTGAGAAAGCGCATATCTTATCGCTTCTTTCCGCTCGGGCATCGAGACAAAATTGTTTTTGCCTGTTGCTTTTGCCCCTCGTTCGATTTCGGTGATTATTGATTCGGGTTTTTCGGTACGCGGATTATCCGATGTTATTACGCAATAATCGCTAAGCGAGGACGTGACCGCCCCCATCAAAGGCCGCTTACTTCGGTCTCTGTCTCCTCCGCAGCCAAACACAGTGATAATCCTGGCCGGAGCGTACTCCCTTATTGATGATATTATATTCCTAAGACCATCCTCAGTATGTGCAAAATCAATAATTATACTGCAGCCCGTGGTGTTGATGATATTGTACCTTCCCTCAACCCGCTTCAATTTGCGAATCCCCTCCGAAATCGTTTTGATCGGTACGCCCAGCACGCTTGCAGTCGCCGCCGCGCAAAGGGTGTTATACATATTAAAACGTCCCGTCATACTGAATTTGATTTTTGCAACATCGTCCATAAGATTAAGGACATATTCCAACCCGTTTACGCTCATATTTAAATCGATGGCAAACACGTCGGCGGGATTTACACACCCGTACGAAACAGTATTAATCAGAGCGTTTTCGTATAAGGAACGCCCGAACGTATCGTCTACGTTGATTACCGCGGTCTTGCTGACCTGCGGCGAAAACAACTTTGCTTTGGCCGCCGCATATGCTGAAAGATCAGGGAAAAAGTCGAGATGGTCTTGAGTCAAATTTGTAAATCCGGCCACGTCAAAAATGATTCCGGCCGTTTTATTAAGCGCAAGCGCATGAGCAGAAACCTCCATAACCACATACTCGACACCACTGTCCGCCATATCCTTTAGTAGTCCGAATAACTGCGGCGGGTCAGGAGTAGTAAGCTGCAAATCTACGTGATGGCCATTATAAACCGCGCCGTTAGTGCCTATTATGCCTGTTTTTGCGCCGTGTTCGGTAAAAATAGACGCCAAAATATAACTTGTGGTAGTTTTGCCGTTGGTACCGGTAAGACCTATAATCTTTAGCCGCTTTTCTGGATTGCCGTTTAGCGCCGCACTGACCTCGGCAAGCGCCAGCCTTGTATCACCGACTATAACTTGCGGAATATCTATATCAAGCTTTCGGTTACAAACCAAAGCTACAGCCCCGGCACGCACCGCGTCCTTTGCAAAGTCGTGGCCGTCACGGCTGCCGACAAGACAAAAATAGAGACTGCCTTCAGTATTTTTGCTGTCAAAGCTGACCGAAGAAAACTCGGCGTCACCTCTGTATAGCTGCCCGTTTAATTCGCTAAGTTTCATACTCACCTTTCCTTTTCGTTAAGTGTCTTTTATATTCTAATCCTTACCTCAAAAAAATTCAACGGTAAGGTAAAATAAGCCATAATTAGACAATTTGCGAACAATCATCAAACGACAATTTATGCCTTTTTTAAGATTGTCTTAAATATCAATTTATTTAATGTATACGTTATTCAATACTAAACGGCATCTGATTTTTTAAATTAATCCGGATGAATTTTTGATGTAAAGGGCAGCATTTTATGTATTTGAATATATGTTATAAATTATCGGGATTGTGAACCATAAATTATGTTGAGTGTATAAGCTTAAAAACCTATATCAGATCAAAAAGATGAATTACATTTTTAAGCAATCTTTTTAAGACGAAAGCCGTACTGATAGTACGTATAACGAATGAAATACGACGGCTTTAACCCAAAAAACACGGAAAAAACGAAATTAGTATCCGTTTACTATAATCTTCGCAAAAAATGAAATAGAATTATATCCATCAACCGGCCACCGGGGGTCGACTAGCCTGAACGAATCAAGACCACGTCGCCGCCCGGAACTACCGTTGTAGCAACCGGCACTGTCGAAAGCACGCTCTCTCCATCGCCCGCAATCTCCACCTTTAATCCCAATCCCTCCAAAATCTTTACCGCATCAGTAATTGATTTATCGGTAAGTTCTGGCATAACTACCTGCGTAGTTTGACCGGTGCCAATCGTCGGTTTCATGCCTTTGTAGTCAAAAATCTTTTTGAAAACTTGTCCAGCATAAGGTGCCGCGACGATGCTGCCGTAGTAAATCCAGCCGGCAGGCTCGTCAACTATGCTAAGTATTACGTATTCGGGGTCATTGGCAGGCGCAAAACCTATAAACGACGATACGTATTTGCCTTGGGCAATCGCGCCATTACTATATTTTTGCGCGGTACCCGTTTTGCCGCCTATGCTAAAACCTGCTACCTGCGCCTTTTTTCCGCTGCCGGTATCCACAACCGACTGAAGCAACTCGCGGATTTTTGCGCTTGTTTGAGCGGAAATCACTTGACGGACCGCCTTAGGTTCACGCTTATAATATGTTTCGCCTGTGGCAGAAGTTGCGCTTTGCACAAAATACGGCTCGTACAGAGTTCCGCCGTTTACCGCCGCGCACACGCCGGCTACAAGTTGCAAAGGTGTTACCGCTATCGCCTGCCCAAATCCGATACGCGCAAGGTCTACGTTTTTTACACTCTTTTGGCTCATCATTATGCCCGCACTTTCGCCGTAAAAGTCGATATTGCTCTTACTTCCAAACCCGAAATCTTTTAATTTTCCGTAAAGCCTTTCGGTGCCAAGCCCAAGCGCCATATCCATAAACACACAGTTGCAGCTATTGTTTACCCCTTCGCCAAGGTGCTGCGAGCTATGTCCGATAGACCTCCAGCACCGTATGCGCTGGCCGTCCACCATGCGGTAGCCGGGACAAAAATAGGTTTTACTGTCATTAGTAACGCCGTATTCGATGGCGGCGGCGGTGGTAAAAATCTTAAAGGTAGATCCAGGCTCAAATACGTCTACCATCATTGTATTCTTACTAAGGGCGTTAAGTACATCTAAATCGTCGCGCGGAATATCGTTTAGGTCAAACGACGGCGTTATCGCCATAGCGACTATGCCTCCCGTTTTAGCGTTCATAATCAGCATGGATGCCGATTTTGCCGAAAATTCTTTTTGTGCGCTGACTACCGCCTCTGCCGCAAACGCCTGAATACTTGCATCGATAGTCAGAGTAAGGTCAGAACCGGGGATAGCAGGCACATACTTAGTCACAGTATCCTCTAACTGAACGCCTTTGATATCGGTGGCGGTGTAGGCAAAGCCGTTCACACCCTTTAGGTAAGTATCATAATAACCCTCCAGTCCGTTTTGCCCCACATTGTCAATGTTGGTAAAGCCTAATACCTGAGTTAAAAAGTTGCCCTCGGGATAATTTCGGGTGCTATCTACAGTAAAGTAAACTCCGGCCAACCCCATATTGATAAGTTGTTTGGCGGTAACAGAGTCAACCTGCCGCGCCACCGTAATTTCGCTGACCGACCTTGCGTTGATTTTGGTCAGCAATGTATCGTAGTCCACACCCAGCTTAGTCGAAAGAGCCGCCGCTACCCCGGTAGGCTGAGTTACCGCTTTTGGGCGTACATAAACAGTATAAACGTCTTTATTGTCCGCCAAAACCACTCCGCTTGTGTCCAAAATCTTGCCGCGCGCCGCCATAAGAGGAAGGTCGCGGTACCACTGCTCCGCCGCCTTTGCCTGAAGCTCTTTACCAGACACAATTTGTATGTAAGCAAGCCGCCCAAAAAGAACCACAAATAAAAAAGCTACCGCCAAAAAGAATACCAACAGCCTTTTGCGGGTGGACACCAAACTGTTTGTCTTTGTATTCATACCCCTCCTTTATATGGTAAATTTATTGAGATTTTTTATTATAAACGCCATCTTATCGACAGCAGCCAATTCTATATTAGGTTTAGGTTAATGATCTTATATATTTTAAAATTTTGATACTTTATTTTATATATAAAGACTATCCTTATTTTTAAGATATTGTTGATAAAAAAATTTTTTTAGAAAAAAAGGCATATCCCTTTATTATTTATAAGCTAAGAATCATAAAAAAAGACCGATTAAAGGTTAAAAAAGACTGCCATCTTATTGGCAACAGCCAATTCTCTATATTAGGTTTAGGATAATGATCTTAATCTTTTAAATTTTTTTTGATGCTTTATTTTTTATAAGTTCAGTTATTATGCACTATTATCAGATTGGTTATTTGTCAATACTAATATTTTAGATTAAAAATCATTATCTGTTTTGATAAAAAAAATTATGCCTATCAATGCAGCCATAAGGCAATCATTACAAGCACAGCCCACGGCTATGCCGGTGGTTCTTTTCAATGCGGGGCATAGCCCTTGCCTACGTGCCAAGCACGTTGGTACGGTCTGACATCTGCGTGTTACTTATTGCCACCCGTAAAAAACGGGTCTAATTGTCTATTAAACCTAACTACTCCCCCATTCGGTCATTCTTCAACCGGCTTCAACTGGTTCTCTATGTATTTCTTTATCTTTTCTGCATCTTTGCCGGCTGTATCTGCATAATATCCTCTGCACCAGAATTCGCGATTCTTGTACTTGAATTTTAGATCTCCCCACCTTTCGTATATCATTAGACTACTCTTGCCCTTTAAAAACCCCATAAAACTTGTTACACTATCTTTGGCGGTATCGACACCAGCATGTGTCTGTGGTCTACGCATATCTCCGCCTGTATTTATCTCCACGTCTTTCCTTTTGGACAACTCTCGCAGTATCGCACCCTGTTTCCCGCCGCTTATCTTCGTAAAAGACTTTTCGCCTGTATTTTGGAGCGAACACTATATGGTACTTGTAGTTCCGTTTTGTATGTGCTAGACTATTTACGTCTTTCATAAAAATCCTCCTTTGCTTTATTTGCCGCAGTTGCAGGACCGCAGCTTTAGTATAGCAAAAGAATTTTCTATGCAAAGCTAAAAGCTTTTTTTAAAGCCTTCCGCACTATGCGGGGGTATTTATACAAAAAAGCCCTCTATCTAAAAATCGAATAGAGAGCTTTATTTAACAAAAATATAATTTAAAATATTAAACTATTTTATAAGCATTTAAGTAGAGCAATTGGGGCAATCCTCAGGCGCATTAAGAATCAGCCATTTGTTATCATCTTCGTCCTCTTCCCACTTAATGGTCACGCTGATTTTATCCGATTTAACCGCATGCCTGTAAGCAGACGAAACAGTTATCATCAGATTGTCCTCATCAATCGTAAAGTCATTTTGTCCGCCTTGACGGTAAAAATCAGCGATCTCGCCAAAGGTTGCGTACACCCTTACTTTTACATGATAGCGATTGCTATCTGGGCTTTCAGACTCAAACGATGTCAAATGAAAGGGGAATAATACTTGAAAGCATGATGTTCCGTAGCCAAGAGCATCAAGCGCAAAGGTACCGAATTGATCATGAATCACAAAGTAAGCAGTTTTATAGCCATAAACAGCTGAAATCAGTATCCTTTTTGTCCCCTCAAACTCGTATAACTCTGCGCCATATCCTGCGTATTTTATTTTTTGCTGCATTTCCTCCATAGAATAATTTGTTTTAAAATATCCTATTCCGGCGTAGTTTTTGTCGGTTGTTTCAAATGGAAGCGTAAATTTATACTCGCCGTAAAAATCAGATATATCTTTCCAGTAAGGTCCGTAAGTAGGGCAAGCTGCAAGCATTAGCGTCATAACAAGTACAGCAATTAACAAAGCAGAGATTAAACCAAATCTTTTAAATATTTTTTTTGTAAACATAAAACCTCCTGAAATTTTTTCGATAATCATTTGATTATTCATCATTAATCAAAAAGAATCTTTGATCCTATCGATATAGCGGAGTGATCTATCCATACGCTATTATAGGTTGTACCCCATCCGTAATGAGCTTGATAGCGGTGATTACTATATGTCTTTATTCCAAATAAATGAGTTTTAACCTGTCTTTCCACACGATAAACTACAACGGCATGGTTAACTTTACCGCTCTCGGTAGGATCAGTCAGGCTGCCTAATATTATAACAGGTTTATTTTCCTTAACGCGGTCATAAATAGAATCGTTTGAGGGAATAAACCAACACTCAGTTCTTTCTTTTCTGTTACACGATTTACTGTAATCGTCAATTGCATATGCTAAGTCATATCCCCAAGTGTCGCCAGATCTATTTCCTTGTATATCTGCAACTAAATTAATATTAAAACCGTTAGGCGCAAACTGGCTCCAACCCCAATTCATCTTAGCATACCATACAAGAAGCGCGGAAGCTACAAACCCACAATTTCCTGTTGTATTAAAACCGGCAGTACTTTGACCTGAGATTGTAGTCGGACTATTTACGCTCGCTGTTTCAATATATGTACTACGCATAATTGAAACTTGGCCGCGTGTCTCAATAGCGCCGCCTATATTAGCCGCAAGCGTATTGCTATGCTCAATTAAAGACGCTTTTTCATCATTGTTCACCATCAATGTTTTGTTCATTACAGTATGAACAAACATCTCGCTGTCAGTTATTAAAGATAATGTCGGCCTGACATAATAATGTGTCGGTCCCGCATAAATAAGGTTTTCGCTAAGACCAAAATAAGGCGATTCTGCGGCTGCGTTAATTTCTAGCGCAATCGTAAATGTTCCGTCATATATCGAATAACCAAAAGGACTAAATTCTACGATATAATATATATTATATGCAAAATCATGTAGCTGTTTTACCGAATCAATTGTAGTATCCGAATTAAACCGTTCCGGAAAACTGCTAAAAAAGTCAAAAAATATTTTGGCTTCCTGCTCCTTGTTCAGTACTACGGTACCGGTACTTGCCGTTTGTATCGAAGTTGTCCGCGGCAAAGTTGTTTGCGGCAAATTCGCTTGTGTTTTTGTAAAAACAAGACTTGTCGCTACATTAAACAACAAAGCTATTGTTAACATTGTAGCCGCTAATGCAACCACTAATAATGACCGTTTCTTTGTGTTTTTCATAAATCCTTCTCCTTAATTTATTTTTTATTAAACAGTTTTTAAAAATCAGCAAGCATTATTAAAAACCATAAAATATATAATTAATCATTACAAATGTTTATTATAAATATAATATATTTTCAATATTTTGTCAATTAATTTAAGCTAAAATTGAAAAACTTTTAAATTTTAGATTTTTTATTCAACATAAAAAGCCTTTGCAAACTCTTGTTTCTATTACCAAAAATTGCATTAATCAAAAAAATTGCATTAATCAATATATAAAAAAACAAAAATCCCTCTATTCAAAATACTTAAATAAAGAGATCTTTGTTTGCTATTAAAAATATATTATGGAGGATTTTATCTATTAATTAATTTATGATTAATCACATTATTAAAAAGGCTTATCATTATAAACTTCTATTAAAATTTATCTTTAAAATTTCTGACTGTTAGTTAAGATCTGCCGACAAAATCATTTAAAGCTTAAAACGTAAACGCTTATCAGCTAAATATTCGGCTTAAAAAGTCACACAGCTTATCGAACCCATTAGCGGTCTTAGCATACATAGGTGCAGCTACAACAGGAACCATTGTTACCTCGATACGCTCACCGATAACTTCCATATCTAATTGCATAGCCTCGCCCATCATGTACGAATCATTGCGCACAAGAGCCAATGTGTCCGCTTGGGCATCCACAGCTCCGCTTACACTTTCTATTTGATCCTCTATTTTGCTATTCCTGTTGCCAACCTCGGTGATTGCAACGCCAGTACCGATCACCACAGCGGCAAGCACCACCGCAATAATGATATATGCAGCTAAAAGTACCTTGGTCTTAGAGCTTACACTTTGCTTTGCCACAGGAATGGCTTTTACCTCTTTTTTAATACGGGGCATTACCTCATCATGCGGCTTTGCGCTTATCAAATCCTTCCTTTGCGTATACAATTCCGTATCCGTTGTTTCGGTTTGCGAATCATTATACGATCTCCTGTCGTCTACCTCTACGACAGAATCATATGCATCGTAACGCTCTTTTTCATTGGTGGGCCTGCGCTTTAAAACTACCATAATGTTACTCCTGTTTTTCTTTATATTTTAGCGGTTTCCGTAATCCGTTAATTGACAATTAAATTTTTAAGATTTTTAAAGGGATTAGTTTAAATTAATTTAAACTCGTTATTGCAAGTCGATAAATTTGAATTTTTCATATTTTAGTGTTTTTATTATGCTAAAGTGCATTGTTTATGTCTGACATAGCATATAATTTAGCTAAATTTACGATACTAAATTTTTTCAATTATTCGCAAAGTCGCACTTCCGCTTCGGGGATTATCGCGTAGTTCAGCCTGTCCCGCCCTGCGCTTTCCTAAAAGCTTTCCCTCTGCTTTATGATTGCATACGCATACTGGCAACGATTTATCGCAAATGCACGCCTCGGCCAACTTGCTAAATGTTTGTTTTACAATCCTGTCCTCTAACGAATGAAAAGCAATCACGCACATTCTCGCACCGCTTTTTAGACAATCAAAGATATCGTTTATTGCGGTGTCAAGCCCGCGCAGCTCATTGTTAACCTCAATCCGCAACGCCTGAAAAGTGCGCATAGCCGGATTTTGCCTGTAAGATCCCGGAACATTTTTAGTGATAATTTCGACCAGCCTGCCTGTTGTTGTTATCGACTCTTTTGCACGCTCATTAACGATTCCGCCAGCTATCCGCCGTGCATATCTTTCTTCGCCATATTCAAAGAGAATTCTCACCAATTCGTCTTCGGTATAATCGTTGACTATTGATTCCGCCGTAAGATATTGATTGGTGTCCATTCGCATATCCAGTTTAGCATCAAAGCGGTAGGACATTCCTCTTTCGGGAGTGTCAATTTGATGGGATGAAATTCCTAAGTCCAGCAGCGCTCCATCCAGTATTTCCTTGCCCGGCATTGAGTCACTAAACCTTGCTACGCTTGAGGTTGTATTATTAGACATTAAATTGCCCGGCATTGCCTTGCTTTCCATTAAATCTTGTAAAAAGCTTTTGGCGTTTTTAAAATTGCCTCTAATTAGGATATAGTTATCCTCGTAACCCTTAAACCGTTCTTGGCATTCCTCGATTGCGTCGCCGTCACGGTCAGTTGCGACAAGCCTGCCACCCTCTTGCAATATCCTTAAACTATGGCCTCCTCCACCTAATGTACCGTCAAAGAAGAGTCCTCCGCGGGTAATTCTTAAAGCATCCATAACTTCGTCCGCCATCACAGGGACATGATAAGTTGTGGAAATTTGAGTTTTTTGGATTAGGGTTGCCGGACTTTGAGAGGGCTTAGTCCGGGATATTTGAGAAGCTTGATCCTTAAAAGTTTGGTTTTTAGAGGTTTTTGTAGTGGATATGCGTTTCATATCGATAATTACTCCTGCTAGTCAAGCTCACGCTTAAAAATACATATATAACGATCGACTCCTCCGCCTGCGACTTTAATAAAAAAACTAGCCGATACTATCTCAATCAATTCCCAACCGTTTTTTCCAAGCTCATTCAAGGTGTTCTTAAACGCATCTTCAGAAATGTCGGCTTTAGTTTTAGTTTCTGTGTAGTATTCGTATCTTTTCATATTGCCGACTCCTAATGTTTTTTAAGACTCCCTTTGTCCGCCTTTGATAAGCTTTAAGGCCTCGTCAAAGTCTGCGCCCTTAGAGTATGCCAGCCAATTTTCTTCACTCCAAATTTCCACCCTGTTGTATGCGCCTATAGTCACAACGTTCTTTTTTATTTCAGCATGGTCGATAAGATGCGGCGGCAAGGCAATCCTGCCCTGCTTATCCGTTTCGGCAAAATACGCATTGGACATAATCAACCTTAAAGCCTTTGCCGAGTCGGCGTCTGCAAAGTCGTTGTCCTTAAATTTGTTAAACAAGACTTTTTCAGCTTCCTCGCCCGAGTACACAAACAGACATCCGTTGCTGCCACAGGTAATAAAAGGCTTGTCCCCCAAATCTTTTTTAAAACGAGGGGGAATCCTGATTCTGCCTTTTTCATCCAGTTGGTGCGATGTCTGTCCTATAAACACTAAAAAACACCTTTCCTCTTGTGCTTAATACAAAGAGTATAGCATATAAAATGCCCACAAGCAACCACAATTGACCCATTATTTAACTTTTTTTTAGTTTTTGTTGCTATTTTTTTGTTTGTGAAGGCGCAGAAAACAATTTATTGTAGATTTTTTGAGAAAATTTTAGGGTCAAGCGTGTTTTAACCTTGCATGAATATCGAATTTTTTAGAAGGATTGCGTTTTTTTGTTGCAAGCTTTGGGCAAATTTAACGTTGATTACATTTTGCTGCAGTTTTTGAAACTAACATTGAGGCACAACAAACATTTTGAAATCCATCCAAAAAAAACAAGTGGCAGTAATTTGTTTTAGTAGACAGCAGCAGATATTTGACTAACAACACTATAAATGATATAATAAAAGCGTTATCTGTCCCCTTTAATACGTAATCATGATGCCTCCACACTTTAAAATCAATAGCATTATGATAATTAATAACATTACAAAAAAACAGTCAAGAAATATTTAAGGAGATATATGTAATGAAAAAGACAATTATTTCGGTGGACACTGCACCCAAAGCGGTAGGTCCATACTCGCAAGGAGTAGCCATATCAGGAGCGCAAGAGCTATTCTACTTTTCGGGAGCGTTAGGAATAGATCCCGCTACAGCCAAAATCGAGGGTGACGTAACAGCGCAGACCCGCCAGGCACTAAAAAACATAACCGAGCTTTTAAGCAAAAACGGTATGACCTTTAACAACGTCATCAAAACGCTGGTTTTTATTACGGATATGAGCAGTTTTCCCTTAGTCAACAAGGAGTATGCCAGCTTTTTTACGGCGGATTATCCTGCCCGTTCTTGCGTAGAGGTTTCTAAACTACCCCTAGGCGGACTTGTAGAAATCGAGGTCATCGCCGCAAAATAAATTATCTTTTTATAAAATGAAAAACAAAAAAAACCTTATAGTGCCTAATCTTGCACCATAGGGTTTTTTAATTTTATCTTTAATACCGGAATAATTCGCGCAAAGTTATCCTAATTAAATTTTTTGTTTTGATTTTCTAATATCATTTCAAAATATTAAGCGCAATAAAAAAAATCATACTGCATACTCCGATAACCGAAGTTAAAAAAGTCTAAAATATAAAATAATCAACATAACACGGTCCTAAATATTAACGATATAATATTTTAGTTTGAGCACTACAATAACAATTATTGTGATTAATATCAATTTTTTATATAAATCACATATTGATTAATAAAAAAATATCCTATAACGACCAGCCTGCGCCTGCAACATAAGTACAACAGAAAATGGAAAAAACTGAGAACTGAAACAAAAATACAATAACATTTCTGCCGGTATGCAGGTAAGGACAAAAAGAATAATTGAAAATATTTCGATATAGCTTACTATTTTAGATTTTGAATTTTACCATAATTTTTGTAGGAGTATCTTTAGTTTTACTGTTGTCATCAACCACGTACCCTTCTTCAAAGGATAAAATATCTATGTTAGCTTACTTATCATTTTTATCATAACACTTATCGCATATTAACATATATGAATATGAAAATCCGGAAACGAAAAACTTAGGACAATGCATTTTATAATATTTTTACAAGCCTGTTCCCCACTTGGTCACAAGAAGTTAGCAAATACTCCACTCTGTCAAATACCACTTTGGACATAGCCCGCACAGATTTTCCGTGAAGATGACCGTATACCACTTTATCCACCTTGTATTCGGCAAACAGGTTAGTCATCCGGCTTTTTTCGGGCTTATAATTAAACGGTGGATAGTGAATCAGTGCAATCACTCTGTCGCCATCTTTTCGTATTTTTTGCATTTCATCAAGCGAAAGCCGCATACGGATAAGCTCCCTTTCGTAAATCTTTTTGTCTTCGTCGGTCTCGCAGTCTATTGTCCAGCCACGACTGCCGCAAAAAATAGTGTCTTCTATCCTTAGGCAATCGTTTTGCAAAGCATACATACCATAAGGCAGCACGCCTCTGACAGCGCCGATTGACTTCCACCAATAATCATGGTTGCCGCGCGTGATAATTTTTTTGCCGGGCAGATCACCGATAAAGTTTAGGTCGCAAACGGCGTCGTCCAGGCTCATCGCCCAGCTAATATCGCCCGCAATTAAAACGACGTCGTCCACTCCGATAACAGTGTTCCACGACTCGGTGATGGCAGTAAGATACCCATCCCAATTGCCACCAAAAATATCCATGGGCTTGGGCGTTTTTATAGAAAGATGTAAGTCGCTTATCGCAAAAACATTCATCGTCAGATTATAACAAATATTTTTACATCCTGCAACTGAAAAGATTAAATATCGCGAGGAAAAAAGCCGCAATATTGGCATATTCAAGAATTTGTTTTAAAAAATAGCTCTAGGTGACTGTTTTGATAAAAAGGATATTTAATCTCGGCCTTTCAATAACATCTTAAGACTATTAAAGCATGTTTTGTCAATTTAGATGCCGACAAGTATGGCAAATGGCAAATATCAATACCACGGCTGACATCGCCTAAAAAATTATGCTTATAACTATGGTGATTATAATATTTGCAAGCCTATGTCTGGCATAGTACAAACAAGTTATTTATTTTATTCTATCTATGTCTGGCATAAATCCGGTTTGTTTTGATTTATTTTTTATTTGCTTAATTCCTATCTTCACCCGTTTTTGCGTTAGTCTGGATTTTTCTCAAAATCGTCAGTCAAATGGCGGAAATAACGGCAAAGCTTTAAGCCCATCGCATGGACCGTTTTCGTGGCAGCCAGGAAACACCGCATACCCGTAGGACGGTACGAGCATATCCACCATAGATGTCACTCTGCATATTTGCATAATGCATACACGACAGCTAATCTCAGTAGGGCTGATAAATGTGCCAATCACGCTTCGCAGGGTAGAGGTAACGCTTATGGAATACGGCATGATTGCGGAATTAGGCAATTTTAAAACGACATCTCTATGTAAAGTCACAGACGAACTCGCTGTATAAATCGCCCCCGTAGCATCCGAATAAGTGACCGTCACGGGGATGATTGCATCAAAGCTCACAGCATTTTCTTTAGTCTCACCAATCGGAACCACCATCAAGTTACTGACGACAGTCTCTCCGCCGGACTCCTCGCTGATGAATACGTACGGCGCGACACCAGCCCCAGAAATAGTTGTAACAATCTGTTGATCGCTTATCCTCGACATGCAGCCGTCGAATACTTTAGTAACTTGAATACATTCACGATGGCAAAGCCCACATAAAGGGCTGCCGGTAATTATTCCCGCTCTGATATGTTTCATAAAAAACCCCCTTGTTCCAGTATAAGAACCAAGGAAGTCTTATGTTACAAAATATTTATATTAATCGATAAAGATTATTTCACACTATAAAAGCATTTAAATTGAGCTTGTTGATAAAGTCATTTAAGCTTTTGGCATACGATTTATAATGAAGCACTCTCCGGATTTAGTCCGGAGTATCAGCCTTTAAGGTGCGGACTAAAGTCCGGGGAATTATCCCTTAAAGATTAAAAAAATGCTTATTTTTACGTCAAAGCGACATTCTTAGTAAATAGCAAAAACCCAAAGGCAACAGCACAAATGCATCCTTCTTATGTTATTGATAAAAAAAGAAGTTTTTTAGAGCTAAAAAGCAGTCAAAAAAATAGGTTTGTCAGAAATTCAAGTTGATGGATTTTATTTCAAATCCCTTTATTGCTGTTTTTCATCCGAGCAGCTAAGCGACATTCTTAGCCAATGGCAAAAACCCGAAGGCAACAGCCGAATGCGTCCTTCTTATGTTATTGATAAAAAAGAGAAGTTTTTTTTATTGCTGATTTTCATCCGAGCAGCTAAGCGACATTCTTAGCCAATGGCAAAAACCCGAAGGCGACAGCCGAATGCGTCCTTCTTATGTTATTGATAAAAAAAGGCTTTTTAGAGCTAAAAAGCAATCGAAAAATAGGCTTGTCGAAAATTCAAGTTGACGGATTTTATTACAAATCCTTTTATTGCTGATTTTCATCCGAGCAGCTATCGGTTGAACTTAAGATTAAATCCATCCTTTGCAAAACCTTCTCCCTGCCCATTCCACTTTGGGAAATAGCAATGATGTTATCTATTCCCAGCTTGAAAAAGGCGGCGGTTTCGTTTAGCCTCACCCCTAACTGCGAGCGGGATAATTTATCAGATTTTGTCGCAATGAGAGTGAAAGGAATCTGGTAATAATACAAATACTCCGCCATCTGTAAATCAAGTGGACTGCTGACCCTGCAATCCGCAAGCAAAAACACGTGCTTTAGGCTTTTGGACGCCGTAAAATATCCACCTGCAAGAGACTGCCATTTATCAATTTCTACCTTCCCTGCCGCCGCATAGCCGTAACCGGGCAGATCGATTATATTAAACTGCCCGCCGTTTACACCAAAAATATTGATGAGCCGCGTTCTGCCGGGAGTCGCCGAGGTTTTAGCAATCCTTCTACCCGTAAGCATGTTAATAAATGTAGATTTTCCGACGTTAGAACGCCCAACCACGCAGACCTCAGGCGGATACGAATCCTTTGCGTAAACATTCGCATCCGAAAAACTGGTAATAAACTCAACATTTTTTATTATCATTTAATGTTTTCTCTAATTATTTTAATTTTTTTTGCTTTAATAAAGTGTGTTTCGCCACCCGCTTGCCGCCTATCCATGCCAATTAAAAGATAACACGACACCTCGCCTATTTGGCTTGTTGTGGCGAGGCCATCCTGCAAATTGCTAAACAATTTAACGGTGACTATTAGACAAGCGGCCACTACGAGCAGCAAAGCCGCTAAGTAAAATCTTTGTAAGTTATAAATGCCTTTGCAAGCAAGTATTTTTTAATTCTGAAGCAAATTAAAATTACAACGGTGAAAGGGCATTCTCAAATACAGTATCAATATTATCCGCCAAAACAATGTCTAGGGATTCGGTGACTTCTTTAGGCAAATCTTTTAAATCCTTTTTGTTTTCCATCGGAATTATCAATGTTTTTATGCCTACACGGTAGGCTGCAAGCGACTTTTCCTTTAGTCCGCCGATTGCAAGCACCTTGCCCCGTAAAGTCACCTCGCCTGTCATCGCCACTGTGCTTTTCACCTTACGGCTTGATAATGCCGATAGCAGAGCGGTAGCCACCGTTATGCCCGCGCTAGGTCCGTCCTTGGGGGTTGCTCCCTCGGGAAAATGTATGTGAATGTTGCAATTATTGAATAATTCGGGGTCGATAGCATACTTTTCTGCCCTTGACTTAACCAGTGATAATGCTGTCTGACACGACTCCTTCATCACCTCGCCCAAACTGCCCGTAAGAATTATTTCGCCCTTACCGCCATTTATCAGCATCACCTCGATGCACATCGTTACACCGCCCACGCTAGTCCATGCAAGACCTGTCGCCACACCAGCCTCGTCACAACTGAGTAGCTCATCTGCCAAAAACCGTTCTACACCCAAATACTGTGAAATATCACTCTCTTTAATTCTGAATGTTTCCGGCTTAGCGATATCCACCCTATCCGTCTCAACCTTGTCTAACCGGCTCTCATCATTTTCTAAAATCTTAACGGCAAGCTTGCGGATTACTGAGCCAATCTCTCGTTCCAGATTGCGCACTCCGCTCTCCCGCGTGTAAGAATGAATGATTTTTTTTATAGCTCCGTCGGTAAAACTGACGTTTTCGGGCAACAGTCCGTTGACATCAAGCTGTTTTTTGACAAGATACTTTTTGGCAATCTGCAGTTTTTCTTCATACGTGTAGCCGCTAAGCTCTATGATTTCCATTCGGTCTAAGAGGGGCGGCGCAATGGTATCCAGCGTGTTTGCCGTCATTATAAACATCACATTGCTAAGATCGTACGGCACCTCTAAATAATGATCCTTAAAATTATAATTTTGGTTGGGATCAAGCACCTCTAAAAGAGCGCTGGAAGGGTCCCCTCTAAAGTCCGATGTCATTTTATCAACCTCGTCCAACAAAAACACAGGGTTGATGACAGCGGCATTTTTCATCGCGCTGATAATGCGTCCGGGCATCGATCCGATATATGTGCGCCTATGCCCGCGAATTTCAGCCTCGTCCCTCACTCCGCCAAGCGACATGGTAACAAGCTTTTTGCCCGCCGCCCGCGCTATCGAATAAACGATAGAGGTTTTACCTACGCCCGGAGGACCGACAAAACAGAGTATAGGAGCTTTACGGCTTTTGGTAAGCCTATGCACTGCGAGGTATTCGATAATACGCTCCTTGACTTTGTCAAGTCCGTAGTGATCCTCGTCCAAAATCCTTTTGGCTGTCTTTAAATCAAAGACGTCATTGCCTTTTTCGGACCACGGTAAATCCAAAATCCACTCCACATACGTGCGGATTACTCCCGATTCTGGAGAAGTCGGACTCATTTTTTCCATACGCGAAAGCTCTTTAAGCAGCTTGATCTCGACTTCTTCGGGCAGCTTTTTTTCGGCAATTTTAGTACGGTAATTTTCGATTTCGTCTTCGTCTTCGCCAAGCTCGGTCTTAATCGCCTTTAGCTGTTCGCGCAGATAAAACTCGCGCTGGTTTTTGTCGATACTAGCCCTTACTGCCGCCGCTATCTTTTTTTCGACTACCGCAATCTCACCCTCGCGCATAAGCTGAACTAAAATATCCTCTAACTGGGCATAAACGCTGCGCAGCGATAAAAGCGCCTGCTTTGTAGTGTCGCCGCGATAAATCAACTGCACCGCCGCCGCGATAAATTTTTGATAATCTTCATCATTTAGGCTGGTGGCAAGATCGGGAGCAATGCGGGCATCAATATTTTTAAACCGGTCCATCTGGTCTAAAAGATTGCGCTTTACCGCCTCAAGCATGATTTTATCGTCCGATTCGGTGGCAAATGGCATGACCTCCACCACAAAATGCGGCGAAAGCTGAATGTACGATTTTATCTCCATGCGCCTAATGCCGGTGACCATGATTGTTGCATGGTCGGGAGAAAGCCTTAGCACATTATTTATGCGCGCAACTACGCCGACACGGTAAATATCCTTGGGTGACGGGTTGGGATTAGCTGAATGCTTTTGGGCAACCACAAAAACCTCCTCGCCATTTTCGGCCGCCTTATTGATAGCGTCCAAAGTCTTGTCGCGCGCGATATCTATGCGAACAGATTGCCCGGGAAATACCACTACGCCGCGGGTTGGCACCATCTTAAAGACCTTACCTGACGGAACGCCTGTAATTTGGTTTTCTTTTTGAGAATAAATATTTTCCATTTTTCACCTATCGAATATTAACTTTGATTAAATTCTTTGATTGTTTTTTTGGATTTGATTAAACTTATTTTTTGCACGTTGATGAACAGTATAACATTTATTTAATTTTAATGCAAATAATTTATAATAAAGGCAGAACAGAAAAAAAAGAGAATATTAAAAGAACTTACAGCAGGACTAAATCTATATGATGCATAAATTTAGAATGATTTTTGAGGATAAAAGCACTTAGTTGCAATCAGCGCGGTACGCTAAGCAGAATATATGTTTTTAAACAAAAAAGAATCAAGATTTTATCTCAGCCTTTTTATATTGCTGCTTTGCTTTCTTATTGTCTTGTCTCACTATTTTGCATTATTTAACTTTTTACATTTAATGATTAGTATTTATGCTGTAAATTAATTGATGATAACAATTATATTGCGTATAGCAAAAAAACATAAAGAGAATGTTTCCCCTATGCTTTATCCAATTCTTTTAGGATTGCTTTTATATTATGTCTTGTTTTAACTTTTTTAAATCAATAGACCTGTCCAGTGATTAAATAAAATAAGATTTGATGGACTTTGTTTTTATTGTTTATTTGTAACAGCAATACCAATTTAAAGAATAGCTGATTTATAAAAACAAAAGACGCTAAAAGATATAAGATAATTGCGCAGCAAATCTAACATTTGTCTTGCACTCAAAGTAAAAAATCCATATGACTAAACGGAATGTCAAATTACTAAACTTTGCCAGAGAAAATGTTTTGATAACACCATAAACGCCTGCAACTAAAATAAAACACTATAAGCGACACAAAAAATTCAATAAGGCGCATTTACATTTTATTATATCAAGTTATAAAATCGCAAAAGTTTTGTCAGTTTTCGCGGACACAGTAAGAAAACCGCTGTTTATATCTGGTATAGTATATATTTTACTGTTTTGTATTTTAAAAAAATTCATATAGAATACATCTGCCCTATATGGAATGCCCAGCTCAATTCCTCGTTGTTGTCGTATATGGGCTTGTTTTTTGCTGTTTCGTAGGAATTAAGCGAACCCTTTGGCACAAAGATTTTGAGATTTTGCAGTTTTTGAAAACCAGTAGCCCTGCCCGAATTTGCTATACCGTTTTTAGGACTTATCACCGACGGCGGCTGGGTTGCAAATATATAAATTTTAGTTAAATTCACGCAGCCCTCAAATGGAATAGTACCAAAAAACAACATATCCGACCCGCTCTCGTCCCCGATATAGATTTCATTAAGCGATAGGCAGTCTGCGAACGCTCCTGCAAGGATACAGCAAACAGACTTTGGCACATTTACCTTAAAAAGACCGGTAGAGGAAAACGCCAGTTCTCCTATTTGTATTAGACTTTGCGGCAAATTTAGAGTTGTAAGCGAAGCAGCGTTAAAGAAGGCACGCTCAGGGATTTCAGTTATTTTGCAGCCTGCCAAATCGACAGTTATCAGATTTTTTGCATCATAAAATGCGCCGTACCCTAGTTGAGTCAAGCTTTTAAGGTTAACCTCTTTTATCCCGCTAAAGGCAAAAGCCAGTCTTCCGATATAAGTTACTCCATCTCCAAATACAAAATCCTGTAATAGCAAACAGCCATAAAAGGCATAATCGCCTACCTCTGTAAGCATGCAATCGTTTTTAAATTTGACGGATTTCAGACGTTCGCAACCCAAAAAACCCGAAAGTGATTTTAGACTTTTTGGTAAGACTACAGACTCCAATGCAGTGCGATAGGCAAAAGCGTCAATCTCTATTATACTTAGTGATAAAATATCACCAAAATCAAAAGATTTTAGCTTTGACGACACACCGCCATCCGCGGTAACCTCAGACTCTAAAGCGAAAGATTTTTCGCCAATCCGTTTAAGCACACCGTCACTTGGCAAGCTTATTTGCGACAGCGAATCACAGGCAAAAAAGCATTCGGCAAAAATTTCGTCAAGCGCTATACATTTTTCAAGGTTAAGATAGAGCAAATTGCGGTTATACATAAACGCTCCACGTCCAATGCTGGTTAGGCTTATCGCACTTAAAAAATCTACATAAACCAAATTCATCGCTACAGCTTGACTGCCGGCAAATGCATATTCACCTATCGACCGGATATTCTCACCAATAAACACCATTCTTAGATCGTACCTATTCGCAAACTGGTAAGGTGCTATTTCGGTTAACGATTCCGGACAAACGTAAACATCACTGTTTACAAAAAATTCTAAACACTGCTTGTCCGCCGAATATAGATTGACGTCGCCGCTTATGCTCGAAAAGTAAGCGTTGCCATCCTCTACAAAAAATCCTTTAAAACTTAAGGAATCAGGCGTAAAATATTGCTGATTTGTAAACCGAATGTACTGGGAGTCCGACGCTATTTCTATCGTTTCGATATAAAAGCAATTCTCAAA
Organism: Holotrichia oblita; assembly: GCA_023690525.1. Classification (NCBI taxonomy): domain Eukaryota; kingdom Metazoa; phylum Arthropoda; class Insecta; order Coleoptera; family Scarabaeidae; genus Holotrichia; species Holotrichia oblita. The sequence continues at coordinate 151,427 of JALQSN010000023.1, read as the reverse complement.
CGCCCGCATATCCACTTGTTTAATCCATCCGCCCAGTCTTAAATACGTTATTTTCGTACCAAAAAACGCCTGATCGCCAATACTTGTTAATCCTTGCGGCCAGTCAATTATAGCTAGCGCAGTGCAGAAAAACGCGCCTGTGCCAATACTGATAATTTCACCTCTAAAGCTGACAGTAGTTAAAGCGGCAGAATAGTAAAATATCTCATCGCTAATCCTGTTTACGCCTTTAGGAATAATAATTGAGATTAGATTTGGCATATTTGCAAACGCCCGAATGCCTATCAAATTAACAGCGTCAGGCATTTGGATTTCGCTAAACTCTGATCCGTAAAAACATGAAAGACCTATCGTCGTGACTGAAATCGGTAAAACCAAAGTTCCGCTGGCTTTTACATAATAAAATGCATATTCGTCAATTTTTTTGAAATCTCCATCAAATTCATATTTGCTTATGGCGGCGCAGTAAAATGTTCCGGATGGAATATCCACGTTAGCAAGATAGTTTAGATCTTTAATGGTGGCATATGCAAAAACATTGCCGCCTAAATACTTTAGGGCGCCTGTAAGAGTGATGCTTTTTATTGTGCTAAAGATAAATGCTCCGTTGCCGATATACTCTAAATTTGCGCCTGACAACGTAATATCAGCATCATATAAAAAATTATAACAACCTATACTCTTTATGCTATCACCTAAAACCACGCTTTTTCGCAATCTGATTATTCCTGCTTGCATGGCAATATCAGCAAGAATCGGTTCTAATGGCGCAAGCCTAGGATAAAAAGCCATGTCGCCTATCTCGACTATATTCGCAAGATTAATCTCTGACAGCGCGGAATAATAAAAGGCATATGCTCTTATGATTTTGCAGTGTAATAGAGTAAGGTTGCAGTCGTAAATATATGCAAAAGCAAAGGCAAATTCCTCTATTTCCTGTATACGGCAGTAGGGGGCAAATTCCAGAGTCACCTTTTTGTCTTTTTCAAAAGTTGTCCCGCAGCCCGCGCGGTAAAAGGCATATCTGCCGATACTTTGCAATGACTGGCAGAATGAAATCACAATAAGTGAAGAGCAATTTGCAAAGGCATATTCGCCGATTTTCAACTCGTTTATACTTTCGGGCAGAAATATCTCAGTTATGCCAGTACCATAAAAGGCGTAGTCGCCGATAATCTCTATTGTCGAAAAATTTTCGAATTCAATTTCTGTTAAAGAAATGCAGTTTTTAAAGGCATTTGCACCGATTTGATTATAACTATGTGGAATAAAAATGTATTCAATAGCGAGATTTTTTGCTATGCCGTCTTCGGTTGCCGCAATTCCGTAGACAGGTTTGCCTTGATACGCTATCGGTAATTTTATCCTTATTTCAGTCATTCCGATAAAGCTTGTGGTAATATTTAAGGATTTTTCATGGTATACAACGGGAGGATTTGAAGTATTTACAGCCAAAACAGCATCAGAGGTATTTATCGTAGTTATAAGATAGCCGTCCAAGTACGTTATATAGCTAAAACAGTTTGCGTCCGTCGAATCGTATTCATAAATTGCATACGATTCTATATTTCTTTGCACGGCGGTAAACTCGTCTTCAAACATCCAACCGCAAAAAATATAATTTTTTCTTGTGCTTAAAGGCGCGGCGGGCGGAGATATACTATCGCCTTCTCTAACATTATTTGTAAAAATCAGAGTGCCGTCCCAATCTAAAAAAGTTACCGAATAAATCTGCCTTTGCCGCCAGTCTGCATAAAAAACGGCATCATCAGATATTGCGAAAGTTAAATCTACCTCAAAAGTGCAAGACTCGTCGGTATACCAGCCTGTAAAAACGTAGTTGTCAAAATACAAATTTGTTTGTAAATCATTAGAGATATTTGGAAGATCCGGATTGCTTTTAAGGATAGTGCCAAGAGTATAAGCAGTATCATTAAGCTCAAATGATATTACAATGTCATTCCTCCCGATTCCCAAAACAAATCTAATCAATATTGTTGGCTCTTCGGGCGGCGGTTCTTCGGGCGTTTGCGGTAAAAACTTCGCAATCAACACAAGGTCAAAATAAATCGGCTGCGAAAAATCCATTGGCGCAGAAGATGACGCCAAAAACCACCCGCAAAAGGCATATCCATCCTTAACCGGGTCGTCTGGGCGGTTTACGAATTCTCCCGCATAAACAGTCTTGAGCAGATAGTCGCTGCCATCCCAAAAATAGACCTTTAGCTGCTGCGTCAGCTTGCCGTAAATATGGGCATCAGCATCTATTTGCAAGTCAAAATCAAACAACTGCGTCAACTCAGGATCCGCATACCAACCGTCAAAGCGGTAACCGCCTATATCGTACGGGACGGGCGCGTCTATTTTTTCTCCCTTTTCAATTTGAAAAAAATCATAAATTTTGGGGTATTTAGCAAAATAATCTGCGAGAGGGTCTAAATAAAATGTAACCTTCACACTATCATCGGGAAGCAAGTCCCAATAGGCGTAAACGGTAATGTCGTATTTTAGCGGTGCGTCAAAATCAAACCTATATTTGTAGTCGGCATCCATATACCATGCATGAAAAACATAGTCCTTTTTGTATGGATTTTGCGGCATAACAGGCTTTTCGTCCACATAAACCATCTGAGATTCGATCTGTGAGCCTCCGCACGAATCGAATTTTAGCAAATAATATATACGTTCCCAGTCTGCGTACAGTTTTATGTCCGACGTGAGCGGAGTATTAAAATCGTAAGCCTCGCTTAAGTCCTCGTCTAAATACCAATTGATAAAATTGAATCCCTCTCTTTGGGGATCATCGGGACGATTTACAAATGAATTTTCATCCACCCAAAGCGGATCAATTTGGCAGTCGCAAAAAGTTTCAAACTCTACAATATATGTCTTTATATAGCCCGCGTACAGTATCATGTCCGCTTTGACAGAACTTTCAAACTTATACAAAACCGTACAAAGAGGGTCTTTATACCAACCAGTAAATCGGTATTTAGTTTTTTTGGGACTTGCCGGCTGTTGTGCCGTCTTACCGTACTTTACCGTTTGAGGTTGAATTATTCCGCCTACGCCGCCATTTGAATTAAAAGTTACAATAAATTCCTGATTATTCCTTATTGTAAAGGCAGTGAAAAAGCCTGCAATACAAACTAAACAGACAATTAGAGTTGCTATAAGAATTTTTAGCGGCTTCTTATGTTTCATACAAAACCTGACAAAATACGTTATTATGCGTCATAAATAGCTTGTTTTTGCCAATTTATGGTAATAATTACATTATACATTATAAAAGAAAAAAGTCAAACAGGTAAAAGAATGTTTTAATAGCTATTACATAAGTTTTAGACTTTCACCTTAAATATTCATGAAGCATCATATTTAAATCACTTAATACGGATTTTTACATTCCTTTATTTCTAGTAAAAATTAAAAAGCATTAGCTTTACAGTAGTTTATATTTGCGGTACTGCCGAATATTAATAGCCGGACATTAAAAGTTCTGATGAATTTTATCTGCCTTTTTTATCTGCCTTATCTTTATATTTCAGGCAGCATCCTATCAAATTGTTATTGGCTTTTTCTTATTTTTTTGGCATTATTAATCTTTAAATTTGCTACCATATTTATTTTTTTTAAATATTCTTACTCTGTTTAACTCTAAATCTGCAATCTTTGTATCATCAGATAAGCCGGACGATAATCTCTAATCGGACCATAAGCAAAATGGCTTGCGCTTGCGGCAATGCCGCATATTTACAAGTCAAGCCTTAAACACCTGATTAATTATTTGCCTTATGCTTTGCCCCTTACCCCTATGATAGGTTTGTTCTACGTTTTTTTCTTCTTCTCTTTGCGCTAATAAATTTTTTAACTTGTTCCATATCAGTTTTTTCAGTAATATTAATTTTTTTCTTTTCTTCTGTTCAATGCTAAAACTATTCCCGTCTCACCGGCTAAGCCACTGTATAATCCACATCACAAAAGCCGAGGCTTTACAGCTTCGGCTTTTAATTTTGTATATTTATTCGATTATTATTTATACAAATATAAGCATACCTTTGATACAATTTATTATTTAGTTTTGCTAAATAAGTTACTAATGATGTGCAAGGTAAGCGTGATTGAAACAAATATCCGATGATTTTTTGCAGTCAAAGCCGCAGTTAAGTAAAAAAACAAGATTCTCAGTGTCTTTTAGCGCGACATCCAAACGTTTTGATATCTTATGTTATTTTTCAGTATACAAAAAGTAAATATTTATTTGTCAGAATATTTATCGCGCTTTTTGTAGGTAGTATGCAATACTTCGTGGGCACGGTGGCTGCCGGGCTTTTCGAAATACTCCTTGTAAAGAGTTTTGATGATTTCGTTTTCGTGGCTCTTTCTTAAGGGGGACTTTTTGTCCTTTTCGTAAATCGTTTTTGCTCTAAGTGCCCTTACGTCTGTGCCGCTATTTATTACGTCACTCATTACGATAGGCTGTCCGCCACCGTTTACGCAACCGCCGGGACAGGTCATAACCTCTACAAAATGATAAGGAGATTTTCCTGCCTTAATTTCTTCCATAATCTTTTTGGCGTTGGATAATGAATGTGCTACACAAACCTTTATCTTTTTGCCGTCCATGTCGATTTCGGCTTCCTTAATACCCTCAACTCCGCGAACCTCGGTAAAGTCCAGCTTTTGCAGGGTTTTACCCGTTACGATTTCATAAACCGTACGCAGAGCCGCTTCCATAACACCGCCCGTAGCGCCAAAGATCAAACCTGCGGTAGAACCTTCGCCTATCGGATTATCCCACTGTCCATCGGGTAACTGAGCAAAGTTGATTGCGTTTTTCTTTAGCATACGCGCATATTCGCGGGTAGTAATGGTGATGTCTACATCTACATAACCGCTTGCCGATTGGTCGTTACGCAATACCTCGGTCTTTTTAGCGACGCATGGCATAACTGTAACTACTACAATATCCTTGGGGTCCAGGTTAAACTTTTTAGCGTAGTATGTCTTTATAACCGCGCCAAACATCTGTTGCGGTGATTTGCATGACGACAGGTGCGGCAGTAATTCGGGATAGTAGAATTCTACGTATCTGACCCAGCCGGGCGAGCAGCTTGTCATCATGGGCAAAACGGCATTTTTGTCACTTAGACGATGCAATAATTCTGTTCCCTCTTCCATTATAGTAAGGTCGGCGGTCATGTTTACGTCAAATACCTTGTTAAACCCCATCATCTTTAGCGATGTAACCAGTTTGCCCTCGACATCTGTGCCGATAGGCATACCAAATTCTTCGCCCAGCGCTACTCTGACTGCGGGGGCTACGCCTACTACCACGTGCTTAGCAGGGTCGCGGAGAGCGTCCATAACCTCTTTGGTGTTATCCCTTTCGTGCAAAGCGCCTACGGGGCAGACGGTGATACACTGGCCGCAAGCAACGCAAGGTGTATCATTGAGATCCTTTTCAAAGGCGCAGCTTATATTGGTTTTAAAGCCGCGGGCGTTTGCGCCGATTACGCCTATGCCCTGAACCTTGTTGCACATAGCGACACATCTGCGGCAAAGCACACACTTATTGTTGTCTCTGACCAGATAAGCGTTACTGTTTTCCAGTTCATATTTTTCTTTAGCGCCGGCATATTTAGAGCTGTCGCAATCGTAATAGTACGAAAGTCTTTGCAACTCGCAATCACCGCTGCGAACGCAGGATAAGCAGTTTTGATTATGCGAACTCATAAGTAGCTCTATCGTCATTTTTCTTGACTTTATTACACTAGGAGTGTTTGTAAAAACCTCCATACCCTCTTTAACGGTGGCAAAGCAAGATGTAACAAGGTTTTTGCTACCCTTTACTTCGACAACGCACACTCTGCAAGAGCCGTCGTTGCAAATGCCCTTTAGGTAGCAAAGCGTAGGGATTGTAAAGCCGGCCTTTTTAGCGGCGTCAATGATTTTTGTACCGCCCGGTACTGTGACGTCAATGTTATTTATTTTTAGGTTTACCGGTATATTAGGATTATCCATGTGACTCATTTTATGCTTCCTCCCTTATTTCTTAATGATTGCGCCCTTGCGGCAGGCAGACTGACACGCACCGCACTTGATACACTTGTTGGTGTCGATTACATGTACTCCCTTAATCTCGCCACTTACCGCATTTGCGGGGCAAGCGCGTTTGCAAAGTCCGCAGCCTATGCACTTTTCGGGAATGACAAAGTAATTCAGCATTGCCTTACATACGCCTGCGGGGCATTTTTTGTCTTTGACGTGTGCAACATACTCGTCGCGGAAATATTTTAAAGTACTCATAACAGGATTTGGAGCACACTGTCCCAGTCCGCAGAGCGAGTTATTCTTGATATAACGGGAAAGTTCTTCCAAAGTATTTAAGTCGTCCATTGTGCCTTGGCCGTTGGTAATCTTTTCAAGTATTTCGTACATCCTTTTGTTACCGATACGGCAGGGCGTACATTTGCCGCACGATTCGTCTACCGTAAACTCTAAAAAGAATTTAGCGATATCGACCATGCAGTTATCTTCGTCCATAACGATTAGTCCGCCGCTGCCCATCATAGAGCCGACTGCGGTCAAGTTGTCATAGTCGATAGGGGTGTCGATCAACGACGCGGGAATACATCCGCCGCTGGGGCCTCCGGTTTGAGCCGCCTTAAACTTTTTGCCGTTAGGACAGCCGCCGCCGATATCCTCGATTATCGTCCTTAGGGTTGTCCCCATAGGAATTTCGACAAGGCCTGTATTTTCGATTTTGCCGCCCAAAGCAAATACCTTTGTGCCGGGGCTTTTTTCGCTGCCCATTGATTTAAACCAATTTACGCCCTTTAAAATGATGGGCGGGATATTGGCAAAGGTTTCGACGTTATTTAAAACGGTGGGCTTGTTCCATAATCCGTCTTCGGCAAGATGAGGAGGTTTTTGCTTAGGCTCGCCGCGGTGACCCTCGACGCTGGCGATAAGAGCTGTCGCTTCACCGCAGACAAACGCACCTGCGCCAAGCCGCAATTCTATGTCAAAAGCATGCCCTAAACCCATAGCATTTTTGCCGAGTATTCCGTATTCACGTGCCTGATTGATGGCTATTTGCAGTCTGTTTACCGCTATCGGGTACTCTGCGCGAATGTAAACATAACCCATCGTTGCGCCTACACAATAGCCCGCTATCATCATAGCCTCGATAACACAATGAGGGTCGCCTTCTAATACCGAACGGTCCATAAACGCACCAGGGTCGCCTTCGTCGGCGTTGCAGACTACAAACTTTTGATCGCTTTTTACGATTTTGGTGGCAAGCCATTTTTTGCCGGCAGGATATCCTCCGCCGCCGCGTCCCCTTAGGCCGCTTGCCGTAACAAGCTCGATAACTTGATCGGGCGTCATCTCTTTAACGCATTTTTCGTAAGCAAGGTAGCCGTCCTGAGCCAGATACTCGTCGATATTTTCGGGATCGATAAGTCCGCAGTTTTTTAGCACAATACGTCTTTGCGACTTATAGAATTTAGAGGTGTTAATAGACGTATGTACCTGATTACTGCCCGCGTCTCTGTGAAGTAAGCGATCAACTACATGTCCCTTTAGGATATGCTCTTCTACGATTTCCCTAACGTCAGCTACCTTAACCTTTTCGTAAAAAGAACCTTCGGGGTAAATTACCACAATAGGGCCTTTGGCGCAAAGTCCAAAGCAGCCGGTAAGGACTACCTGTACCTCTTTCTCAAGCTTGTTTGCTTTTAGCTGGGATTTTAATTCTTCTTGTATTTTCAGACTGCTTCCGGACGTACAACCTGTACCGCCGCAAATCAGTATATGAGCTCTCTCTCCGTTGGCAACCTTAGTGCAGTCTCCGCTATGAGTACGAACATTCATCTTGCCTTTCATGTTGCTGCGGATAGATTGCAACTCTGATAATGATTTCATAATAGTTAACCTCCATTAATATTTACATTTTTTTAGTTTATAATTCATTTCGATTAAAATATCAAAATCCTATTTTGAGTAATGTTCACTTTTTAGCTGTGGCTACTTACAACAGCCGGATATAAAGGTCTTACAAAGCAACTGCTAAAACAGATTGTCCAATATCCCAAATGGATAAAAGACAAATTAATCCTTATATTCCGCCAATATTTTATCCATGTCCGCTGCCGTAAGATTGCCGTAAACACGCTCGTTTACCGTAAGCACCGGAGCCAGGCCGCAACAGCCGATACAGCGGGTTGCCTCTAGCGTAAATTTGCCGTCCGCAGAAGTCTGGCCGGGCTTTATACCTAATTTTTCTTCCATCTTTGCAATGATATCGCCGGATCCGCGTACATAACACGCCGTACCCATGCAAACACCAACCTTGTATTTTCCGATAGGGTTGATATTGAACTGGGTATAAAAGGTAGCAATACCGTAAACCTCCTCCAGCGGGACGTCGTAAGCGTCTGCAAGGCGGGTTTGAATTTCGATCGGCAAGTACCCGTAAATATCCTGAGCCCTTTGCATAGCCATCATCAGCGAACCGCGTACAGGCTTTAGCTCTTTCAGCACTTTGCTAAATTGCTGCATTTGTTGGGTTGTTTCGACAAACTGAATACTCATAACTTTCTCCTTTACTTCTACTAAATTAATTGTTGAATTAATTTTGTCATAAATTGTGGAATTAACTGTTGGTATTAACAGGCGTTTGCTTGTATTTATGTAACGCCACGCCAGGCAAATTAAATCAATAAATTATAAAACCGTCAGTTGTGATTAGATTAAAATATTTTGTTTATTGCCGGTTTTGCCCGGATAAACGGTTGTTATTTGCAGACATACCAAAAGACGGCTTTTTGTCATTGTTTACACCGTCATTGATTATACACCTTTTGTTATAAAATCCAAAGCGGTTTTATAACAAAAAAGCCGTTTCCAAAAAATTCTATTTCTGTTTTTTATATTTTTGCCCGATTTTATTATCAGGATTTACAAGAGTATTAATTGGGTTTTTGCATATAATGTTATATTTAGGCACTGAATTTTATGCTATTATCGCAGCAGCCCGTCAGTCTGGCGCACCCTTCAAAAATGGGAAGAGAGGTAGATATAAGCGCAATATTCTCATTTCTGCAACGCTCTAAAAGCTCATCAGACGGGATAACGTCCTCGCACAAAATAATAAGCGGAATGTCAGCCATTACAGCCACTCCCGCCACGTTGATGTTATTGATAACTGTAAGCCAGCCGCAGCCCGTAGGCGCTTTGCCCATTACTCTTGATAAAAAATCTCCGCAGTAAAAACGACTTACGTCAAAGCCGTTGTCATTCAAAACCTTGCCTTCTATTTTGTCCGCAATATCCTTAGCTGTCATAATAAGCCACCTCTTTATACCGATGTGTTTTGCTTACATCTCACCGATATTTGTCACAGCCAAAAACCCATTTAGTCTTGATTTTTCATTATCCTTTTACAAGCTTTTGACCTTTATAAGCATAACAAAATTCTCGCCTAAAGGCAAGTGTTATAAGTGTAAAAACTGTGAATTTTATAATTTACTACAGCTAATTGATTGTGGTTAAAGTAATCTAAAAGCTGTGACTTTATCTGTTTGGTAATATTTAAAAAAATACATTGCTTTATTATAATTTATATTTATACTCGCTTTATTTTTATAAAATTCTATTATACCGCTTATAACTGTTCTAAATCCTGTCGTAATTGGTAATATTTAAAAACACCTTCACATGCGAAATTCTTAAGCCTGTGTGTAAGCTTTTTTTCCGATTGCGAAATTAATGTAACATTGCAAAAACTTTCGTAAATCTCACTATAAAACGTGGCGGCATAAGCTGCGGCGACAGGAGCGGTTACAGTAGAATTATTCAAAAACATTTGAGCCTCGTCCGCTTTTGTTTTTAGTGTCGCTTTAAGATTTTCGGCTTGCAACATAACCTCACTCTCGGTATTTTCAAACGAATCCAGCGAGTACACATACCCTATCACCATATCAATCAAATCAATGGGAAAATTTAACAGATTTTTAATCGTTTTTTCTAAAGAACGGTCGCCAAAACGTTTTATTTTGGTTTTGCCTACAATGTACGGAATCACTTCTGCCCCCGCATAATTCTCACGCAATCTTTCGCAAACCGACTCTGCATCCTTTTTGCTTGCGTAAACAAAGGCACTTACCAAAAATTCGCCGGTATTTACAATGTAGCCCGAACCGCCAGCCTGACTTACCGATTTTTGCATAGCTTCGGCGGCGGACAAAGTGGTCTCGCGGCTGAGGATAAGCATATGATATTCTGACTTTTTCAGCTTAAAACTGAACGGCTGATACAACACCACTCCGGTCACAATTGCCGAAACAGCCAAAACGATGGCCACAACAAAAATAACAAATCGCAAACTAATCATCTGCCTTTGCTTTTGACCTTTTAGTCTGCTGCCGATAATATGAGGACTATCAAAATCCTGAATTTCCCTTTTCATATTAAAATGTATAATTATTTAGCGCAATTTATACCATAAAATCTAAAATACTTACATTTTTATTCGCTATTATTAAATTAGTTTAAATACGTAATATTTATTCAAAATACAAAAAAAACGCTCTATGTGTATTATAAAAAATTTAGTTTAAATAAATTCATTTGTAATATAGTAATATTTACTCAAAATACAAAAAAAACGCTCTATGTGTATTATAAAAAATTTAGTTTAAATAAATTCATTTGTAATATAGTAATATTTACTCAAAATACAAAAATACGCCTCAAATAGAAAAATTCTCTATATAGCATAAAATACATGATTTGTCAATATATTTTTCCAAAATTTTATATAGATTTTTTTTTTAAAAAAGTATTGATTTTTTTAAAGTAATGACATATAATAAGAGCATAAGATTTCCTGCGGTGCGCGTGAACGAGCGGTGTTTATAACCACAAAACACATACGGGATTGCTTGTACTCAAAAACGATGTCGGGCCTCAGTAATTTTTTCAAAATATTTCTTGAAAAGCAGAGGATGACAAAGTTTAGGTCGGCTTACCCACCTGCTTTATGCGGGGTTAAAAATAAAGTTCGTAACGGCTCTTGCGGGTATTCAAATAATCAAAGGACGGTATCATGCCGTCCTTTTTAGATTTCTTTTTAGATTTATAAAAAATCTCTTTGAGGTTTCTGTAAGCTGAAATTAGCGGACAAAAACAAGATCAAAAAGCGGCGTTTTTGCCCCCGTTTTGAAATAGATAAAAAGCTCAGTAAGATGATGATATTGATAAATAAGGGAATAATTAATTCCACTCTTTCAATATCGTCCTTTTTAAACTATTAAGCATATTTTATCAATTTAGATGTTAATAAGTGCAGCAGATGCCAAAAATCAATACTGACGCTTAATATAGCATTATCTGTAGTGCGACTAAAGTTAAATCCTTTAACCTTGTGATTCATTATCTTCAATTAATACCAAAGCAATTTGGGATAATTTTTCTGCCATAATTTTTAAAGTTTCCTTTACTGCCCTTTCCCTTTCCTCTTTTGTAATAATGCCATTTTCCCATTTATCGCAAAGAGATATACTCTTGATTGATTTATTAATATTCTTTCCGCAATGCCAGCAAAAAATTTTTTTGTACTTTAATTTCTGCTTAACGTAGTGCCTGTAATAGTGCCTGCAGTTTTCGCAAGTCTTTTCATTCTTATTTTCATTTTCCATAATTGTTCTCCTTTAGCCCAATTTAGTCTATATTTATTGTATAGCCTAAATTAGGCTAAGTCAATCAATCAAGCCTAAATTAGGGTAAAATATTTAATATGAATATGGTTGAGAAAATATTTGCAAATAAAATAAAAGAATTAAGAATTGAAAAAGGACTTTCTCAAAATGATTTAGCGGAAAAAGTCGGTTTAACTCAGCGCAAAATTAGTAAATTAGAAACAATGCAATTATCTCCATCGCCACAGATAATTGTAGCTATTTCTCAATTTTTCGAAGTTTCTACCGATTATCTTTTGGGATTAGAAGATTAATTTACATTTTGCACCATAAAAAACATGCTTTATCTTTCAAAAACATCTTAATAAGAATCCACCAGCTGAGCTGGTGGTTTTTCTTAGACGGGCATAGCCCTATTGGATTTGCAGCCCCTCAAGGGACATGTTGATTCCGACACTTGCAATACCGTTACTTTTTCTTAAACGGATCCATATATTCTTTTGCTTATTTAGTCTTGTATACTCTTTGATGCTTATTTGATCTGTTATCATATCTTCTTTTTCTTGGTTCTTTATGTATTCTTGTATCGCTTTCTCATTCCTGCCTACAGTATCTACATAAAATCCTCTGCACCAGAAATGTCTCTGACCGTACTTATACTTTAGATTTGCATGGCGTTCAAACAGAATAAGCGCACTCTTGCCCTTTAGAAATCCTACGAAACTTGATACTGATAGTTTTGGCGGTATTTCTACATACATGTGTATATGGTCGGGGCAAGCGTGCGCTTCTATTATCGTTACTCCCTTCCATTGACACAGCTCTCGTAGTATTTTGCCTAAATCTGCTTTTAGTTTTCCATATATCTCTTTTCTTCTGATTTTTGGTGCAAATACTATGTGGTACTTGCAGTTCCACTTTGTATGTGCTAGACTGTTATTGTCCATTTGGATTGCCCTCCTTTGCTTTAGTTGCCGGTGTCGGAACCGTAACTTATTTTAGCAAAGGAGGGCTTTTTTGTCACTCTGGAACGCTAACGCTCTCTCTGGTACCACTAGCACAGCTAGTGCTTTAATATACAACAAAAAAGAGATAATTTTTAAAAATTATCTCTACAAACTATAAACAAATTATTACAAACAAGTTATTAAATTTAAGAACCGTATTGATAAATAGCAAATAGGATAAAAAGATGGATTCTTGAGGATAAAGTTGCATGTAATAGCTTTTGTTCTAAAAAACGCTTTTTAGTCATTGTCTTTTATTTAATATGGTTCTGATTTCAAACAGGCAAAAAACGACGTTTTTTGCCTGTTTTTACCCTTAGTTCAAAATTAAAGAAAAACTTTTTAAAGAGTTTTCTTCAGTTTTGAACTATTTTTTATCTTTTTTATATTCTTTTGCCGCAGCAATAAATGCAACAAATATAGGATGCGGCTTGTGCGGGCGGGATTTAAATTCGGGATGGAATTGTACTCCAAGACAGAATCTATGCCCATTTACCTCTACCGCCTCTACCAACCCTCCGTCGGGGGATAATCCTGACAGGGTAAGTCCCAAGCTCTCAAAATCCTTGCGATAATCGTTATTAAATTCGTAACGGTGACGATGCCGCTCTTCAGTTTCCTCCGACTTGTACGCCTTATGCAGGATTGTACCGGACTTAATGACGCATTTATACGCGCCCAAACGCATACTGCCGCCGGTGTTTTGCAGTCCGATTTGCCCTTCCATAATGTCGATAACCTTGTTTTGCGAAACGGGGCTGAATTCACGGCTGTTGGCGTCGGCAAGCCCTGCCACAAAACGTGCAAACTCGATGGTAAGTATCTGCATTCCCAGACATATGCCAAAGTACGGCACACCGTTTACTCTGCAATAATGGGCGGTGTTTACCATTCCCTCGATACCGCGGTCGCCAAAACCGCCGGGCAGAATTATCGCGTCGCAATCGCCCAAAATGCTCTCGGCTGTATTAGGAAAAATCTCGCCCGAATCTACCCATTTAATATCAATATTGACTCCGTTTTCGATACCGGCATGTACAAGCGCCTCAGTCACCGACAGGTACGCGTCGTGCATCTTTACGTATTTTCCGACAAGCCCGATCCGCACATTCCCTGTACGGGCGGCAGCACGGTTTAACATCGCCTTCCACGCGCTTAAGTCTGGCGGAGCGGAGTCTAAATCTAATTCGCGGGATACAATTTTGGTAAGACTGCTGTTCTCCAGCATAATTGGCGCCTGATAAAGCAGCGGAACGTTAATGTTTTCGATTACGCAGTCGTCCGAAACATTGCAATAAAGCGAAATCTTATTTTTAAAGCTTTCGGTCAGCGGGGTCGCCGTGCGGATTACTATGATGTTGGGAGTGATTCCCAATCCTTGCAATACCTTTACCGAATGTTGAGTCGGCTTACTTTTTAGTTCGCCCGTACTTTTGATAAACGGTGCAAGCGTAACATGAATAAACAGGCAATTGTCGCGGCCAACCTCATTGCTGACTTGCCTGATTGCCTCTACAAACGGCAACCCTTCGATATCGCCGATCGTGCCGCCAATCTCGGTAATAACTACGTCTGCGTCTATCTTTTTGCCCACGCTGTATATAAACTTTTTGATTTCGCCGGTGATATGCGGAATTACCTGAACAGTTTCGCCGTTATAAACGCCCGACCGCTCGTTGTTTAGCACATTCCAGTACACCTTGCCGGTAGTAAGGTTGCTGTATTTATTAAGGTTTTCGTCAATAAACCGCTCGTAATGTCCAAGGTCTAAATCGGTTTCGCTGCCGTCCTCGGTCACAAAAACCTCACCGTGCTGATACGGGCTCATGGTGCCGGGATCTATGTTGATATAAGGGTCAAGCTTTTGCGCAATGACCTTTAAACCCTTAGCCTTAAGCATCATGCCTAAAGATGCTGCGGTTATCCCCTTGCCAAGGCCCGAAACGACTCCTCCCGTAACAAATATATACTTTATCATAGAGTTTACTGCTCCTTTGTATATTTAGTTTAAATATCCGGATTGAATATTTACATTTTTACTTCATTTTTTCCTAACAGAGGGTGTGGTAAATAATAAGTAAATTTTGCCTGCAAATATATATCATAAGATATATAATCTTGTCCTTAATGTTTGTTTATTAGCTAATTAGTTTTTAAATGGTACAAACCGGCGAACGGATTTAATACGATTTTTTTTAAGATACTTATTTATTTTTAATCTTTTTGCGTAAAATCTACGTAAAAGACGAAAAAAATAATAATTATTTAAACAAAACGCCGCAAGTTGCGGCTATCACAACTATTTGGTTAAAAAGGTTTTAAATTGACAAATAAAAACCATTATAATGATTATGCGGCTTAAAAAAGAAGTCTATTTAAAAATAAGAATCGGAGTAAAAATAGCAATTATAATTTGACAGTGCCTTTATAGACTTCTACCGCATCGCCTGTGAGAATTATTTTGTCTCCGCTTGAGGATTTTTCGGAAGATTCGCCGTATCTTACGCTTAACTCGCCGCCTAACAGCCTTACTGTGACCTCTGTTCCTTTTTTCAACAGACCTTTTTCGGTCGCCGCAACCACTACCGAACACGCTCCCAAACTGTATGAATCTGTTTCGCCTATGCCACGTTCCCATGCACGCATTTTGATATGAGCGGGATCGATTACTTGGACAAACTCTATGTCTATGCCGCTGCGGAATTGAGGATGTTTTTCGATAAACCTTCCTGTTTCCTCTACGCTAAGCCCGCTTACGTCGTCGGTAAAGACCACTAGATGATTTATTCCGCCCATATTAAGTTTGTAACCGTTAATCTTTTTGCCATTAAAATCGATTGCGACATTGCTGTCTTGCAATAAAGCGGGCATTCCCATATCTACCGAAACAAGGCTGACCAATCCTCCGCTTACAAAAAGCTGAACGCTGATTATGCCGCTTTTGGTTTCGATTGTCATCTGTTTTTTGTCCACTTTTTTGTTGTCATACAAATATTTGGCAACGCAGCGTACCGCATTGGCGCACATTTTGTATTCGCTTCCGTCTGCATTAAATATCCTCATGCGCGCGTCCGCTTTTTCGGAAGGCAGAATAAATACCGCGCCGTCTCCGCCCACTCCGCGGTGACGGTCGGACAGGCTTACCGCGATAGATTCCATATTTTCTACTGCTTTTGTCAGGCAATCAATATAAATATAATCGTTGCCGCAGCCGTGCATTTTAGTAAATCCTACCCTCTGCTTTTCGGTACGCATACGATTGATGTTAACAAGTTCTGTATTCTTTTGCGAGTAGCGTGACTTAAGACTAAACGCAAGCGCCGATGCCGTGTCGATAGATGTCAAATGAGGAATTGCCAATGTTACAGCTTTGCGCCTAAGCTTAACGTCGTCCGCTGTCGGTATTCTGCCTTTTGTGGATGTAGAAATCATAAGGTCAATCCTGCCGCTGTCCAAAAGAGTAAAGGTGTTTTCGTTTACGTTATCGCAAATTTTGTCTACCCTTGTAACCGGAATTCCGCTTTTTTCGATTACATCCGCCGTGCCTGAGGTTGCATAAAGCTTGTAACCAAGCTCTAAGTACATCTTTGCGATGTTACATATCTCCGGTTTGTCCGAATCCCTTACCGATACAAGAACTCCGCCGCCCTCTTTTTTCATATTATAGCCCGCAGCGGTAAGCCCTTTATATAAAGCCTCGTCAAGGGTTTTGCCTATACCTAATACCTCGCCGGTGGACTTCATTTCGGGTCCCAAATGAGTGTCTAAGTCGGTAAGCTTTTCAAAGCTGAAAATCGGAACCTTTACCGCAATATATGGTGCGGGCCGGTAAAGCCCCGTGCCAAAGCCAAGCTTTGACAGCTTTTTGCCCATCATACAAGCGGTCGCAAGGTATATCATTGGGACACCCGTCACCTTGCTGATGTACGGAACTGTACGGCTGCTGCGGGGATTTACCTCGATAACGTAAATCTCGCCGCCTGTCACTATATACTGAATATTGATAAGCCCTTTTGTTTCTAAAGCAAGCGCCAGTTTTTTGGTGTAATCAACCAGTTTTTCAGCAACCGCGTCGTTGATGTTGGGCGCGGGGTAAACAGCCATGCTGTCGCCGCTATGGATACCCGCCCTTTCGATATGCTCCATAATGCCGGGTATCAAAATATCCTCGCCGTCGCAAATAGCGTCAACTTCTATCTCGGTACCCATAAGGTACTTGTCGATCAGTATAGTGTTGCCGGGATTTTGACGCAAAATTACGTCCATGTATTCTATAATGTCGCTGTCCGAAAATGCAATTATCATGTTTTGTCCGCCCAGTACGTAAGAAGGGCGCATCAGCACAGGATAGCCTAGTTCGTTACTTGCCTTAAGAGCCTCGCCCTCGGTATGAACGGTATGGCCTTTAGGACGCTTGATTGAAAATCTTTCAAGCAAGGCGTCAAACCTTTCACGGTCCTCGGCGGCGTCTATGCTGTCGGCGGAGGTGCCAAGGATACGTACTCCCGTTTCGCTTAAATGCTTAGTCAGCTTGATTGCCGTCTGTCCGCCAAAAGCCACCACCACGCCGTACGGTTTTTCGGTAGCGATTATGTTGTCTACGTCTTCGGGAAATAGAGGCTCAAAATAAAGCCTGTCTGCCGTATCAAAATCGGTAGAAACGGTTTCGGGGTTATTGTTGACTATTATGACCTCGTAGCCTAACGCCTTTAGCGCCCACACACAATGGACAGAGGCATAGTCAAACTCGATACCCTGACCGATGCGGATAGGGCCGCTGCCGAATACTATTACCCTTTTTTTGTCGGTTTTATGGCTCTCTTTGTATTGCAAAGCCTCGTTTTCGTTATCGTATGTCGAATAAAAGTACGGAGTCTGCGCCGAAAATTCGGCGGCGCAAGTGTCCACCATCTTAAATACCGACTTTATACTTTTAGGCAGCTTGTAGCGGGATAATAACTGAAGCGCTTTGTCGGTATAACCCAATTTTTTGCCCTTTAAATACTCGTCGCCGCTTATCTGTCTGTCCTTAATACTTCTTTCGTATTTAACAAGGTTGTTTATTTTATCCAAAAACCAACGGTCAATCATTGTTTTTTCAGCGATTACATCTACACTAATGCCCCTCTTTAGTGCCTCGTAAAGTACAAAAAGGCGATAATCGGTAGCGGGCATAAGGCTATTCTCAACCTCTTTATCTGTCAGCGCACTAACTGCAGGTGTTGACAATGTAAGCAAATTTTCCGCCCCTCTAATAGCCTTTAAAAGAGCCATTTCAAAGCTTGTGCCTATCGCCATTACTTCCCCTGTAGCCTTCATCTGAGTACCCAGTTGACGTTTTGCATAAATAAACTTATCAAACGGCCATTTAGGCAGCTTTACCACGCAGTAGTCGATAGCAGGCTCAAAACAGGCGCACATTTTTCCTGTCAGGGAATTTGGGATTTCGTCCAGATTATACCCTAGAGCAATCAGCGTTGCTACTTTAGCTATCGGGTAGCCTGTCGCCTTAGACGCTAATGCGGATGAGCGCGAAACTCTGGGGTTTACCTCGATAACCGCGTACTCCATGCTGTCCGCCTTTAACGCAAACTGACAGTTGCAGCCTCCCTCGATTTTAAGAGCCTCAACTATATCAAAGGCGGCTCTGCGGAGCATTTGGTATTCCTTGTCCGATAAAGTCATAGTCGGCGCGACTACTATACTGTCGCCGGTATGTATACCGACAGGGTCTAGGTTTTCCATGCTGCAGACGGCAACCATGTTGCCTGCTCCGTCACGGATAATCTCAAACTCTATCTCCTTCCAGCCGTAAATGCTTTTTTCGATCAGCACCTGCTTTATCGGCGAAAGAGCAAGCCCGCCTGAGGCAATCTCGCGTAATCTTTCGGGGTTTTCGGCAATGCCGCCGCCCGCTCCGCCCAAGGTAAAGGCAGGACGGACTATAACAGGGTAGCCTATCGTCTCGGCAAAATCGGTAGCGCCGGGGACGGTATTAACCACCTTAGAAGGAATGCAAGGCTGACCGATTTCCTGCATTGTCTGCTTAAACAGCTGACGGTCTTCGGCTTTATTTATAGTATCGCACCGCATACCCAGCAATTTAACGCCGTGCTTGTCTAAAAAGCCGCTTTCGCTAAGCTGCATTGATAAAGTAAGACCGGTCTGGCCGCCGAGAGAAGGCAGTAAGCTATCAGGCTTTTCCAGCTCGATAATACGCTGCAATGTTGTAACTGTAAGCGGCTCGATATAAATCGAATCGGCCATTACTCTGTCGGTCATAATGGTTGCGGGGTTGGAGTTGACAAGCACAACCTCCATTTTTTCGGCCTTTAAGGTGCGGCAAGCCTGAGTGCCTGCGTAGTCAAACTCTGCCGCCTGCCCTATGACGATAGGGCCGCTGCCGATTACCAATACTTTTTTTATGTCTTTATTTTTGGGCATTGTTTTCTCCTGTATGGATTGTGCCGTTGATTTTTAATGTTTTTTTTGTATTTTTTATAGTAAATCAAAATTAATTCAATAAACGACGGAGCAAATATTTTTAGATTAGAGTAAATTGTTTTTCGCTACCAAGCTTTTCCAAGGCACTTTCGCAACTGCTAGAATTTCAAAATGAATTCAAGTCGCATCCATTTTACTATATAACGCCTTTTTTGCAAATAGCTGATATCAACCGATTAAAGCAATAGTCATAAGAATGAATTCAATAAACGACGGAACAACTATTTTATGTAGAATAACTTGTTTTTTGCGGCCAAGTTCATATAAGACATTTTCAATGATGTCGGTAATTCAAAATAAATTCAAGTAAGTTTAGTTTTTGCTATAAAATACCTTTTCCCAAGTAAATAACTCTGTTTTCAGCTAAATAAAACGAATACCGTATTTTATACTTTAAGCGTTATACCTTTCCTTTTCACTGTAGTAACTCTGTTTTCAGCTAAATAAAACGAATACCGTATTTTATACTTTAAGCGTTATACCTTTCCTTTTCACTGTAGTAACTCTGTTTTCAGCTAAATAAAACGAATACCGTATTTTATACTTTAAGCGTTATACCTTTCCTTATCTATCAATTCTACAAAGCGGTCAAATAAAAATACAGTGTCCTTAGGACCGCCGCATGCCTCCGGATGAAATTGCACGCTGAAAACCGGCGTATCCAAAAAGTCTAGCCCTTCGCATGTGCCGTCGTTGGCGTTTACAAACCTTACCGTCGCCTTGTCCTTTGGTATCGAGTTAAAAACTGCAGCGTATCCATGATTTTGGCTGGTCATGTAAATCCTGCCGCCGGTCACATCGCGTACCGGCTGATTTACTCCCCTATGGCCAAACTTTAATTTTTTGGTCTTGCCGCCCGCAGATAAACATAACAATTGATGCCCTAAGCAAATACCAAACATCGGAATTTTTGCTTCTAAAAGTAATTTAAGCTGCCCGATTACTTCCTTATTGTCGGCAGGATTGCCTCCGCCGTTAGACAGCATTATGCCCTGCGGCTTAAGAGCCAAAATTTTATCGGCAGTATAATTATACGGCACTTTTATTACCCTGCAACCGCGTTTTACAAGCTCTCGGACAATGTTATTTTTTGCGCCAAAATCCCAAAGCACTACTCTTTTGCCATCACCAATCTCGACAGGCTCTTTTACCGAGGTGTGTTCCATAGAGTTTTTTATCTTAAACGCTTTGATTCTTTCCAGTTTTTTGGATAAATCGTTAAGGTTGTCGGTTATCATGGCATTAATTCTGCCAGCGTCTCTGATTTTTTTGGTAAATTCGCGGGTATCAACACCCGAGATTCCCACAATACCGCGCTTAATTAAAAAATCGTTAAGTTCGCAGTCTTTGCGGAAATTACTTCCTTTTTCGCAAAGCTCTCTGACTATAAAGCCGGCGGCATAAGCCTTATCCGATTCGGCGTCCGCTTCCATCGCGCCGTAATTGCCAGCCATAGGGAAGGTCTGCATGATAATTTGCCCAAAAAAGCTGGGATCGGTAAGCGCTTCGACACAACCTGTCATGGCAGTAGTAAAAACCATTTCACCAATGGTTTCGCCCCTTTTGCCAATACCTTCGCCCGTCGCCACTGTACCGTCCTCGAATATCAGATATGCTTTCATTATTTAACATTCCTCCTTTTGACTTACAAACAATTCTGAATTTTAAGAGTTTAAAGAATAAATTTGACTTAGAAATTTGAAAAAGTCTTGATTGAAATTTTAAAGCGGCTTAAATTTTTAAAGTAGATTTAGTTTTAAATTAGGCCGGGTGTAGAAAGCATTTCTATCTTATATAAGGATTTTGTAGCGAATAAAAAGATACCTTTAATCGTTATAGTAATTTAGAAAAAAATCTAATGACGCCACTCTTTTATTCAGAAACAAAATGCTTGCATGGTATCAAAAGGCTTACCTTTTGGATAGGATTGCAATGGCACATTTCTCTCTCCCCCCCCCAAAAAAAATCTTTAGATTCTTTGTTGAACCCCTGCGATACAGCTATGAATCAAAGGCCACTTAGACTTTTTGGCGTGGTCTTACAAAGACTTCGCAATTCTGTTGCGGAAAACCGCCTTCGCGGTTTAGAACCCCTGAGGTATTAATACTATTTATTTTTCTTTATTTGATTCGGGCGGAGTATCAACAGCTATCGGATAATCACCGTCAAAACACCCTCCGCAGTAATCTACATCCTTGCCGAATTTTATACTCATCAGGTTTTCGGGCGATAAATACACAAGGCTGTCCGCCCCAATCTTTTTACAAATTTCGTCTACGGTATAGATGTTGGCAATCAACCCGTCACGGCTATTTACATCGGTACCAAAGTAACATGGGTATTTAAATGGCGGCGACGAAATCCTTAGATGCACTTCCTTTGCCCCCGCGTTACGCAGAGCGGTGATTATTTTGGCGCTGGTTGTGCCGCGAACAATCGAGTCGTCCACCAGCACGATACGTTTGCCGTCTATAGCGGCTTTTAGCGGATTCAGCTTGACGTTGACCGCTTTTTCGCGCTTGATTTGCGTGGGAGCGATAAATGTACGACCGATATAACGGTTTTTAATAAATGCAGATCCGTAGGCAATCCCCGATTCCTCGGCGTAGCCGTATGCCGCGGATATTCCGCTGTCGGGCACTCCGCAAACAAGATCGGCTTCCGTCGGCGCCTGACGGTAAAGCAGCCTCCCCATCTCCTTGCGGGATTCGTGTACGCTTATTCCGTCGATAAAGCTATCGGGACGTGCAAAATACACAAATTCAAACACGCAAAGCCCTCGCCGCACCCCGCATATGTCTTTTTGCAGGCTTTTTATTACTTTACCTTTTTTATCTACGCTGATAAGCTCGCCGGGAGCAATGTCTCTTATAAACTCTGCGCCGATTCCGTCCAAAGCGCAACTTTCGGAGGAAAAAACCGTCGCTCCGTTAAGCATACCCATGCATAGCGGGCGGAAACCGTTTTTGTCCCGGACGGCAATCAGCTTGTCCTTTGTGCCGATTATTAAAGAAAAAGCCCCTTCGATAATGTCCATAACATTAAAGACGGCTTTTTCTAAATCGTTTGTTATCAGTAATTGTTCAATAATAAGTACGCTGATAACTTCCGAATCGTTAGTCGTATAAAACACGCCGCCTTTTTCGGCAATCGCCTGCCTTAACTTTGCCGCATTGGTGATGTTGCCGTTATGCGAAAGGCAAAATGTCGCTTTTTTATGTGTAGTAGCGATAGGTTGAGCGTTTACACTTGAGCTTGCGCCCGTTGTCGAATATCTGACATGACCGACTGCCGTTTCTGAAAAATAACAGCTGTCAATATACTCCTGAGTAAATATATCGTTAGCGAGGCCTAAATCCTTTTTAAGATTAAGGCGGTCACCGTCAAAGGTAGCAATGCCCGCACTCTCCTGCCCCCGGTGCTGTAGCGATAATAACGCGGTCGCCGCAAAGCCCACCGCATTTATCGGCTTGTCGCATATTATGCCAAATATCCCGCATTCTTCATTTAGACTGCCCATTTATTACATTCTCCGTTATTTTCAGCTTAAACATATGTAGTAATATCTATTATCAATAAATTTATATAAAAACTTAATCTTTTAGTATCATAACCTGATCATATTTTTTTAAATATTAAGATATCAATTTTCTCATCCGTATACTTTGTAAAAAGCTGATGATATCCTTTATATTCTCCTTTGCCTAACGAGCTAACGCGTGAGTACTTTTTGCCGTCAATTTAAATTCGACCTAATTTTTGCTCTATATGTCAAAGTTTTTGCTTTATATGCCAAAATTTTATCCAGCTTTCTTGAAACGCCTTTATCTTGACGGCATCATCCATCCATAAAAGTATTTTCTTCTTTAATCTGTTGTTTTTTACTGTCAGGTATATTAAAGATAGTTAAAAGGCTGTTCCAAATAAGGCAAAGCATATCAAGCCAATGACAACATCTGCACTCCGTTCTTTGGGGATAAGCATTGCGACAGCTATACAAACCGAGAGAGGCAAAAACAAAAGAGAAGCAGCTAAAACATAATAAATTACCGCCAATCCTCCGGTTAAAAAACCGCTATACTCAAGCAAGCATTCTATGTCCGAAAATTTTGTTACTTTCATATAACAATTCAACCGATTACATATTAATGTGCCCTTATGCAAGTAAAAATCCCGCAAAAAAACGCCCATCAATGTGAAGGAACTCACATGATGAACGCTACGCCCATTCACTCGCAGACTATAATACTACATAAACGCAATATTGTCAAGCAAACAACCCTGCTAAAGCAAAAAACTACAAATTTTTTATTTGTTCAAACTGCATAAAATTTTCTTTAAGTTTTTTACAATTTTATTAAAACGAACAAAAAGCATCGTTTTTATCCGTTTTAGAATTAATTTTAATTATTATATTCAATTTTGTAAGACTTTGACAGCCTGTACAATTTTTTATTATTTTTGTATAATTTCCCCCAGTTGTCAGCATATGCGTTCAAATTGAAGTGTATGCAATATCGATATTTAAAATATGAATTTTATGCCACCAATACCCACTATAATATTATCCTCGCTAACGCCGGCTTACCCATGTATTTATAATATTAACCAAAGAACTCCTTGCAGATTTTTTCGTAGTCGTCCAGAATTTGGTCGCAATTTTCGCCTGACACGCAGGCTGCAGTAAGATAAACCTTTAAAAGAGGCTCTGTACCTGACGGGCGAATTATTACTCCGCCTTGTTCAGTCTTAAATTCCAGCATATCGGTAGGATAAAGCCCGTTGATTCCTTTTAAATAATCAATTTTTTCGATATTTATTAGATTTTTTATGCCTTCTTTACGTAATTGTCCGGTTAATTCCTTAATTTTTTGACTGCCGCCCGCTCCGCCAAACCTAAAGCTTAGCGTTTTATGTTTGTAATAGCCAAACCTCTGATACAAGTTATACAAAACATCAAGTAATGTCAGATCTTGATTTTTTAGGATTTTGGCAAATTCGGTGATGATGAGTGCCGCCTGCAAGCCATCCTTATCCCGCACATAGCCGCCGCATAAATAACCGTGACTATCTTCAAACCCTAATAAAAACCTTCTTTCCTCTCCTTGATTTTCCAGTTTTTTTATTGTTTCACCAATATATTTAAAGCCAGTCAGTACTTTTGTTACTTCCGCCCCGTAAGTACTTGAAATCTTATCCACCATAGGAGTAGAAACCACAGTGCGGACAATTAGCGGCCTTTTTATATGCCTGTCGCTGCCGGCAAGCAGTTGATTTTGAGAAAGCAAAAAGTAGGTCAAAAGAACACCGATTTGATTGCCGCTCAAAAATTTGTATTCGCCGTTTTTGTCTTTTACCATTATTCCCATACGGTCTGCGTCGGGATCGGTCGCGATTATCAGGTCGGCGCTGTTCGTTTTTGCACAAGTTATAGCAAGCTGGTAAGCGAGAGGATTTTCGGGATTTGGAACAGCGCAAAAAGTA
Source organism: Holotrichia oblita (assembly GCA_023690525.1). Classification (NCBI taxonomy): domain Eukaryota; kingdom Metazoa; phylum Arthropoda; class Insecta; order Coleoptera; family Scarabaeidae; genus Holotrichia; species Holotrichia oblita. The sequence goes on along the minus strand of JALQSN010000023.1, from coordinate 126,724 downwards.
AAGTTTCCGTCAGGCTGTAACTGCTCGGCTACTGTAAAAACCTTTGCGGCTTTGCTTAGTAATTGAGGAGTTAACAATCCGCCTGTCCCGCAAAGCGGAGTATACACCACTCGTAATTCGCCTTTATTTGAGCTATAAGCGACATTAGAGCTGTTTTGAAAAATTGTACCAAACTGATTTATGCCTGATTCCGGGACGCTATTTATCCCGCTTTGGTGACTTTTTGAAAATGAATTTTTCTTTGAATTCTTTGTTAAATTATTATTTGATTCGTCCAAAAAATCGTCTCCGAAATTTGTGCCATCAAGACAAATTCTGTCTTTTACCGAATTATTTACGGCTCTTAAATACGACGCATGGCAGGATGTAATCTTAATTTCATTTTTGTTGAAATAATATGAAAAAGGTTTGAGAATGATCTCAAAGGGATTTGCCGCTGCAATAAACCCTGACACAATGGCCGAGTCGCCGTCGGTAAGCTGGCAACCGTCACTGCCGTATAGCTTGTAACCGTTGTATTCTTTTGGATTATGACTTGCGGTCACCATTATGCCTGCATCCGCAGATAAACGTCTAACCATAAACGATAGATACGGAGTAGGCATACACGTTTTAGTTAGTACCGCCTTTATGCCGTTATTTGCTAATACTGCCGCACAGATGCAGGCAAATTTTTTGGAGTTATTACGGTTATCATAACTGATTACAGCCTTTATTCGCCGCTCAGTTACGCCAGTCTTATCAAACATTCCGATATTTTTACTAACGCAAACGTCATTAACACAATATCTCTCCTTCTCCGCATTGACAAAGTGATCATTAAGGTTTTTATTGGTTAAATTTTCATCAGCGTCCGCCTTAGATTTTTTGGCGATAAGATAATCAGCCGTTCCTTTTGCGATTTTCTTTAATGTATAAATATTCAGGCGGTTAGTCCCAGCACCCATAATTCCGCGAATTCCGCCTGTACCAAAAACAAGCTCGGTAAAAAAGGCTTCCTCGATATCGCTCTCGCTAAGTGACAAAAGCTGCGCTTTTATCTCTTTATCGTTCGCGTTTAATATCCACTGCTGAAAAATCTGTCTATAATCCATAGTATCATTATTCCCTCCCTTTCCTCTCTGTATTTCTCTGATTTAAAAATATCTGTATAAAAAAATGATGACAAAACCAATTGCGCTTTGTCATCATCAAAGTGCTTTCTATAACCTACTCATGCTTACGCACAAGTAAGTACATTACACAACACACAAAAATTCTATTTAGTAACCGCCAATTAAATGAAATTACTTTTGAGTAAATATCTTTTAAATACAAAATATTAGTGCCATTGACTAAAAATTTGTTTTTACTGCCAATAACAGCCCATCCAAAATGAATTCACGGCTGTTGGCGTCCGGACTAGCAGCTCCGGCTAAAAACTTGTCTTAGCTAATCAAAGTCCGTTTAAAAAGGCTTAACGGCTGCTTACGTTTATTTTGTCCGGCCAGTAGCTGCGCTATCTCAAGATAAAGAAAGTATTTTTATAAAAAACATAGCTCAAAATCTATCGGAATTAATCAGTAATTACTTAATAAAGCCGTATTTTTTGGCGTCTGCTGTAAGTTCTTCGCGGAATTTAGGATGAGCAACTGTAATTATCGCCTTTGCCCTGTCCGATACGCTTAATCCGCGCAAGTTGACTACGCCGTACTCGGTGACGAGGTGGTGCAAGTCGTTGCGGCTTAGCGAAACTATTGCACCGGGCTTTAGCGTAGGAACAATTTTAGAAACCTCTACACGTCCGCCGTCCGCCGATTTTACGTTAGCAGTCGAATACAATGCGATAAATGATTTTCCGCCTTTTGCCATTTGTGTGCCGATTGCAGTATCCATTTGGCCGCCGGTACCCGAAAATTGCCGTGTTCCAATTGATTCGCTGCAGCACTGGCCGGTAAGGTCGACTTCGACCGTCGTATTTATGGATACCTGATTATCAATTTTCGCCAGCGTATCATAGGCGTTGCAATAGGCGCAGCTCATAACCTTTACGACGGGGTTGTTTTGACAATAATCGTAAAGCATCTGAGTACCAAGCACTATCGACGTCACGATTTCGCCCTTTTCGATACTTTTACGCCTGCCGTTGATGACTCCCTTTTTGGCAAGCTCGGCGATGCCGTCACAGACAAGCTCGGTGTGAATACCCAGGTCGTTTTTATTCCCAAGTTTTCCGATTACGGCATTAGGAATAGCGCCAATTCCGATTTGCAAGCAGTCTCCGTCGTTGATGTAGTCTGAAATAAAAGTGCCGATTTTATCGTCTTTTTCGGAGACGGGAGGCATAATATCCTCTACCATTTTTAAATCGGTCTCGATAAAATAATCGACTGCGGATGCATCCATAACCACGTCGCCCAGCGTAAACGGCATATTGGGGTTGATTTCCATAATAATCGTCTTTGCCGCTCTTATTACCTCCCGCTCGTAGACGCAGCTAAGGCCCAGCGAAATTTTGCCATTTTTATCGGGCGGAGTACAGGTACCGACAAAAATGTCGGGGTTTCCGTCGGCGCAAATAGTAATTGCCGTACGCCTTAGATGAGTAGGCACATACGAAACAGTATTTAGCAGTTCGTAGGCGTCACGCAGCGGCTTAGAAAAAAATGTACTTCTGATTTTGAATTTGTTGCCGTATTCTGCGTTTTCTAAAAACGGGTAACTGCGTTTGGTCAGGCACATCCAAATGCTGACATTAGACACCTTGTGTGCGATGGTATGTATGTTTGACAAAAACATCTGAGGCTCGGTAGGGCCGTCAGCGCACGAGATCTTATTGTTATCTTTAACAAGCGCCAGCGCCTGTTCAACAGAAATGAATTTCATAGGTTTTTATCTCCTTTTGATTGATTTTAAAAATACCGCAACAAAGTATAAAGGAAACCGCCTGTCCGCTTAATGGGACATCAGAGAATCGATCCCATCAGAATATTTTATTCAGTTATTTTCCACAGACTATTATATAGAATTTTTTTTGGTATAGTCAATTGTTTTTACTTAATATCCTTAATATATCATTTTTTTTGTTTTTTGATAAGCGCAAGACGGATCTCTTCTTCCTCGTCTTTTAATTTTACAACCAAGCAAAAGGAACAGAGGGTATTATATGTACAAATTAAATAAATTTAGCGAAAGGCTAAACGAACTGATGTTTGACAATTCATTATCGGCAAGCGAATTAGGCGAAAAAATCGGACATAACCCCGATGATATAAACCGTTGGAAATCCGATAATCTAAAATATATGCCATACCTGAAAATTGTTTTAAAATTATCAGATTATTTTAACTGTTCGATAGATTTTCTTTTAGGCTTAGATGAACAAAACTATTTTAAAACTATAAAGCCTCGCTTTTTCGGAAAGACTGCCGATTGTATTAAGTGAAAATAAAACTAATATCCATAGATTGTCTAAGATAACCGCGATACGCAGGGCAAGTTTTTATATTTTGCTAAAAGGAACGTCTGAGTCTAAAATTAAATCATTAATAAAAATAGCAACCGCTCTCGGACGCTTTGTTGATTATGTTATCGGACGTGAAGATTGATTTTTTCAAATTTTTGCTTTTTCACAAAGATTTTAATCACACTTCGAATATCTAAGATTAATAAGATTATTTATTTCGATCGTAAACAAAGATATCAAAACTAAATTAAATTTATTGAATTTAATTAAAAAACGGATAAAAATGACGCTTTGACCGTTTTGCCCGCTTAAATACAGAGGGTATAAAACCTTTAAAGAGGTTTTATACCCTCTGTATTTTTAACATTCCATTTGCCCTTAAAGTAATAAATCACTAACGCAATCGCGCATAAGCTCCACGACGAAGGGTATGTCAGATACACCACCAATATATCGTTTATAAAAGGCATCGCAACAACCATAAAAACTATTCTGAAAACGCACATACCCGATATGGTTACCACAGCCGGTACAATCGCCTGACCCGATCCCCTTATTGCCGCGGCAAGCGTGTCTGTCACCACTAAAATGGGATAAGACAGCACCATCACCGTCATAAATTTAAGGCTTGTTTTTATCATGATTTCCCGGTCTGCCGCCGAAACATAAAACGATTTTGTAGCCGCTTCTATCGTACTAAGCGGTTGCTGCTCAAACAGCGCCATCAATCTTTCTCCAAAAATAAACACGATAATGCCTACTATTACCGTCGTTACCATGCTTATGCAAAGGCACGCCTTTATCGCCTTTTTAGCGCGGTCGTACCGTCCTGCGCCTACATTTTGTCCTACAAACGTCGAAAGAGCCGTCGAAAACGAGTTGAACGGCATATAAATAAATCCGTCAATCATCAGATAATGGTATGTGCCGGCGATTTGAGGCATCGAAAACTTGTTGTAAAAAAACGTCATTACTAAATGAGCTACCGCCACAACGCAGTTTTGCAGCCCGGTAGGCAGTCCCAGGCTGAATATTTTTTTGCACAGCGTCCAGTCTATTTTAAAATCCTTAAAGCGCAGGCGGTAATCTTTTTTTGTCAAAAATAAGCGTAATAAAACCATTATTGCAGAAAATACCTGGCAAATTACCGTTACCCAAGCGGCTCCCGCTACTCCGTATTTCGGAGTGAATATAAGGTCTAGCACGACGTTAGCTACCGCGCTTATCGCCAAAAAAATAAGCGGAGTCACCGTATCGCCCACAGCGCGCAGTATACCCGTACCCATATTATAAATCAGCAAAAATACTGTACCCGCAAAGTAAATGTTTAGATATTCCGTAGCATATTCCAGTGATTCTGCCGGTGTGCCGATAGCTTTTAGGATATATTTAGAGAGTAATATTCCGCACAGTGACAAAACTGCGCCCAATATCACACTGAGAATCATGGTGGTATGTACTGATTTTTTAATGTTTTCTTTATCTTTTGCGCCAAAATAGTGCGATACTACCACACCCGCACCAACACTTATACCCATAAAAAAGGTGACCATTACCTGCGACACCTTGCCGCTTTGTATAACTCCTGTATATGCGGATTCGCCCACGACCATCTCGACAATCAGCGCGTCAACCGAGTTGTAAAGGTGCTGCAAGACATTGCCTAATAAAAACGGAAGCGCAAACAGAACAAGACTCATTGCGATAGGGCCTTGTGTCAGCCTGCTTCCTTTATTTTGAGCTTTAATCAGCTTGCTTTCTTTATTTTTAGAAAATTTTTCCGTAAACGATTCCTCTTAAATTAATTTTAAACGTTGCTTTTTACATTATAATAAGCGACATAATTGTACAATTAAATTTAAAGAATAGCAAGCTAAAACGCCACAAAATCTCTTTACAATAAATAAAATTTTTGGTAAAATCCGTTTTATGAATGCAATTGATTTTTTAAGTAAAAATTGGAATCTGAATATTCCGGTTATAGAGGCGCTGCAACGTAACGAGGCCGAGCTGATTAGCTGCGGCAAGGACGGAGTGGTGGCAAAGCACTGCACCGGCGTATATCAATTTAGCATGACGAGTGACGAGGCTTTGTTAAAATATCGGGATTATATCGAAAACACCGTTTGCACTGTTTTTGGCCCGCGCGACATAAAGTTTATCGGTGAGGCTTTTCCTATTAAGCGGCTGGTGCCGTGTGTTCAGATTGTATATACCCTGCCTAATCCGCCGGCAGTTGACCCTAAACTGGATTTTAGGCTGCTGGACGTTTCGTATGCTCAATTTGTTTACGATTCGTATAAAAATAAGCCTGATAATATCAAAAAAATCATTTATCTTTTAGAAAAAAAGTATATGTTCGGCGTTTTTGTAGACGGCGAAATTGCAGGCTTTTGCGGCAGGCACGAAGAAGGCTCGATGGGGCTGCTCGAAATTTTGCCAAAGTTCAGGCGGCACGGGCTTGGGCGTGAAATGGAAAAATTTATTATAGGCGACGTGCTTAAAGAAGGGCGCGTTCCGTACGGACACGTTGAATTTGGCAATGATATATCAATGAATCTGCAAAAAACTGTGGACGGTTTGGTCTTTGTGAACGAACCTGTTATGTGGATGGGGCAAAAAAAGAAGCCTGTAACATAGATTCTCAAACTGCAGAACACTTCAAAAAAGTTGTTCTGCAGTTTGTAGTAAGCGGGCAAAAACGGGCATAAAAACGTCGTTTTTACCCCCATCTATTTTGAAAATTCTAACTCTTATAACTAAATATTAGCGTATCATATAAAAAGTCAACAAAAAACCAGTATCTTCATGTTTTAATACACATAATTCCTAAAGTATTCGTTAAGGTAGATTAGTGTTTTTTTATACCTTTTTACGGTATAATAAATCATGTATACTGCCAGTGCCGCCGCTGCACCCGACATCACATAAAATAGCGGGCTTAGCACCTCGCCCGTTGTGAATATTCCTAAAAAAATAAATAAAATAATAATAGCCAGCGAATACAAAAAAACTGATATTATATGCGCGATTAAAAGCGATTTTTCGATTACAAATTCCGCCGATAGCCCGCCTGATTTGCTTATGTTTATTAAAGGCGATGAAGCCAGCGTCAGCTTTAACTCCTCTGCCTTTGCCTTGCACTTAAACCTTACCGAAACAAGCGCAAACTCACCGTTTTCGTAGTCGGTATCCAAAAAAACAAACAGAATACAAAGCAAAAACATCGCCGCTTTAATAATGCGGTTTAAGGCGCCAAACCGTGAATATACGCGAAACGCCAAAAGTTCGTCCGCGTCAATCTCTATCCGGTCTCCCGAGGCAAGATAAAAGTGCCGGTTAGTGCTTATGATACAGTATTTTTTTGTGTCCAGATTTTCAACGGTTATCACAAGATTATTATACCATTTATCCGCACGGTTTACAAGCGAAAATGATTTATGTTTTTAACATCTTGATTTTAGGCGGGCTGATAGGTTCACTTTTCTTCCTATATGGGTTATAATGATGGGAGTTTTGATGATGAATTATTGATTAACTGTATTGATTAATTTATTGACGGTTTAAGGAGAGAGCGTATATGCAAATTGCGGGACTGCAAAAGCTGACTTTGTTAGATTTTCCGAATAAAATGAGCTGCATTGTTTTTACCCGCGGATGCAATCTTGCCTGTCCTTTTTGCCACAATGCCGATTTGGTACAAGGTGTACGAAAAAATGACTTTGCTCTTTTCGAAAACGAGAACACTGCTGAATCATTTTACGAAAACCCTGCTCTTCCCATTATCAACGAAACCGAGGTTTTCGAATTTTTAAATAAGCGAAAAAATGTACTGGAGGGCGTTTGCATAACAGGCGGCGAGCCTCTGCTATGGCCCGAATTGCCAAATTTTATTAAAAGAGTACGCTCTATGGGCTATGCTGTTAAACTGGACACCAACGGGTGCTTTCCTTATAGATTACAAAAGCTGCTTGACGAAAAACTGCTTGACTATATAGCAATGGATATAAAAAATTGCGAGGCAAAATATGATTTAACCGCAGGTGCAGCCGTTAATTTTGCTGATATTTTAAAAAGCGCTAAAATAATAATGACGTCTGGTATTAATTATGAATTCAGGACTACTTTAGTTAATGGATTTCACACCATAAGTGATGTTGAAAATATAGGCAGACAGTTTAAGAGCGCCGCCCGATTTTACTTGCAAAAGTTTGTGGATTCGGGTAATATTATTAAAACTGGATTATCCCCTTTAACCGATGACGAAATGCAGATTGCACTTAAAACTTTGCAAAAATATATTCCTAACGCAAAAATCAGGTAAAATCTTCACACTAAAATTTTTTTATAATTTAAAAATAAAATAAAGGCGGCTATAACTATGGACAAAAATAAGTTTATCAAGTTTATGACAGATGCGGGCGTACTTACCTTTGGTGATTTTGTCACCAAAAGCGGACGCAATACCCCGTACTTTGTCAACACAGGCAAATACAAGACAGGCAGCCAGCTTGCAACACTGGGACGCTATTATGCGCAACTGATTAACGAGGTTTGCGGCAATAAATTTACCGCGCTGTTCGGGCCTGCTTACAAAGGGATTCCGCTGGTTACTTCGGCGTCAATCGCCCTTAATCAAGAATTTGGTATCGATAAGCCCTTCTTTTTTAACCGAAAAGAAGACAAAAGTCACGGCGAGGGCGGCAAACTGATCGGCTATACCCCCGTTAACGGCGACACCGTTGTTTTTTTGGACGACGTTATCACGGCCGGCACCGCGCTGCGCGAGACTATTCCCGTGCTAATGGGTGCGGCGGATATTAATCTAAAGCATATGTTTATATCGGTAGACCGCTCCGAGATTGGTCAGACTGCGGGCAAAACAGCAGTTATGGAAGTTAAGGACGAGTTTAACATCGAAGTACATTCTATCGTTTCGATATTTGATATTTATAAATATCTTAAGAACGGCGGCGCTGACACCGGTATATTAGAGCGTATGCGTGAATACATGAGGCGTTATTGCGTTATAACTGACCCAAGCATTGCCCGTGAAATTGCTTTATAAGAATAATTTAAGGATCCGAATTTTTATGATAAAAATGAAGCACTCTCCGGACTGAAGTCCGGGGAATTAACCCTTAGAGTAAAATCTGTTAATCCTTATTAATACAAAAAAATTATTTCTTATATTAAAAAAACTAAATTTTTATGAGGAACAATATATGAAAAGAAAATTATTATATTCTTTTTTGATTATTCTTATGCTAAGCGGTATATTGGCCGGATGCACAAGAACATCAAATAATACATTAAAACTTAAAATTTATTATGAAGGGCAGCTTTTTGTTAATTCAACAACAGATGTTAGAGTTATGATGTCGGACGGTTCATTCCCGCCAGGCAAAGTTACCTTTATTTCGTCTGACGAAAGCATAATAAAAATTGAGGAAGAGCTTTCGAACTATTCGGTAAAAATAAAAGCAATAGGAATCGGGACTGCAAAACTGAGAGTCGAATATAAAGAACTTAAGGATGAGGTCAATATTACTATTAAAGCCAAATATGACTCTATAGGAAACGGAACAATGGAATCGCCTCATCAAATATCGGAAGTTGAGCATTTGGAGCAGCTTTTTAAGAATACCTCCGGAAACGAAGGTAAGTATTTTAAGCTAATGAATAACATTGTAATCGAAGAAAAATGGTATGCTCCGTCATTGACGGGTGAGGCATATCCGGGTCATGTTTTTAAAGGACACTTTGACGGCAATGGTAAAACTATTGAATTTTTACAGGGTAACGGCTTTCTTTTTGGCGATAATAAAGGAACAATACGAAATTTAAAGATTAAAGGCCAGGCTGTCGGCGCTTTTATCGCGGACACAAATTCCGGAGAGATTTCAAATTGCTTAGTCGAAGGCAGCATAAATGTTTTTGATATGTCCAATATATTTGGAAGTATTGCAAATTATAATACAGGCACAATAAAAAACTGTATTTCAAAGGTAGATATTACAGCAAATGAGCGAACTTACGCGATAGGCGGAGTTTGCGGTATATTTGAAAGCGGAATTATAGAAAACTGTTTATTTTTAGGCGCAATAACAGTAAATTCTGCCTACAATAACGGTGATAGCGTTGGAGCTATTGTGGGACAGCGATATACGGAAGAAGCTATCCTTAAAAATTTATATTATGACACAAGCGCTATTAGCAAAAACACTAAAACGAATTATTTTTGTCCTGACAGAGCCGTTGGCTGTCATAAAATAGGCGACACCGAATTGTCCGAAACTGAAAATGTTACAAATGTAACCGGAATATCTGATTGGCAAATCGCTAGTTTTTTAGATTTTGACAGCGCTTATTGGGATTTGAGTCAAGATGTGCCGCGTCTTAAATCATTTTTATAAAAATTTAATGTAAGCTTAGACATCTTAAACTCTATTACTTTGCGGGTCAGATAGTAGTTATCTTTGGATAATCTTTTTTCTAAAAAATCATTTTATCTAAAATAAGCTTAACTATTTACGAGTAATAACCTTTGCCGCTATAGCCATTGCGCAAGCTAATGCCGGAGTAAAAACGTGTTTGATGGTTTATTAATTATGTAATAATAAGTCTTTAAAAGTCATAAACATCAATATATTGTGTGCAACAAAAATAAAACCACAATATATTGATGTTTTTTGTTGACTAACAATTTGATATATGCTATAATGAAATTCCTTTTATAACTTAAGTTTGCCTACATTTAAGACACTTAACTATTTTTTACTCAAACCGTCATATTTGTAGCAAAATGTAACAGCGGGATTGCCATACGTAACCGCAAAAGCAAGCCGCATGTAAACACACAATGCTGCAAAATGGCGCGTAAACACAATTCAGGAGGATACACATGTACCAAGTAGTAAAAAGAGACGGAAAAAAACTGGATTTTGACGTTTCTAAAATCAGCGCGGCTATCACCAAAGCGTTTGAAGCACAAAACAAAAATTACCACCCCACAATAATTGATATGCTGGCGTTAAACGTAACTGCCGATTTTGACCGCAAAATCAAAAACGGACTTATCGCCGTAGAGGACATTCAGGACAGCGTAGAGGCGGTTCTTATCAAGGGCGGCTATACCGATGTCGCTAAAGCATACATTCTATACCGTAAGCAGCGTGAAAAAATCCGCAACCTAAAGTCTACATACCTCGACTACAAGGACATTGTCAACAGCTACGTTAACGTCACCGACTGGCGTGTTAAGGAAAACTCTACCGTCACATACTCGGTTGGCGGGCTTATCCTAAGCAATTCGGGAGCTATTACAGCTAATTATTGGTTATCAGAGATTTATGACGAGGAAATCGCAAACGCTCACCGCAGCGCTGATATCCATATCCACGACTTATCCATGCTGACTGGCTACTGCGCGGGCTGGAGCTTAAAACAACTGATACAAGAAGGTTTAGGCGGCGTATCGGGTAAAATAACGTCTTCGCCTGCCAGCCATCTTGCCACGTTGTGCAATCAGATGGTAAATTTTTTGGGCATAATGCAAAACGAATGGGCGGGAGCGCAGGCATTTTCGTCGTTTGACACCTACCTTGCTCCGTTTGTAAAGGCGGACAACCTTACATACGGCGAGGTTAAAAAGTGTATCGAGTCGTTTATATTCGGAGTAAACACTCCCAGCCGTTGGGGCACTCAGGCGCCGTTTTCTAACATTACGCTTGATTGGACTGTGCCTAACGACCTTGCCGAACTTAACGCGATAGTCGGCGGCAAAGAGATGCCATTTAAGTACAAAGATTGTAAAAAAGAAATGGATATGATAAACAAGGCGTTTATCGAGATAATGATAGAGGGTGACGCTAACGGCAGAGGGTTTCAGTATCCTATCCCCACCTATTCGATTACCCGCGACTTTGATTGGTCTGACACCGAAAACAACCGGATGCTGTTTGAGATGACGTCTAAATACGGTACTCCGTATTTTTCTAACTATATCAACAGCGATATGGAACCCAGTGACGTCCGCAGTATGTGTTGCAGACTGCGGCTTGATTTAAGAGAACTACGCAAAAAATCTGGCGGCTTTTTTGGCAGCGGCGAAAGTACGGGGTCGGTGGGCGTTGTCACTATCAATATGCCCCGTCTTGCCTATTTAGCTGCCGATGAGGCGGATTTTTATAAAAGATTGGATAAGATGATGGATATTTCTGCCCGTTCGCTTAAAGTAAAACGCACCATAATCACCAAGCTTTTAGAAGAAGGTATGTACCCTTACACCCGCCGCTATTTAGGAACGCTTGAAAATCATTTTTCGACAATCGGGCTGGTGGGGCTTAACGAAGCGGGACTTAACGCAAAGTGGGTGCGCGCCGATATGACAAACCCGCGCACACAGCAGTTTGCTAAGGACGTACTCAATCATATGCGCGATCGTTTGACCCTTTATCAGCAGGAGTTTGGCGATCTATACAATTTAGAGGCTACTCCGGCAGAGTCCACCGCCTACCGTCTGGCTAAGCACGACACCGAGAAATTCCCCGACATAATAACCGCGTCCGAAAACGGTCAAACCCCGTATTATACTAACAGCTCGCATTTACCCGTAGGCTATACCGAGGACGTATTTGCCGCGCTTGACATACAGGACGAACTCCAGACGCTTTATACCTCCGGAACAGTCTTTCACACGTTTTTGGGAGAAAAAATAAACGGTTGGGAAGCTACTGCAAAACTGGTACGCACTATTTCTGAAAACTACAAAATTCCCTACTATACATTGTCGCCCACTTATTCGGTGTGTAAAAGCCACGGATATCTTGCGGGCGAGCAAAAGTCCTGCCCCGCTTGCGGCGCGGTAACCGAAGTCTACAGCAGGATAACAGGATATTATCGTCCGGTACAAAACTGGAATGTCGGCAAGATTAAGGAGTTTGGCGACCGCAAGGTTTACGACATTAAGGATCTGCAGGCAGCTAAAAAAACTTCCGGATATTGTACCGATTCGGGCTCTGACGCCAAATGCACAGATAATGCGAATTCTTCGCAGGCGGCAGAGAATATTCCTCTGCTATTTGTCACCAAAACCTGCCCTAATTGTAAGGCGGCAAAAACGCTTTTAGAAAATAGCAATATGTCTTTTAAGGTTATTGACGGCGAGGATAATGCCGGGCTTGCCAAAAAATACGGAGTAAAACAAGCTCCCACCCTGATACTGCCTGCGGACGGCGGCAATGAAAAAATAGCAAATCTGTCTAACATCAAAAAATTTGCCGAACAAGCAAAACTGGCATAAGACAATTAATGAAGGTAATCAATAAAAGAATTTGGATCAAGGCTTATAACAAAATTTATCATATTTTTAATCTATCAACTTATTTTTGTAATATACGCAGTATTATTTATTAAAATACGCTATGCCAAATGTTTGTATTGATATTGCCGTCTGCTCCCTTTTAGTATTTAAGTTCAAAAAACAAGATCTAGTATTATTCATTAAATACGCTATGCCAAATGTTTGTATTGATATTGCCGTCTGCTCCCTTTTAGTATTTAAGTTCAAAAAACAAGATCTAGTATTATTCATTAAATACGCTATGCCAAATGTTTGTATTGATTTTGCCGTCTGCTCCCTTTTAGTATTTAAGTTCAAAAAACAAGATCCACTAGTCTTAAAATGTTATCAAAAGAGTGAGATTAACGATATAATTTTTATTACAATCATCTGACAAAAACTTATTAAAAAATATACTCGCAAACATGAATTGCTGGCTTACTTAGTTATATAGATTGCGCAGTAGTTTTTATGTATTAATGATTTTATACATACTACACAATAAGTTAAAGCTATTAGAGTGAATTCAATATTTTAAGTAATTTTAAAACCCTTCATCAATCGGCCGCCGTAATATGGATATCCTTCTACGGCGGCATTTTAAGGAGATTTAATATGTTTGATATAATCATAATAGGCGCAGGTACCGCCGGTATGACGGCAGCTTTGTATGCTCTTAGAGCAGGGGCAAGCGTTATGCTGCTAGAAAGCGACACCATAGGAGGGCAAATTTCGTTTACGCCTAAGGTAGAAAACTATCCAGGCATAATGCAAATAAGCGGCACAGAATTCTCGTCTAACCTCTTTGATCAAATAGAAAAGCTGGGAGTGGCGTATGATATTTGCAAGGCGGAACACATAGAAATTAGCGAAAAACACAAAACAGTTTGGGCAGACGGTAAGCCGTACCTGTGCAAAAGCGTAATTATTGCGGGCGGCGTAAAGCCCCGAAAACTAGGTATAGCGCGCGAGGAGGAACTATTTGGCGAGGGAGTTTGTTACTGCGCCGTTTGCGACGGAGCCTTTTATAAAGGCAGGCCTGTTGCAGTCTGCGGCGGTGGAAACTCCGCCTTAACCGACGCATTATTTTTATCGGCTTATTGCAGCAAGGTGACATTGATTCATCGCAGAGACTCGTTTAACGCCGAAAAAACACTGGTAGACAGAATCGTCACCAAGTCCAACGTTGAAATTCTTTTTGAAACCACCATAACCGAGCTTATCGGATCCCCCTCGCTTACGGCTCTAAGCGTGACAAACGCAAGCGGGCAGACTAGAGTTATCGAATCCGAAGCTCTGTTTGTCGCGGCAGGACATATCCCCGATAATGGCGCCTTTAGTGACGTAGTCGTTTTGGACAAAAATGGCTTTATACTTGCAGGCGACGATTGCAAAACCTCTGCTGCCGGCATTTTTGCAGCGGGCGACTGCCGCACAAAACATTTGCGCCAGCTTACAACCGCAGTCGCCGACGGAGCCACTGCAGGTCTTGCCGCAGTTCAGTATGCTGATAGTTTAAAGTAATGATAATCTTTTAATAAAAAATTATAGTCAATAAAATATCAAACCTAAATAAAACGATAATTTAACACAAAAGTCGGCATTATTGTTTAATAATGCCGACTTTTTATTTAATACAGTATAGTATAGATGATAACAAACCGAACCACTATCGGCTTAAACCGGTAGATTTGATAGCCGTCTAAACAAACTTACCCAACATAAAATTATTACTACGGCTGTTGTCTTTCGTCACCTCTCACATTATTATTTGCGTTTAAGTAATTTTCATATTATCAACCTTAAGGCGAGGGATTTAACACCCTCTTACGGGATATTAAACATCTTTTTTATCCCAATCCCAAAAGTTAGGATCGTCAACCAAATACCTTTTAATTTTTTCGTCCGAACTATGATCAAGAGAAAAATGATAGGAGCAATGAAGGCCTGCTAAATACCTTTTTGTTTCTTCTATCTCTTTTAACAAATAATAATTATCATTAAAATATTTAATTACTAATAGCGATTTTAATTCCTCTAGATTATAATAAAACAAAACATTATACGCAAAATAATATTTATCATCATTTTTTGTAATGTTAATCGTTCTGATACCGCAATGCTCTAAAGTGGCAAAATCAGGCATTTCCTTAGAAAAAAAATTATAAAATACGCCGTAATTCTCATACCACAATCCAACATCGTTTCTGGCCATAAACTTTTTATACTCTCTTTTCCCTAAAAACTGAAAAGCAAAATAATATCCTTTATACTCGCCTTCTTGCAACTTGAACACAGCTATATCTCCGGGATCAAAATCATTGCTTATATATCTTAAATTAGGCTTAGGATATTTTTTGAGTTTTGGCATTGGCGACAATATATGTTCTTTGTATTTCCTTAATTCTTCAATACGCATCTCATATTTTTTTTGAGGACTTTTATCTAAAAATAATATTTGCGCAATGTTTTGCGAATATTTAAAATCCTTTTTTATCTTAATGTCCTGATCTTCTGGAACATCCAGAGCAAATTTTAGCAGTGATTCGACTTTGTATTTTTCTGTTTCTTTTGTTTCTATTTCTCTGTTTTCGTCATAGCATACTCCATTATAAAAAAGACTTGTAAGCCCGCCGGACTCACCGCTTTCGAAATCACTAAAAAGTAAATCAAAAATATTTGCACGATCATCCGGCGGCACATTGCACGCCTCCTTCCATGGCGTAAGTGCCGTACCCGCGTCCAAAATCGAAAGCGCAGTTTGCTTAGCACGTTGGCTCAATCTTCCGGACTGCCATTCGACATTCGCAAGCGCAAGATAGCAAATAGCCCTGTCATAGTCATCACCTTCGGCATGAGTAAAAAAATCAATCAAAATATCTTCTGCTTCTGCAGTTGAATGTCCCAGCCCGATATAAGCGCGAAACTCCTCCTGAACGCTGCAAAAAAGCTGATCTCTTATTAATGTCACTCCGCCTATCACTCTAAAACCGTTTCTGATCTTTTTTTCAAAAATCATTTGATTCTACCCATTAATAATCTTTAAAAGAGCGCTTAACCCCTTTGATATATCCTCGCGCGGAAAATCGGCGCGGGCTAGTTGATCATCACTAAGTTCATTAAGCATATTATAAAACTCCACCGCTATACCAAAAACCTCAGTTGTGGGATTGATTTCGCAGTATGCAAATAATTCGTCCTCGGCTTCGCATAGATTGTTTTCATCCACTAAGTCGTATAATTTTTGAATCAGGCTGTCGGTGCCGCCCGTCGCTCTTGTTTCCATAATGCCGGTGTCCTTTTTTGTTTCCTTTTTAAATACCTTGGCGGCAGCTTTGCCCAAAAGCTCTATCTGCCGCATTATAAAGTCGTTGGTATACATGTTGCCTCCAAACTGATTATAGCATAAATTGTGTATTTTGTTAAGTATTTTTTACCAACTCAATCAAATCTCATATTTAATTTATTGTTTGCTAACTATATAATTATTGCCATTTACACAAAAATTATTGTCATTTTACATAAAAATTATCAATGAGTAATTTATATATAAGATAAAATATAACAAAAAATAAAATTTACCAAAAAAAGCGGATAAAATGTTGACAAATGTGTACTATTTGTATACAATATTAGATGAAAAAGTTTTTGGTGGCGAAAAAAATGATAAAAAAATTTTTAAACGAAAACAAATTAATTTTTTTGTATATTGCTTGCATCACGATTGTAGAATTTTCGGCGCAAGCTTTTGTCGGCGCGGGATTATATTTTACAAAATTTTGGATTACCTTATTGTTTTTGTTTGTACCGCTAGGGCTGCTGTTTTCGTTTAAAAGCTTAAGGCTGAAAAAATTCTTTTCTATGCTATTCCTGCTCTTACAAATAACCATAGTAGTAGGAACCAATTATTTGTACAATGCAACCGGCACTGTATTTCAAAAAGAAATGATTTATCAACGCAATGATGCATTTGGTACGATTGAGCAACTTAACGTAAGCTTTGGACTTATTTTTATATGCCTTGCAGTATTAGTTTTTTATATTACCGTACAGGTTTTAGATCGCAAAAAAGGAAAAAAGCTAAATTCTGATTCTGAGTTTAAGCCAAGTAAGGGTCTGCGCGCATGGGCTCTTGCAATTTGTATTATATGTCTTTGTACATTTTCCATCATGCCAATTTTGGATGGTGTTGCTGAAAAAAATAAAACTGATTATCATTACAAGCTATTATCAAACAGTAATGGAACGCAAATGTACGGCTCTACCACGAATATTTTTTACGAGCTTGTAGCGTTTGGCGCATCAAGCGGCATCAATACTTCGGATATGGATAAATTAGAGAATTTTTTATATGCAGAGGAAGCAGATATATCACCGTATCATGGCGTAAGCGAAGGCAATAATCTTATTATGATTTTGGTCGAATCGCTTGATACTCACGTACTCGAAAGGTACTCTAAGGAAGAAACTGCTAAATTATTCCCTAACTTAACAAGACTGATCGACGACGGAATTTATGCCACCAACTTTAGACAAAAGGAAAAAACTGACTCGTCCGAGGTTTTTTCGCTGATTGCCAGTTACCCAACCGAAAAATACGTCAATTACGGCTACGAGAAAAACGCATATCCTTTTGCATTGCCCAATCTGTTTAAACAAAAAGCCGAAGATAATGGGGTTACTCCGCAGGTTAATTCATTTCACCACAACGCGGCCTCGTTTTATAACCGTGATAAGCTGCACCGTTCCTTTGGTTTTGATAAGCTATTCGGGATAAACGAGATGTTACCGTACGGCATGATAAATGATTGGGATCCAAACGGAGGCCTTATTAAGGGCGAACGCAGTTTAGATTCACTGGCCATGGAAACGATGAAGGACGAAATGTTTCCTGTAGACAAAAATTTCTTTTCGTATTGGATTACCTTTACAATGCACGGTTTTTACGATGAGCGCGAAAACCTTAAGGAGCAAGGTTATTACTCTAAACTGGATGAATATGGGCTTTACCCTGCCGGAAATAAAAACGACAACTATTTGCGCACTTATGCCGCCACCGTTATGGATTTCGACAAGTCATTAGGTATAATGATGTCTGACCTAGAAAGCAAGAATCTTCTTGATAATACCACGATTGTACTTTTTTCTGACCATAATACATATTACAACAATCTTACTGAATATGCAAAAAAAGATCAGCTTAAAGGCCCTTTTGACACCGAAGAATTCAGAATACCTCTTATAATTTATGACCGTAAGCTTAGCGCCGCAATAGAAGAAAACGGTGAAGACAAAATAGTGGAAAAATTTACCACAACTACAGACATTGTCCCCACAATTTGCGATTTATTCGGCATAAAAATTTGGAAAAATATGTATCTTGGCGGGACAATATTTAATAAAGATATCGAGAGCATAGTTTATTCAAAGATGTATAACTTTTTCTTTAACGATAAAATGGCATTTTACACAATAGACGATTTGCGCTACAAGTCGCCCGATTTTGTAGATGAGGACTTAAACGTTTTTATTGAAAAAGCAAAAATACACTTAGACAAGCTTTATTTTATGGATAAGGTTTTTTATACTGACTACTATGCTAAACACGAATACCGGCAACTTTAAAATATTTATCTAATTAGCAGCCGTTGCAAACGCTTACAAGATTATTTGGCTCTTTACCATAACGAATTTAAGATAAAAACATTAATAAATTTGTATTCTATTGCCTTATTGAGTTGACATGTACAAGGTTTTATTTGTATAATATAGCCTGTACGCGACGGTGGCGGAATGGCAGACGCGCTAGTCTCAGACGCTAGTGGTTAACTCTCGTGTGGGTTCAAGTCCCACCCGTCGCACCATAACGAATCTTATATGAACCCCGAAGCCGTAAGGTACATATTTGATTCAAAATATTTCGGAATAATAGTCAAGCGTTAAGCTTGGCTATTATTTTTTCCCACCCAGCCCACCCGTGAGTGAAATCAGTGAAGTTGTTTTTGCAACTCTCTTGCTAATTTTAATAATTTCTCATCATCAAATCGCATAGAAAACTTAAATTTTTCTTCCCTTTGTACAAATAGAATAAAATGAACAATATTCAAATCGTCTTTGCTTTCAACATAACAGCCCATTTCCATTTCTACTGACATAACTTTATACGGGTCATCGTGTACTGTTTGTTTTAGCGCTGTTTTTACTCCATCCAGAAATTTTTTATCAAGTGTGTTTTTTATTTTGCCATTTAGTATTAGATAGCCTTCAAAAAATTTGCCGAGCCAATACAAGTCGCTTTCGTGAAAATAAATATAGCCATTATCACCGTCAAAAAATTTATAGTTTTCCTTAAAGGTAGAATAAACGTATTCCTGCTTATTTTTATCAAACAGAGAAATATCATAAAGATACCAATCTTTACAAACCTTGCTAAACTCAACTTCAAACTCTCTAAATAATAGTTTAAAGCAGTAATCATTATCTTCAAATATTATCATCTTTGTTTATTGTGTCTAAACACATAAGCCCCACATTTGCTACATCTATAAACTTCTG
The DNA here is from genome assembly GCA_023690525.1 of Holotrichia oblita. Taxonomy (NCBI): domain Eukaryota; kingdom Metazoa; phylum Arthropoda; class Insecta; order Coleoptera; family Scarabaeidae; genus Holotrichia; species Holotrichia oblita. The sequence continues at coordinate 107,381 of JALQSN010000023.1, read as the reverse complement.
AAAATCTTATATATTTTTCATTGCATTTAGGGCAATTTTCGCTTTGGGGCTTCAAAACAACATCATCACATTTTTCGCATCTGTAAAATGGAGAATTTTCGTCCTTGACCCATTCAACACCACAAGAAGAACAAATATTTTCAAAAAGAGATTGTATGTGTTCAGGCAACACAAATCTTGCGCTATAAGGCAATGCTTCAGAAAGGTAGAGTAATATTTTTTCTGCTACAATAATGCAAGTATTCATAGAAAAATCTTCCTCAAATGTATCATACAAATCAAACCCTGTATCAATACATTCGTGCCATAAATTTTGTGCTACCGCTTCTGAATTAAACGGAATACGATTTACAATATCGTAGTTTATGCCATTAGAAACACCAATCCATACGCATTTAAAATTATCTAAACCGTGAATATCCTTATAATGATTACCATAATGTTTCGAAAGATTATTTTTGCCTTGATACCATTCAGCAATAGCACGCTTTACACATCCCAAAACTATATCATATTGCTTTAGATATTCTTTACTTTCGCAGATTTTCATATATTCTTTTTTTAAATTTTTGTAATCGTTTTCCATAAATACTCCAATTCGTTTAATGATTATAGCATTTTAAGAATGAAAATCAAATTATAGCACTATGTTTTATAAATGTGTAAAGGAAAATTTCTACAATCATACGTATGACAGTTGGGTTAACTATTATTTTCCCCACCCAAAGCCCGCCCGTTAGGACAAATAACAACAATATATTAATCTTCCAATCCTAAAAGATAACCAGCGGATACTTCGAAAAAATTACATAGTTTTTCAATAGTTTCAAGGTTTGGTTCTAATCTACCATTCTCATAATGACCTATCGTTCTGTAATTGAGACCTATTGCTTCTGCAAGTTGCTTTTGAGATAAGCCTTTTTCTTCCCTTAATTCTTTGATTTTTAACTTTGTCATAAAAAAATCATACTCTATTTTAGAGCAAAATGCTTGACGCCCTCTAAAATAGAGGGTATAATAGAACAATAAACTAGTCATTAAGGAGAAACGCAATGGAAAACTCAAAAATATATGATTTGCTTGACGGTGGGCTTTTGCACAAATGGAAAGACAAGATAGAAGAAACTGAGAGCAATACTTGGTTTTTTACAAAAGCACAAGAAGCCTTTGATGAATTAAAAAAAGAATTAAATGAGCAAGAAAAAGAATTGTTAAAATCCTACTCTTTAGCGATTGAGAATAAATTAGATTATATCTATTATAACCTTAAAATCAAAATACTTAATTTCGGCATTAAAATCGGAATGGATTTACAAAAGGCGTTTGCAGATTATGAGGAATAATTAAATGCCATACGGATTTTGTATAATGAGTATATTTCGCTCTTTAGCTTCAATTCCTTTCCCGCCAATTTTAGTTAAATCGGCTTTGATTTTCCAGCGAAAAATTGCATTTCTTTCTTCAAAAAGGCTTTCCGCTTCAAAACAAGCGGAAGCAAAACCTTATCATTGAAACAACTTACCAAATCTTAGACAATCCCGAAACTATTGCGTTTGTTGCAGATAAGATTATTGAAAGGCATCAAAAGCGGCTAACAGACCAATCGGCTATGAATATTTTGCTTAGAGAGTTAGCCGACACAAAAAAGGCAATAGACAATATTGTAGCAGCCATTGAAAAAGGAATAAACCTCTTACCGCACTCAGTACACAGCATTCGTTGTGACCCCGATCCGGTCTTGCCGCTCTTTACTAAAAGACCTCCGCACTTCGGACATCCACTATTTTCCTTTTCCATGTATCTATTTATATCACTTGTACATTATCTTCTCCTCTCTTAACATTTCCTTAAAATCATTGTATTAGACCAAACCGTCCTTATTAGGTTGGTTTAATTTTCAATATCAATTACTGCCGCCACTAATGGCGCAATTTGATAAATTCTTTTATCGCGGTCACATGACCGCGAATATGTTTTTTAATGCTTGCTACCCACCTATCAAACCATTATGATATCATCCTTTTTTGACTCCATTTCAATTTATATTATTTCATTTGCCGTTTGCTCCATACCAAAATTCTTAACAAAAATTCTTGACGGTATAATAAAAGAAAGACAAATCTTTTGATTAAATAAGTAAATCTTTCTTTTTATTTTTTAATATCCATCTATTTCATCCTATTTTTACAATCAGGATCACCAGCTTAACTGGCGGTTTGCACTTGCGGCACTGCCGCATTGTTACCGGCAAGGCACGAAAGTGCCTGATGAATTATCCGCCTTATGCATACTTACTTACTACCGCTATACAAGGCGGTTGTTTAAATACTTGCTTTGTTTCTTATTCCGCATTTTTTAAGCTGACTCGTTTTCTTTTAGTTTTATTGTCACTTCTTCTTTTGCTTAACGCTAAAAAACTATTCCTTACTCATCCGCTAAGACGGTGGTTACTCCACAAAAAAAAACCGCCCATCCGGACGGTTTTTAAAAAGACTTAAATTTAGTCAATCGGTTTTGCTTTCTTTTTTGTTTCCTTGGCCTTACCCTGTATTTCAGGAACAGGCTCTACTTCATTTTTAGGAAATTTCTGTTTGTGACCGTGTGCCTCATGACCATGCGGTTCTTCGGGATTTGGGCGTCTCATACCTGCTTTTGCCATAAAAATATTACCTCCAATACTAGTATGTACTAAAACCTCTATTTTTTACGCTAAGCCGTCTTTATTTTTTTCGCATCCTTATAGGCTTTTATTCGTAAAGGCCTTTGATTAACCATATTGATCAGCCATTTTTACGCTATACCGTACTTTATTTATTTGTTCTGATAATTCATTTGTAAGCTTGTCAAAATACCATGTAAGTTTTGCAAAAGTGCTTACATTATAAAGAAAATCTAAAAATGTCACGCTTTAGCAGTATTCTTATATACCAACAATAAAATTGCTATAATCCTGCCAGCCGGGCGAAGTTTTATATGCTAATTCGTGCGGTACGTAAATGGTATTAAGAAGAAAACAATCCCCGAATACGTTAAAATTCAATTCAGTACAACCGTTCTCCGGCGCTCTTTGAACAATTACCGTAGTCAAATTACTGCATCCGAAAAAAGCGTGTTCTCCTATGCCCGTTACCCCTGTTCCTATTGATATCTCTGATAAACCTATGCAATGCAAAAACGCTTGGCTTCCTATATATATCACGCTGTCCGGAATGATAATTTCGGCTAAACTTTCGCAAAATGCAAAAGCCTCAGCCTCTATACTGATAACGCTATTTGGTATTATTATACTCTTTAAGTCTTTACAGGAATTAAATGCGCTTTTACGAATAATAGTAACACTGTTTGGAATTACAATGTTTGTTATGGCTTTTAGCGAAGTAACATGACGTATCTCCGTAACAGGCTTGCCTTTATATTTTGCAGGAATTATTATCTCGGTATCCGTTATACCGGCAGTAATATCCACCTCATATCCCGACCCGTCATTTGTAAGGTAAAATTCCAGCCCCTCTGATATTTGCGCTTTCTTACAGGCGGCAAAAACAAAAGAACAGGACAATAGTATAAAAACAATTATTATAAGCTTATTAACTTTTTTCATAAATCCCCGCTAAACTTTATATTCTGGCACTTATTTGATATCTTATCAAAAACACCTCTCAAAAGTCAATAAAATCTTCTCACAAAACAAAAAACGATAGCTTTTATTTACGTCCTGCCGCCGGTATTAAAAATCGTCGCATTTACTTTAATCTGCTATAAGGTTTTAATATTTTTTTTCTAATTATTGCATATGTTATACCAATACCCACAATAACAAAAAATATCATAAAAAGCGCGCCAAACAGAAATTCGTTATTAACTCCTTTTGCCACAATATCTGTCGCCTTGTATTGTATTACTACAGTAGCATCCTCAAACTCCTGTTTCACTTCTTCATAGCCTCCGACATATGGTGGAAAAACAAAAGCAAAAATCGTCAAAACCAATGATACAATCGTAAGTCCCGCCGCAGCTATAAAGTTATAAATATTTAATTTTTTAAGCTTCTTTTTTACTTGGATATTTTCGCTTACATCATAATATTTTTTGTCTGTTAAAAGTATTTTGACAATGTAAGCGCAAATATAGGCAGCCAAAGCAAGAAAAGGAAAAAAGTATATTTTAAATCCCATTACATATAAAAACGCTATCCCTAATAATACAACGACATTTATAAATATGATATTAAAAATATAATTTTCGATAGCACTGGCAGCTTTAAGTAATTGTTTGTAAAATTTTTCCTCGTCATTTAAATTAAACAGCGCCGCTTTTGCACGGCTCGAAAAAACTATTTCCAAAATTATACTTAATGCGGTAAATAGTACAAAAATAACGATACAGACGACAAAAAATATTATGCCAGCAGTTTGAATCATAACTGGCAAAACAAGAAAAATCAGACCTGTTATAGTAATAAAAATAGGTATTAACGACAGATGTTTAAAATCCGTCACAGTTTTTTGTATTAGCCTGCTTGCTTGTTTTTCGGTTTTTTGCGGCTTTGGTTCGGCCTCGTTTCCGTTGTTTATTATTCGCGCACCCTTTAAGATTTCATCACTTGTTACATTAAAAATTTCGGCTAAAACAGGAATCAATGTCAGATCGGGATAGCATTCGTCACGCTCCCACTTGCTGACGCTTTTATTTGTTACGCCCAACCGTTCGGCTAAACCGGCTTGAGTCATGCCGTTTACCTTACGCAACGCGGCTATAAATTTTCCGATAGTTTGTCTTTCCATAATTTTTCCTCGCTTTGTATTTGCTTTTCTATATTCTACAAAAAGCCGATAGTAAATACAATGCACTAAACAGCGAATCAGTCTACCTATAGTTGATTTTTATACAAATATTTGAGTAAACACTAGATTAAATAATGATTAATCTAAGTAAATTCATAAAAAATACTTAATAGCGTTATGGCTATGACTTATAAATCTTCATAACTTATAATCCAAGCAATTTTGCCGCATTATCATGGTAAATCAGCTTTTTGTCATTTTCGCTAAAAAATTCATCCATAATGTGATAATCTATCTTTGGGTCTGCCCACGGGCCGTCTGTACCGAATAATAGTTTGGTTTTGTCGTGAGTTTCCATAAGCCTGCGCTTTAAATCAGCATTCAAAAACCTAAAAGCCAGCGAGGTATCCAAATAGATGTTTCGTCCCCAAATCAGCTTTGCAGCATCGTTAAAAGTCATGCAACCGCCTAGGTGCGCCGCAACAATTTTGTCGTATTTTAAATCGTCAAGTACTCTTGCAAACTTATCGCACGTGCCAAATTGCCCCGGCATCATTACATCCAGCCCGATATGAAAAAGCATTATCATTCCTTGACTAGCAGCCTCCTCGTAAACCGGGTAAGCGATGCGGTCGTCAATGTCGAAATTCTGATAATAGGGATGAAATTTCAACCCCTTTATACCGCTTTGCTTAAGCCTTGCAATCTCCGCCTTGTAATCCCCGCACTCTCCAAAAAGAGGGTGAACCGAGCCAAACGACAGCACTCCTTCCTCGCGCGCGCATTCTAAAGCCCAATCATTGACTTTTTGTGTGGATGCTGGCTTATTTGCGATATGCTGAACTACCGTCATGCCGATACCATTCTGCTTCATATATTTTTTTAGACCATTAAGGGTGCCGTCAAAAAAAGGCCCTAATCTGGGGTCAGGTATCCGCGATACCGCCTTTTCGGCGATTTCGGGAATATAACAATGAGTGTGAAAATCTATAATCATAAGCAAATTATACCTACAGTGGCGGCGGCTGTCAAGTTTTACTTGACGGATTAGAATGATAAATGATACAATGATATGTAGATATTTGTTATAGAATCGGAGTGGTTTTTTCTTTTTTTAATAAACAATTTTGAGGAAGATAAGAAGAATGTGGCTGTCTCTCATTTAGAGCGAGCCGAATTTTGTGAGTAAAACGCTATCTCTTATAAACCCGATAAATTTATATAACCTCTCTGCAATTTACATCAATAATTCGTATTAATCAAATATATACAAATCCAATCGTAAAAGGCGGAAAACATGTCAGTTATAGCACTAGTAGGCGCTCAGTGGGGCGACGAAGGTAAGGGTAAAATCATTGATATTATGTCTGCAAACGCCGATGTCGTGGTGCGCGCCATGGGCGGTGACAATGCCGGCCATACCGTTGTGGTGGGTGGTCAAACGTATAAGCTCCACCTTATACCCAGCGGAATCTTATACAAAAACGCTATCTGCGTAATAGGTAACGGCACTGTCATCAACCCTAAATCACTGATTGCCGAGATGGATTCGCTGATAAGCCGCGGCATAGATATTTCGGGGCTGCGGATCGACGAGCGGGCGCATATTATATTCCCTCACCACATTATTATTGACGAGATGAACGAAAAACTTAAAGGCGCCGGCGATATCGGTACAACAAAAAAAGGCATTGGCCCTTGCTATATGGACAAAGCTGAACGCACGGGACTTCGTATTTGCGACCTTATTTCAGGCTCTTTTACGGATAAATTACGTGTAGTAGTGGACGCCAAAAACCATATTTTAAGCAATCTTTACGGCGCTTCTTTGCTGGATTTTGATGCATTACTAAATCAGTATAAGGCGTACGCCGACCGCTTGCGCGGGTATGTATGCGATACATCGGCGCTGGTATACAATGCGATAAAGCAAAATAAGCGGGTATTGCTGGAGGGAGCGCAAGGGGCTCTTTTAGATTTGGACTTAGGCACTTACCCGTACGTTACAAGCTCGCACCCCACTACGGGCGGTTTTTGCGTTGGCGCGGGCATTGGTCCTACGCTGATTGACGAATGCATCGGAATTTCGAAAGCATACACGACAAGAGTCGGAAAGGGTCCCTTCCCTACCGAACTTGATGACGAAATCGGCAACTATATCAGGGAAAACGGACTTGAATTTGGCACTACGACAGGCAGACCCAGACGTTGCGGATGGCTTGACCTTGTCATACTACGCTTTGCAGTGCGCATAAATGGACTGACTCAGCTTGTAGTTAACAAGCTTGACACACTAAGCGGCATCGACATACTAAAAATTTGTGTAGATTACGAATGTGACGGCAAACTTTTAAGCGATTTTCCCAGCAATATCGAAAAACTGCAATACTGTAAACCGATTTATAAAGAGTTTAAAGGCTGGAAACAGGACATAAGCGGAGTTCGAAATTACGATGATTTACCTAACGAAACCAAAACATACGTCTCGTTTATCGAGGAGAATATCGGTTGCCGCATTACTATGGCAGGAGTAGGCTCTAAGCGCGAACAAAGCCTTAACAGGTAATCTTTAATCTGATACTAATATTAGTAGATATAATGATATTAATTTTAAAACAAATGATTTGCAAAAATTAGGCTTACATTAGGTTTTTAAATGGACGATTTATGCAATTTGAAATAAAATTATATTAAGCATTTCCACTAAATGCAGGAATCAGATTAAGAAAAAAAATAGATGATAAATCTTATAGACAGCACTTTTCTCATCCGTAATGCCACGCCACCTTCCCAAAATCTATAAAAGTATGAATAATGAGTTTGAATAAAATAGAAATCTTGGCAATATAGAACGCAAAGAATTAAAGAAAACTACAAGGCAGATTGTGACTCTTTTTAATAATTGAAATAAGTTTATTTTAGCCGGACTAGTGCTGCTTTTTGAAATTTACAGACCGTTTACTAAATTTGCGTATTATGTTTGCGTATTATGAATGTATTCTATTAAACAACGAATGATATAGCGTTGACGAAGATAGTGCCAAAGTAATTTATTATGCTGATGAAAAGAAATATAAGATATGTCTGATGATATATAGAGTTGACGAGGATAGCTAATTTATTATACTGATTAAAGCAATATAATAAAATATATCAATTTACGAAAACGGCAATAATAAGAATCCACCAGCTGAGCTGGTGGATTTTCTTAGACGGGCATAGCCCTATTGGATTTGCAGCCCCTCAAGGGACATGTTGATTCCGACACTTGCAATACCGTTACTTTTTCTTAAATGGATCCATATATTCCTTGATGCTTATTTGATCTGTTATCATATCTTCTTTTTCTTGGTTCTTTATGTATTCTTGTATCGCTTTCTCATTCCTGCCTACAGTATCTACATAAAATCCTCTGCACCAGAAATGTCTCTGACCGTACTTATACTTTAGATTTGCATGGCGTTCAAACAGAATAAGCGCACTCTTGCCCTTTAGAAATCCTACGAAACTTGATACTGATAGTTTTGGCGGTATTTCTACATACATGTGTATATGGTCGGGGCAAGCGTGCGCTTCTATTATCGTTACTCTCTTCCATTGACACAGCTCTCGTAGTATTTTGCCTAAATCTGCTTTTAGTTTTCCATATATCTCTTTTCTTCTGAGTTTTGGTGCAAATACTATGTGGTACTTGCAGTTCCACATAGTATTTGCTAGACTGTTATTGTCCATTTGGATTGCCCTCCTTTGCTTTAGTTGCCGGTGTCGGAACCGTAACTTATTTTAGCAAAGGAGGACTTTTTTGTCACTCTGGAACGCTAACGCTCTCTCTGGTACCACTAGCACAGCTAGTGCTTTAATATACAATCAAAACGACCAGCTAAGCTGGTCGTTTGCATTTGCGGCACTGCCGCATAATACCGGCAAGGCACAAAAGGGACTGATGAATTTGTCTTTCGCATACCCTTACAAGCTGCCCCTTAAAGGGGCTTTTATTTTTGCTTATTTTACACGCTCACTTAGTTTAGCGGGTCTATAAATTCTTTCATACTTATCTGTTCGTATTCTTGTCTTGATGCAGTTGATTTGCTATATACTCTACTTAATTGCTTTTTCGTTCTTACCTACCCTGTAGTAATCCCTCCTTTGCTTTCGTATGCGGCCAAATCCCGTCTACCATTATAGCAAAGGAGGTTTTTCTGTTCATCGCTAACGCTATTCCCGCCTCACCCGCTTAGCGGTGGGTAATCTCCAATAAAAGCACTGCCGCAAATTTAGTAACAGTGCTTTTGTTATACAATTTTAAACTTACTTTTTAAAGGTGGCGGTCAAAAAGGCAGAGATTATCGGGGAGGGTTTTTGAGGCCTTGCCGTAAGTTCGGGCCTAAAGAATACTCCGGCATAAAACCTGTGATTCTTTTGCTCAAAAGCGCATACGCTGCCGTCGGAGCATACTCCGCTAAGCGTCAGGTTTACTCCGTCAAAATACCCCTTGGGAATGTACATCTCGCTCTTAAACCTTTGCTCGGCGCTTTTTCCGTACATCTTATATAAGTGCGAATCCGTCTCAAATTCGATAGGGTATGCGCCTGATTTAGTTCTATTTTTGGGTGCTTTAAAAGTATTTTTGTCATGTCCGGCTTGTAATCCCAAAAAGGCGGAGTCGCCTAGCATAAGCACCGGCATGTTATTGTGAAATGCGTAATCAATCGCATTTGCTTTAGGACGGATTGCCGCATCGGAAACTTCGGCGGTTACTATAATTCCGTCTAAATCCTTTATTTTGCCGTCGGTATATTCGTCGGCACGAATAGCAATTATGTCCGCTTTTATCCCCAACTCGACGCTACTAAATAGCAAAGCATGGCGTAACGACATATTTACGTCGTGCTTATCGGCATTTTTATCAATAATTCCGATTTTGACGGCAGAAATTTTTCTATCCTTAACACCCTTACTATTTTTGTCGCTTTTTAAGCAGTTATCTTTGCAATCCTCACCAAACTCCTTACCGTCAAGACGCCTAATTTTTTCGCAAAAAACCTTAAGTTTAGTTAGGTCTGCCGGACGTTCCTCTAGTCTTAGCTTGCGCAAAACCGCGCCGCAAAAACCCTCTTCTTCCAGCATAAGCGGAATCTCGTAAATATTAGGTTTAATCATGCTTTCGATAATACAATCCTTATCGACATTGCAAAACAGCGCAAGCTTGCTACGGCTGGGCGGGTCTAAAGGATAGTCCGACCTACAAACAATTACGTCGGGCTGAATGCCCAAATTTTGTAGTTCCTTAACGCTATGTTGTGTGGGTTTGGTTTTTAGTTCGCCGCTGACATCAATGTAGGTGATCAGCGACACATGAATATACGCGACGTTTGTCTTGCCTAAATTCGCTTTAAGCTGCCTAATCGCCTCCATAAAAGGCTGAGTTTCGATGTCTCCCACCGTTCCTCCAACCTCGACGATTATGATGTCCGCCCGCTCGCCTACCCGCAGTATGCACCGCTTGATTTCGTCGGTGATGTGCGGAACAATCTGAACCGTCATGCCGTCATAAAAGTTTTCGCGTTCTTTTTCGATAATCAAACGGTAAATCTCACCCGATGTCACATCATTTTTGGATGTGATGTTCGCGTCCAAAATCCGCTCGTAATGTCCGATAACCAAATCGCATGAGTGTCCGTCATCGGTAACAAAAATCTCCCCGTACTGCTCGGGGCAAAGATTAAACGAGTCAATATTAAAATATGGATTAAACTTGACTATCTCGACAGTGTATCCGCGATCCTTCATAAGCTTGCCAAGTGACGCCGCAGTTATCCCCTTACCAAGCCCCGATACGACGCCTCCTGTGATAAATATGTATTTGGACATTTTGCCCCCTGAATGATTAATGATTTATTACGGTTTGTTTTTTTGATTATTGCCTAATTTTTTCTAAAATGATTATATCAAAATCTACGGATTTAGTAAAGTAAAGAAACGCTTTTTAAAATCTTTTATGATAGCAATTATTAATATCTAAATATAATTTTTATGTTATAGATTTTATGTTATGAATTAAACTACTATCGGCTGAAGTCGCCTAATCGAAAGTTGGGTATACTCAAATGTATCTGCAAAATATTCATAACTGTTGATAACTTCGGGCTTCTCGCAAGAAATTATAAAACAAGAGGCACTGAGCAATGTAACTATAATTATTAAGGATAAGATTATTCTTTTAATAATTGTTTTGTTCATATTACACCTTCTAAAATAACTTCTTAAGGCTGAATATTCTTGATCAATATTTATCTTTTGACAAAAATTCTTAAGAGTAGAATGTCTCACACCAAAAATCTCACAAGTAGATTTCTTTTGATTAAAACTCCTCCTGAGAGTAAATTTTCTTATATGTGATAAGATTAAAGGCTGACAATCAAATCTTAAATCCGATTTCTTTTAGCTTGGAGATATTGTATTCTATCATTTCGGTCAGCTGTTTAAAAATCTCTTTTACGGCGGATTTTTCGGTGATGACACGGCTTAAAAGGTCGCCCGTTATATCCGAATGAGCATAAAAATTGCGCTTTGCGAAGTATTCGGTGTATAAGGCGCTCATTACTTCGGAATAAACTATTGAATTAATTTTGCGCTTGTACCCTGACTTGAGCGTATAATCACCACCAAGCTTTTCGTATGCCTGACCTATCATCTTGACCTCAATACCTTTTGCGCGCTGAAGGTCGTAGATTAACCGCTCCAACCCGCGGTAAGGCGGTACCAAAAGCATCGAATAATCAGAAAGTTTCACATCGTCGTTACCGATGTCAATCATACCGATAGTCAGATCTATGCGCGACTGCTCGGACAAAAAATCAAAGGCGGTTGGAAGCAACTTTTTTAGGCGCTTTTCCATGTCGCGTGCGCGTTTTTCCTCGCCTGTGAGATCAATATGTGACGAAACCGCAGTGACGTAATCGCTATCCTGCGAAACTAAAACCTGTATTTCGCCAAAAAGCTTAGAGCGTTTGCCCTGCAGCTGCAATGTTTTTTTGGAGTCAATATACCTTAAGTAAACCTTGTTTTTTTTGTCAGTAATCAGGTACGTTCGGCTGCCTGTTTCGCTAGCATTCTGGCGGAATGATATCCCTTTAATCGTTTTTATATTTTTTAAAACATTATCCAGTTTTTCAGGCTGATATTTTTTTATTGCAAATCCGTTTTTGTATAACTCGTCAAGTTTTTTATACTCATCCTCTCGTTTTTTGTTCTTTCATCCAACTTTTTGCGTTCAATCTCTTGCTTTTTGTGCTGTTGATCGGATTTTTTATGCTCTTCCTCTCGTTTTTTGTTCTCTTCATCCAACTTTTTGCGTTCAATCTCTTGCTTTTTGTGCTGTTGATCGGATTTTTTATGCTCTTCCTCTCGTTTTTTGTTCTCTTCATCCAACTTTTTGCGTTCAATCTCTTGCTTTTTGTGCTGTTGATCGGATTTTTTATGCTCTTCCTCTTGCTTTTTGCGCTTATTGTCGGACTGATTTATAATAATTTGCTTTTTTTCATCTGATTCAGAAATATTAGCCTGCTTTTTATTGTCCTGCAGTGTGATTATTATTTCTTTTTTACTGTTGGATTGAGCAATTTCAGGTTGCTTTTTTCCATTAGGTCGAGTAATCATCTGTTTTTTAGGTTCGCTATTAGAATCCATAGTGCTTACAATATCAAGTTTATCGGTATTTTCCTGTGGTTTATGCGTTATAACACTTTGTAAACAGGCATTTACGTTGACATTTAAATTAAGTTCATTTTTTAAAATTGGCAAAACCTGCTCAGATGCAGTTACCACCAAAGTAGCGGAATTTGTTTCATATACGATACTTACGTGTTTGTTGCCATAAGCAAAGGAATACCTTTCCTGCAATGTGTTTTCGGAAGCAGGTTTATAATTTTTAAGCAAAAAGTTAGGCAAGGTTTGTACTTTTTTTATAAAAGTCTGAAATTGCGCATTTTCACAATGGTTTTGTACAATTCTTCCGTTTTCTTTCATAAAAATCTCCATTATGTCTTGGAATCTCGTCTTTAAGTCCATAAAATTGATCCATCATATGTTTGAGATACCGTTTAAATTAAATAGTTTACAATATTTTTTTGGGGGATGGTAAAAACTTAAAGGCGATTCAATAAAATGAACCGCCTTTAAAAAACCACATTATCTTTATTTATTTTCTAACGGTCCTAAAGCGGACGATATAAATAACTACACCCGCAATAAGCAATAAACCTACGATAATCAAAATCGTTGTTAAAACAGCGGTTTTTTCCCAAAAACTGGGACTTGCCTTAGATACTTCGATTTCGAAAGTTTCAACTGATTTTACACCATACGTATTTGTAACAGTGTAAGTCAGTGTGTACTTTCCGGCATCGGTAAAGGTATATCCCGAATCCTCATAGTTGTCGGCAAAGTTGCTGGTAAACTGAGACTTAGAAAGCGAGACACCTGCTTTATCAATAACCTTTCCGTCTGTACCTTTAAGAGAAATTTCTACTCTTTCATAATCAGCGCCGCTTTCGAATACAGGAGCCGTCCTAAAGAAGGTATCGCCAACCTTAGCTGTTAAAACAGGGCTTACGTCAAACGGAACGGGAGTTCTGGGACCGACCTGAATGGTATAAGGTGTGGGAATAGTATAAGTCTTCGAACTTGATGTTGCTGTAATAGAAACAGTATAATCACCGTAGTCAGTCGCTTCAAACGCGAATATACCTGTAAAGGTGTTGTCAACGCCGTCAGTAGTTGCGTCAAACGTCTTGGTTACTCCGTCTGCCATCAAATAAATCTTATAAGCATCAATGTTTTTTGTTGACTTATATGTGATTTTCATCGAGATGGTAGCGTTTTCGTATTTTGTATAACCGGTTATAACAGGCAGCTCTACATATTCGCCCTCAGCATATACGCCGGACAGAGTCGGAGCAGAGGTCTTTTCGGCAATATTCTTGGGGAATATCCCATGGATTTCAATAACAGGAATTTCATTGTTTGATAAATCAACATTGTAGGTTTTACGGCTGTTTGCCAGCTTCCAGTCTTCGGTAAGATTAACAGTACCGTCAAAATTTTCAGCTACAAAGTCATGAATTGTATAACGTGTAACATCAAGTCCTGTAAAAATATTATTCATTAGACTAAAGCTATAGCCTTTGATTTCGCGGATGATAACATTTTCGCCGGCAGAGGCTGTTGTGTAACTCTTTACAAGTTCGTACTGAGTCCTGACGGATCCTGTATATCCTATTGCTGCTGCCGTTGCCGTACCGCCGCCTGTACTTTTAGCTGTAACAGTAAACGAGAAACCGTAAACTGCGCTTCTGCCCGAAATATCGAATATTTTTACGTTAACACGGTAATTGCCGGCTTTAGCGGGAGTTAGCGAGATGTCATTGACATAAAGGTCAAATATTCCTAAATCCTTAGTTACCTCGCGCTTGTAGGTGTTTAGCGAAAAGTATGCAGGATTGCCGGCAGGGTCTAGGATTGCGATCTCAAAACCTGTATAATCAATATGCTCGATGTTAGGAATCATAAAACCGCCGATATTAATCGGATTTTTGGGCCCTTCTACGCAACCTTCTAAGTTGAGACCTTCTTTTTTCATCGTTTGCTCGACGGTCTCATCCCCATTTTGGACAAGTTCGGTTTCAAAATGGAAGAATTCTGGCTCAAATGTCTGACCGCCAATGTCGCTTGCATATAAAATATCAATGATGACAGGTTCTGTTACCGATACGTTGCCCACGTCGTCAGTTGCTTCAAAATCCAAGGTAATAACATCACCAAGTATGAAGGCATAATCAACATTGCCTTCGGTAATCAGCATATAGTAACTGCCATCAATTTCTACTATCGAATATGTTTGACCGCCATACACATCCTCGTCGCTGGACTTAATGGTGTACGAATCAATTACATTGTATCCGTTATTAGGTCCTTCCGGATATACAGTTTCATCGGTGATTACCCCGTCACTGGTCATAACATAATTTACGGTTAGCGCAGTGTCAACGTCAGATTTCCATGGTAATTGGGGAACATCAAACTTGTTGTCCTCGTCATTTATCAAAATGTATTGAGGAATATCTAAGCTATTTTTGTCAATCTCCGGTCTTTTAACGTCTACAAAAGAATTTGCAAGATTGATTGTTGCCGTCTTTCTGGCAGTACCCGAACCGCCGTTGGTCTGCGAATCATATACCGAGTAAGTTATAGTCCAATCGCCAAACTTTTCGGAATCCTTGTCTTTTAGCTTATCATTGTCAAAATTGATAAGGTCAAACGAGAAAGGTATCTTGCCATTTTCATCATTTTCGTCAAACTCCGGCTTAAATGCTATTGTCGAATTTTTAAAATATTCAGCATAACCAGGATCAACGGTAACGTCGCCGTTTTTGTATGAGCCGATCGTACCGTCCCATCTGCCGATGGTGCGCGAGCCTGCAGTGCTATTACCGGGGTTAGTAAGGGTAATTACTAATCTAAGGGTACCCTCTTTATCCGCATTGTCTACGGCTACGGGGAAAGGCAGATAAAAGCCGTGGCTCGTTTCGATTGCAGCATCCTTCTCGGTGCTGTTTACGTTCAATTTCTTTACCTCACTAAGACCCCACTTTGTAGGGATAAGATCGGCTTGAAACTCCACGATTTTGGGAGCAAGCTTGTCCTTGCATTCAATAGTGTACTCGTGAGATGTAGATTCGTTGCGAGTGCCGTCAACTGCGGTAAAGGTAATTTTATAGCTGCCTAATTCGGTAGGATAAAACGACTTTACAACATTGTTGTCAAACTTAACCTTTTCGGTAGGCGTAACAGAAGTATCCGCATAACCGTAGCTGTCCGGCTTGTAATCCAAAACCTCTTGGCCGTTATGAGTAACCTTAACCTCGATAAATACGTTAGAATCGTAGTTATCGGTTGCGCTGGCGGTAGGCAAAGTATACAACGAATTAATATTCATTGCCGCAGGCATAGTTAGCGTATTAAGGACAGGCGGGGTAGTGTCTTTAAAGTTCTTTTGAACGTTTACAGTATATTCTTTAGTAAACGTCTTTGTGGTGTTTTTACCTGTTTTTGCCCAAAACGTAATGTTTAGGGTGCAAGCTTTATCAGGTGCCTTAATTCCCTTTGCAGTAAAGGTAACGTTTTCAGAAAACTCAACACCCATAGTATCGGTGTCTGTTTCCATAGGGATTATTTCGCCCTTGCTGTTTTTATAAGCAAGTTCATATTTTGGTATAGCGATTTCTGTATCTGGAGCTACGAAAGCAGGTAAAAAGTCTTCTTTCGTTTCTTTAACATTGATAAAATAGTCACGCTCTTCGTAGCAAAGAACATTGTATGAATAGCTGTTTACGCCATCATCAGCAGTATATGTTACCTTATAATTGCCCAAACTGTCGGCCTTGTAGCCCGCGCCCTTCGGAGTTGTCTCCGAGCCGATTCTTGCACCTACGGGATTATATACGGCAATGGTTACGCCGTCAAGTTTTGCAGGGACGTAAAAATAATCGCCCTCTTTGACGCGGGTTTCCATTCTGCCGCTAAAAAATTGACCGTTAAATTCGCTATCGCCTTCATCTCCGAAAGCGAAAACGCTAAAGCTGCCTATCATCATAGTGACGGCAAATACAGTCACCAAAAAGAACAGCAGAGCGCTTCTTAGTCTTTTCATTGTTGCTTCTCCTCTGGATATATAGTAGAAAAATATATATAACAGTACGATTGTACCAAATCAGCCGCAAGCTTGTCAAACAATTTAGCACAATTCTAAAGATATTATTATCCTAAAGTTGGATAAATATGTAATTTTTTTTTGCAGCTATCCTCAAAATTAGTGCAAGTATCAAAAAAATTAGTACAACTAATTTAAAGCGCAGCTTACTCAGAAATTGACGAAGCGTTAAGCTTATAAACATAATTCAGCCCTTTTAGCGTCAGCGCCCTGTCCACCAAATCAATCGCAGCCGTGTGCGGAGAGATAAGCTCGCTAAGCCCTCCCGTCGCTATCACTCTGGGATGCCCGCCCATCTCATCTTTGAATTTAAAGATAATATATTCGGTTAGTCCGATAAAGCCGTTGACAATCCCCGACTGAATGTTTGTAATTGTATTTTTGTTTATCGCTTTTGGAGGCTTGATAAGTTCTACATCAGGGAGCTTTGCAGCCGATCCGCTGAGCGCGTCGCAAGCGGGTTTTATACCTATCGAGATTGCACCGCCCAAAAACTCGCCCCTTTCGCTGACGGCGTTAAAGGTTGTCGCCGTGCCAAAGTCTACCACTATGCACGGGCCGCCGTAGCATGAGTATGCCCCCAAACAGTTCATAATCCTGTCGCTGCCGACCTCTTTTGGGTTATCATACTTGATGTTAAGCCCTGTCTTAATTCCGCTGCCGACGATAAGCGGCTTTACTTTAAAGTAATAGCTTATCATATGCTCAATTGTGTAATTAAGGTTTGGGTTGACGCTGCTTAAAACAGCGCCGTCAAACGAATCCGCCGCAATCCCCTCGCTCATCAGCATATTTTTTAAATTAAAGCCGTACTCGTCGGATGTTTTATTTAAAGAGGCCGATAGCCTAAAGCTTTTAATCAGCTTGTCCTTTTCAAAAACTCCGAATTTAATATTTGTGTTACCGATGTCAGCGGCAAGAATCATTTTTTATCTCCCGACGGCGAGGCCGTTTGTTTTTTTTTTGTTTTCTTATTGCTTTTAGAATTTATTTCCTTAAATAATCTGGGCATGGCCTTTTTTACGCCAAGGACGACGGGAGGCGTTACAACTGCCATAACCGCAAGCTCGATCTGCCCGCCACAACCAGTTCTATAACCGTAAGCGTCATAAGGCCGGGGTCAATAAACCGGCGGGCCATAAAGATACAAAGCCCGACCAGCACCGTATTGGTAACGGTACCTGCGACGGCCGCAGCCGAAATGGGGACTATTTTACTTATTATGCCCTTTTCTTTAATAATCTTTTTCATCAAAAGATATACCGAATGAGCCACCGGACCGATAAATAGTCTGGGCACTACCGCTATCCACGGATATTGCCTAAAGAGCGCGCCTATCGCAAATACACTGCCGGGCAGCATATAAGTAAACGCAAGGCTTACCAGTCCAAACATCAGCGAAGCGACAAAGCTATATCCATAGCCAAAACAGCACGCCGCAAAGAGTATGGGTAACAAAAACACGCCGCCATAAGGTACCCAACCCAAAACCACCGTTAACGCCAAAATTATGGCGCAAACTGCAATCGTCAAAGAGTTTCTTTTCATTTTTTTCCTCCGTTGCGCTTTTAGATATCTAAATAGCGCACAAATAAGAATAAGATATAATAGGTCCGATTTAAAATATCGGCCGATAATTATTATACATATTATTATATATTTACGCAAATATTTTTTATATTTTTTACAGAATTTATTTTTGTAATTTTTTATAAGAATGTGATTAAGTATATTGAGTGATTAAACGAATAATCACCAGCAAATATTTTCAACAAACGCTTTCTTAATCTCTTTCATAATTTAATCTTCTACATTTAATAAAATTAATTCTAACATTAAGGAATTTAATTCTTAAAAAACAATCTTAAACATTTAATGGCCTATTCTTACCAAAGAATAGGCCATTAAAACATTAAAATATTAAAATATTAAAAAACTCGGCAATTGCAATAAGCGTTGCCAAATCCGGCTCAATTTTTCCGCTTTCAAACTAAGACACTTTTCGTTGAGTTATCCCCAACTTTTCGGCTAGTTCTCTTGCATAAGATTCGCCTTTGGCGAAAGCGTTTTAAATTTGCAGCAAAGTTATTCTTCATAATCAATATTATAGATAAATTAGTTTAATATTCATTTATAAACCTAATCTTCTAAATCTAATAAATAATCAATTTTAACATTAAAGAGTTGTGCAAAAGCTTTTAGTTCAATGTCTGTTACAAATCTTTTGCCACATTCAATACGCTGAATAGCGTTTTTATCTAAATCAATTCCTAAAAGCTGTAATTTATCAGCTAAACCTCTTTGAGATAAATTTGGATTAGCATCCATCCTAAGTGCTGCGATTTTTTTACCGCATATATTATTATCATTTTGATTTTTGTTTTTAAACATTTCTATCTCACCTTAAAAATTGACACATAGTGCTTGTCTTTCAAGTGAGTATATGCTAAAATAAATTAAAATGTGACATTCACTAAATGTCAAAAGAGGTGATATTGAATATGATTATTTGCGATTTTCATTACTGTATTTACAATAAAAAAAGCGAATGTATCTTAAAAATCGTTTGTATTTCGTCATTAGGTATTTGCGACGATTGTTTAATACCAAATATTGACGCTGAAACGCTGGATAAATATAAAAAAGAAATGAGAAAACGCCTGCAACCTCAAACGGTAAAAACAAAAAGCAAATCTGAAAATAAGAAACTCTTATAACTAATACATAGCCAGCCGTAAATTTATCAGTTTGAATACGGCTAAAAATCCGTAAACATAAGAGTCATTTTTTTATCTTTATTTAAATTAATCTTTTTTCTTTAATTAAAGCATGCTATTATCTTTTCTTAATTTGATCTTTTTTCTTTTTTTGGTCTGGCTATTTTTTTGTATTTCTCTCTTTTCTATTCTTTCTTAAATTAAAAAGCTGTCTTAAATGCCCAATAAATACCCCACGTTTTACGTGGGGTATTTATTGAACGCTTAAAGTTGTTTTTTCCACAGGCATAGCCTGTGGTTTCTGGGGTTAAAAAACCCCAACCGGAATATATCCGCTTGAGGTTTTATTTGTTTTTATGCCTGTATGTATTGTTTAAAATAATCCGCTAACGATATGTATACAGGTTATCATTTTAAAAAAATCTTATCTGCAGCAATTGCTTTTTCCAAAACCGCCGCCGCCGCAAAAACAGCTGATAAGTATAATCCAAAGCAGTATATCGCAGCTATCTGACCCGCCGCCGCAACCTCTGTCGCAGCAGTCATGCCTGCAATCGCATTTACGATCGCAACCGCAATCACGCTCGCAGCAATCATTCTTGTTGCCACCGCAGCAGCAAAGAAGTATCAGGATTAAAAATATATCGCCGCCGAATCCGCCGCTGCCTCCGCAGCCGCCTCCGCATCTGTTGTTAAACATGGCTTCCTCCTTGTAAAATTGATTTTGCCGTCCGCCGGGGCTTCGGCCGCAAGCCCCCCGGACAGCCGCGTTCGGTAAAAACCGTATCGGTAGATAATCACTCATCTTTAGTATTGTAAGAGCGTTCTTACGTAAAAAGATATATATCTATTTTCATGATATGTCGTTATGAGTTTTGTGTGCTAACGATTGCTATAAAAAAATAATTATTTTTTTGAGAAGACGTTTTTTAAACATTTTGTATTTGCCTTTTTGTCTTTACGCCAAAATGAACAGTATTATTACCCAAAAGCGCTTAGCCTATTGGCGGCTTGGCCCGCAGTATTGCCTTATCTTTGCAAATATCCTAGCACTGGCGGCACAGTTGCTTTGAACACGCGCTTACGCATTCTGCCAGAGCAGACCTACAAGGTAAAAACCGTTGTAGCGGCGCAGTAAGATACTCTTGCAATCCACTTAAACGGCGTCTTTGGGATCTTAGAACAACTTTTTAGTAATAAAATCAAAAAATCTTATTTTATATTTATATAATAGAAATAATTATAATAAGCATTTGGGTCAATTTGGTCAAACGCTTGACTTTTTGCTTATTAAAATTTATCTTATTATTATAAAGTTTTTGATTTTTGATTTTTTGCAAAATTTTTTTTATTTTTTTTGTGAAATAGCCGGATTAAAAATTAAATTTTGCGAAATAGTCTTGCCGGGAGGGTTTTATTATGGCTAAACTTACTATGGACAAACTGGTAGCGCTATGCAAAGGCAGAGGCTATATTTTTGCAGGCAGCGAGCTTTACGGCGGGCTTGCCAATACTTGGGATTACGGCCCTTTAGGGTGCCTGTTTATCAATAATATAAAAAAGGCGTGGTGGCAAAAATTTGTTACCGAGCCGCCCCAAAACTACGGCGTGGATTGCGCTATTTTAATGAATAACAGCGTTTGGGAGGCCAGCGGGCATATCGGAGGATTCTCCGACCCTCTTATGGATTGCCGTGAATGCAAAACCCGTCACCGCGCCGACGAGCTTGCCGAAAATTATATCCTGCGTAAAAAACTGAATGTCAGCATAAACGGTTACAGCGACGAAAAGTTGTCCGGATTTATCACCGAACATTCTATCGTCTGTCCCGTTTGCGGCAAAAGCAATTTTACGCCGATAAAAAAATTCAACCTGATGTTTAAGACTTTTCAGGGCGTGACCGAGGACAGCGCAAGCACCGTCTATCTGCGCCCCGAAACCGCTCAGGGCATATTTGTCAATTTTTTAAATATTCAGCGCACGACGCGGGCAAAGGTTCCGTTTGGCGTGGGACAAATAGGCAAAAGCTTCCGCAACGAGATTACGCCCGGCAACTTTGTTTTTCGTACCCGCGAGTTTGAGCAGATGGAAATGGAGTTTTTTTGTAAGCCCGGGACAGATTTAGAATGGTTTGAGTATTGGAAAAATTACTGCCGCGACTGGCTGCTTAACCTTGGCATTAAACCCGAAAACCTAAAGCAGCGTGACCACGCTAAAGAAGAATTGAGCCATTACAGCCTTGCCACCACCGACTTTGAGTTTTTGTTTCCGTTTGGTTGGGGCGAGCTTTGGGGTATAGCAGACCGCACCGACTACGACTTAAAATGTCATCAAACCAAATCGGGCAAAAGCATGGAGTACACAGACCCTGTAACCAACGAAAAGTATATTCCCTTCTGTGTCGAGCCGTCGCTGGGCGTAGGACGTATGGCGCTTGCGTTTTTATGTAACGCCTATGATGAGGAAGCTTTAGACGGCGGTGATACCCGTACCGTTTTGCGCCTGCATCCCGCATTAGCGCCGTATAAGGTGGCTGTTCTTCCGCTGCAAAAGGATTTAAACGCTAAAGCTGAAGAAATTTATGCTATTTTAAGTAAAAAACTGGAATGTACATTTGATGCGGCAGGCTCGATCGGCAAGCGTTACCGCAGGCAAGACGAAATAGGTACTCCTTACTGCATAACCATAGATTACAATACTTTAGAGAATAATACTGTAACGGTTCGTGACCGCGACAGTATGGAGCAGATAACTATTAAAATTGAAGAAATTGCAGCATATATCCTTTCTAAACTAGAATTTTAATTTCTCACAACTCGTCCGCGACAGTATGGAGCAAATAATCATTTAAATTGAGGATGTGACGGAATATACGCTTTCTAAATTAGAGGTTAATTTCTCACAATAAAATGCTATTGAAAATATTTAAAAAACGGCTTGATAACAAGCCGTTTTTTAAATACAGAAAAACTTAAAAGAGGTTTTTCTTGAATTAAGATAAAGTTGCTGGCAAAATGGCAAAAAGCGGCGTTTTTGCCATTTTGAAATTAGTTTTAATAATTTAATTTAGTTATTGATGCTTTATGTACAGTCCAAATCAGCTTATAGTAAGCGTTTTTTTGATTTTAAAGTGAGTAAATTGAATTTTTAGGATTTTTATAAATAATCCTCTGTACCCAACAATTGTCCAACAGTAACATTAAAAAATTCTGCAATCTTTGTAAGCATATCAAAATTTGTTTCAGATTTTTCATTTTCCCAATCGCTGATATTTTGCTTTGATATGCCTAATTGTTTTGCCAGTTCTTTTTGTGAATATCCTTTTTCTTCTCTTAACTCTTTCAACCTTTTATAAAATATAGAACCCATATTTTATATATTATGATAAATAGTAAGAAAAAACTTGACAGTAAGAATTTTTCTTACTACAATATAACAAAGATTAATTATGAGTTATCGCTTTGGTTTTTAGAGTTGCGTTTAAAAATCCTCCAATCCGAAAAGATAATCTGTAGTTACGTTAAAATATTTTGCAATAATAAAAATCATTTCGGGACTTGGCTGGCTTTTGTTTGTTTCGTACATAGCAATACTGCTTAACGATACATTAAGCTTTTCCGCCAATTGCTTTTGCGTTAGTCCTCTATCCTTGCGTAATTCTTTTATTTTTTTGCCAAATGGTATCATAATAAAAATTATACTTTACAAATATCACCATAAATAAGAATCCACCAGCTGAGCTGGTGGATTCTTAGACGGGCATAGCCCTATTGGATTTGCAGCCCCTCAAGGGACATGTTGATTCCGACACTTGCAATACCGTTACTTTTTCTTAAATGGATCCATATATTCCTTGATGCTTATTTGATCTGTTATCATATCTTCTTTTTCTTGGTTCTTTATGTATTCTTGTATCGCTTTCTCATTCCTGCCTACAGTATCTACATAAAATCCTCTGCACCAGAAATGTCTCTGACCGTACTTATACTTTAGATTTGCATGGCGTTCAAACAGAATAAGCGCACTCTTGCCCTTTAGAAATCCTACGAAACTTGATACTGATAGTTTTGGCGGTATTTCTACATACATGTGTATATGATCGGGGCAAGCGTGCGCTTCTATTATCGTTACTCCCTTCCATTGACACAGCTCTCGTAGTATTTTGCCTAAATCTGCTTTTAGTTTTCCATATATCTCTTTTCTTCTGATTTTTGGTGCAAATACTATGTGGTACTTGCAGTTCCACTTTGTATGTGCTAGACTGTTATTGTCCATTTGGATTGCCCTCCTTTGCTTTAGTTGCCGGTGTCGGAACCGTAACTTATTTTAGCAAAGGAGGGCTTTTTTGTCACTCTGGAACGCTAACGCTCTCTCTGGTACCACTAGCACAGCTAGTGCTTTAATATACAATGATATTATCAATGTTATTGATATCAATAACATTGATAAAGGAGAATGTTTTATGATATTAAAATGTTGCCAAAACTGTAAAAATTTTGTCGAACATTATATAAAACACGGCATTGAATTTTACAAAACAGCTTATGGATATTGCGAAAACAATCACGTATATAAAAAATTAAGAACAACTAAAGAGTTATGCATTCTTTGGGAATTAAAACCGACAACTTTATAGATAAAAAAATTGAACCTACCAATTAAACGATAGATTCAGTAGATAAAATATTACAAGCTAATAAAATAATTAAAATTTTTAATTCCAAACAGATGAAAACGATGCTTTTTGTCCGTTTACCAAGTTTACCAGACTAAAGAAAAACCTCTTTGAGGTTTTTCTTTAGTCTGACCAAATTTACCGATTAATACGACAGATTCAGGTTTATTAATTCCTCTTAAAATTTTTTCAATAAGCCATAATCAAGCCGTTTTTAAATTTCCTAAAATTAACTATTTATAAATTTTATATACGGTTTAAGATTCGCATACTATACAAGTACAAGTTTCGATAGTTTTAGAAACATTTAAAACCAATTTTGCTCTTTCGCCCGAAAGGTTGTATTCATTTAAAGAAAACCACGTTATCACGCCTTTGTTATATATTCCGCTATCAAAAGAGTTGTAAACACTTGATACTTCCGTTGTAACACCTGTGTAAGATATTTCGATATTAACCGAAAAATCATTTAATCCGTCATCAAGCACTATAATCTTGCCATCCTCTATTTTAATTATGTTATTCTTATCAAATTCGTAACTAAGTTCATCATAAAATAACCGGATAAACGAGACTTCTAATGTAGCCGGATCTATTTTGCGGCAATATATTTTTGGCAAGAAAACATAGCTATCCTCTTGCCCAAAAACTATTTTACAGCCCCTATCGATTGCATCCTGCGATTGATTAATAGTTATATCTGTAATCGCGTCGCCTAAATGATCGTAAGTAATCATATCGGTATAATAATTGTTTGCTATAATTGAATAAGGTTCTGTATCAGAATTATTAATATTGTAATCTTTAACAATAACCATTGCAAATACAAAAGAAAACATTCCGCTTATAAAAAATACAAATGAAAAAATTATACTTGATATTATTAGTATAGGCTTCTTTTTCTTTATCTGCTTAGGTTTACTATTGATTTCTTGCAAGGTGTTGTTTGCCTGCAGGATAGATTGGGTATTGTTTTGTAACTGCGTATTTGCTTGTTGCGGGCGACTGCTATCAAATTCTTCTTTAAACAAATAGTCCATAGATACGTTAAATAATTCGCCCAACTGCAGCATATTTTTTGTATCGGGCATGGACTCGTTAAGCTCCCATTTAGAGATAGCTTGACGGGATACCGATATTTCGTCTGCCAATTGCTCCTGAGATATTCCCGCTTGTTTTCGCAAATTTTGAATTTTTTCGCCTAATGTCAGTGCCATTTTTTTCTCCTTATTTACATTATTATTGTATATATTATAATTAATACACTAATAACAATCCACCAATTTTGCTTTGAAAATACGCAACCTATAGTTGCACTTAAAAAAACGCACCTATTATTTATTTGGCAGTAAAGCTTACTCCTTAAATAAATCTATAATAGAAGCGTTTTAAATGATTTAAAATTATTTAAAGAATTTTTGAATTCAACTAAATTTAATCAAATTCTCTTTTCAGCGTCCTGCTAAATAAATTTTCGATTAACTCCTCGGGCGGCTGACCTTTTAACATCTCACATACGGCGTCTGTCAGTGGTACGTCCACTTCTGCATCCGCCGCCATTTTGGATACAGCCTGCGCCGTTGTTACACCTTCGGCAAGGTGAGTAAATTTTTCACCCTTTACAAACATCTCGCCAAACCTGCGGTTGTGACTGTGCTGCGAAAATAACGTAGTTTCGTAGTCGCCCAAGTGGCATAGCCCATATGCCGACAATTCGTTGCCGCCAAGTGCCCTTATAAGGCGGGCGACTTCTCTGCTGCCCCGCGCCATAAGCGCACCTTTCATTGCCTCTAACCCCATGCCGTCCAGCACTCCGGCTACTATGCCCATGATATTTTTTGTAGCCGCACCGATTTCAGTCCCGATTATGTCGCTTCCTCGATAAAACCTGATTAGCGGACTTTTAAAAATGTCGATAAGCCGAGCGGTGATTTCGGGGTAGTACGAGTCGATTACCATGCAGTTAGGATTGCCCTTTAAAAATTCCTGAATGTGGCCGGGGCCGACCCATACCGCAATGTTACTTTCGTGTACGCCGGCTTCGATTGCAACCTGCGTCAACCTTTTGCCGCTGGATACCTCGATACCCTTCATGCAAAGAACAAATATTTTATTTTTGCAGTCATAAGTCAAGATTTTTTTAAAAAAATCACGTAATCCCTGCGAACTGATAGATATGATTATAACATCGGCAGATTTTACGGCAAACTCCAAATCAGAGGTCAGAGTGATTTTGGGATCAAGAGTAATCCACTCGTTTTTTCCTTCGTTTTTAAGTTTTAGATAGCTGGGGCTGTCCTCCCGCCCGTAATTTATAACATTATGTCCGATACTGTGATTATACCACGCTAAAAAAGAACCCCATCTCCCGCAGCCTAGTACAGATATATTCATATAAGGCACCTCCATTTGCATTTTTGCATTTTTACGGCTAAATATTTAAAAACCGATTCAATCGTTGCGATATCCCCAATAATTTTCTATTAGCCCAAAAAAGTTACAACTATGTGTTACCAACACCACTTGAATGCCGTTAATTTTGATAAAATCAGGTTTATCCTTTAACTGCTTTTATATGCGGCCTGACATAGTATATAGTATACGGTGATTATTCCGTCATATGTTTTTATATTAACGCTTCCTTGTTTAATTACGACAAAACCCGGGTAAAAATCTAAACTATTAAGAGTTGATACCCACATATTCAATTTAGCTTAATGGATTACCATTCTCTTAAATGATGAAAACAATGTTTTGCCACCTCGCATCAATAGAAATTTGTTGTCCTAATAAAAAATATCTTTTTTAGTTAGAATAAAGCAATTATTATCGCTGCACATAATCCAAAAACATATAAATTATATGGCTTGATTCATCTAAAGCAGTCCAAATTAATAAAGGTATAACAAAACGGCTTACTACAACAGATGTATATATACCAAACCTTTTTAGCTGTCAATAAAACAATGGATTTTTGGCGTCTTCTCCAAACTCGCCTACGGCAAACTAGTTTTTGGGACTGTAATTAGGACTCTCCTTGGTTATAGAAATATCGTGAGGATGGCTCTCGATTAGTCCCGCGTTTGTTATCTTTGTAAACTTTGCGTTTTTGCGTAAGTCCATTATGGTGGGTTGCCCTGTGTACATCATTCCCGCGCGAAGTCCGCCCATTAGCTGAAAAACGATTTCGGATAGCGGCCCGCGGTAAGGTACACGTCCTTCGACTCCCTCGGGGACAAATTTGTGAGCGTCGTCCTGAAAATATCTGTCCTTGCTGCCCTTTGACATTGCTCCTATCGAGCCCATGCCGCGGTATGTCTTAAAGCTGCGGCCTTGATAAATCTCCATCTCTCCGGGGCTTTCATCGGTACCGGCAAACAGCGAGCCTATCATTATGGCGTGTGCGCCCGCGCCTATCGCTTTGGTGATGTCGCCGCTGTACTTGATTCCGCCGTCCGCGACAATCGTACGGTTCATCTTGTCGGCGACCTCGCCACAATCCATTATGGCTGTAATTTGCGGTACTCCTATGCCCGCAACTACGCGCGTTGTGCAAATCGAACCGGGGCCGATGCCCACCTTTACCACGTCTGCGCCTGCCTCAAAAAGCTCTTTAGCGGCGGCGGCTGTTGCCACGTTGCCGGCAATCAGGCAAGCATCGGGCAAAGCCTCTTTTACACGCTGTACCGCCTTAATTACTCTGCGGCTGTGTCCGTGAGCGGTATCTATTACTATACAGTCTACCCCTGCGGCAAGCAAAACTTTTGCTCTGTCCAAAGCGTCCTCGCCTGCGCCGATCGCCGCGCCTGCAAGCAGTCTGCCTTTTTTATCCTTGGCAGAGCTAGGGTACTTAATAACCTTTTCGATATCCTTAATGGTTATCAGTCCCATAAGCCTAAAGTCCTTGTCAACTATCGGAAGCTTTTCGATACGGTGCTTGCCTAATATCTGCTTTGCCTCGTCAAGCGTTGTGCCGACAGGAGCAGTCACAAGCCTATCCTTAGTCATTATATTTTTTATCGGCTGATTAAAATTGGTCTCAAAACGGAGGTCGCGGTTAGTAAGTATGCCCACAAGCTTGCCGTTAGTTGTAATCGGTACTCCGCTGATACGGTACTTGCTCATAAGGTCCAGCGCGTCACTTACCAAATGGTCGGGGGATAGGAAAAACGGGTCGGTAATAACACCGTGTTCGCTGCGCTTTACCTTATCCACGTGCTCGGCCTGAATATCAATAGACATATTTTTATGGATAATGCCCATACCGCCCTCGCGCGCTATCGCAATCGCAAGCTTAGATTCGGTGACGGTATCCATCGCAGCCGACATCAGCGGAATGTTAAGCTGAATGTCTTTAGATAACTTTATAGTCAGATCTGCATTTTTGGGCAGAACATCGGATTTGTCGGGAATCAACAGGACGTCGTCAAACGTCAAACCCTCCTTAATTATTTTCGAATTCATATCTTACTTTCTCCTTTTTCTCCTTTAAATTTTCACGAAAGATTGTTGATTGATTTCAATAATTATTATTATAGCATGCTTGGAATCTATTATATAAAAGATACCGTTAGTCGTGTTATTGTTTAAAAACCTGCGATGTCAGAGATTTATATTGATTTTTTGTCTGCCATACTTATTAACAGCTATTGTATTTAAAAACCTGCGATGTCAGAGACTTGTATTGATTTTTTGTCTGCCATACTTATTAACAGCTATTGTATTTAAAAACCTGCGATGTCAGAGACTTGTATTGATTTTTTATCTGCCATACTTACTAACAGCTAAGCTATTGTATTTAAAAACCTGCGATGTCAGAGATTTATATTGACTTTTTGTCTGCCATACTTATTAACATCTAAGCTATTGTATTTAAAAACCTGCGATGTCAGAGATTTATATTGACTTTTTGTCTGCCATACTTATTAACATCTAAGCTATTGTATTTAAAAACCTGCGATGTCAGAGATTTATATTGACTTTTTGTCTGCCATACTTATTAACATCTAAGCTATTGTATTTAAAAACCTGCGATGTCAGAGATTTATATTGACTTTTTGTCTGCCATACTTATTAACATCTAAGCTATTGTATTTAAAAACCTGCGATGTCAGAGATTTATATTGACTTTTTGTCTGCCATACTTATTAACATCTAAGCTATTGTATTTAAAAACCTGCGATGTCAGAGATTTATATTGACTTTTTGTCTGCCATACTTATTAACATCTAAGCTATTGTATTTAAAAACCTGCGATGTCAGAGATTTATATTGACTTTTTGTCTGCCATACTTATTAACATCTAAGCTAGCAAAATAAGCTTTAATAGTCTAAAAAGGCATTATTTTAAAGAATGAGATTAATGATATTCTTTTTACCAAGCTTAAGAATAAATCTGATGTATTTTGAAGTTAATTTATACCGCTACGTAAAAGGTTATCGTAGTAATCGCTAAGAAGAATCATTTCTCCGTTATATTCAAGCGAAAACTTTTCTTCTGCATATACGATTTCGCTGATTAGCTTTTCGATTTCGTCAATTGGCTTAGATTCTTCTTCTGCTTTTAGCTTAAGGTATTCAAACAATCCGATTATTTTGTCGCAAAGATTGCTTGCGGCGTCTAAAAGATACAACTTTTGTATCGAAAGCGGGAGTTTTAGACATTCGTTTACATAGCTGTAATCGCTGATATCAGGCACATTGCATATTGTCTCGACCATAAAAGCATATAAATCTGTAGTTTTATCTAAATTGTAATCATATATTAGGTTGCCGCTTCCCCAAACAATATTTTCGGAAAGCTGGTTAAAGATTATAGCCAGCGAATTCAGACCGTCAACCGTTGTGCTTGCCGATTTTCCATCCACGATTTCTGTAAACAAAATATTTAGTTCGGCTACGGTTATATAACCATCTTGAGAAGTGGCATAAATGCCCACCGTATCCGAATCAGGTAAAGTTACCGAATAAAGCAGCTTGTCCGTTTTACCTAAAATCGAGCGGGCTGTGGTGTTCATACGGTATGTGTAGTCCTTGTAGCTATACAGTCCGATTGCGGCGGCAAGCGATGTCACAGAATCTGCGTAATATTTATCAAAAGCCTGACAGCGGCTGACAAAATCATTGTTGTTTGCAAACGAATCTGTAAAATACAATAGATATTCCGCCGCCGAATTAATGTCTTTTATACCTTTTTTAGTGCCCGCATTTGCTGCGCTGTCCGCCGTATATAAAAGAATTTCGGACATTTCGATGCCGTAAAGCAAAGCCTCGGTGACGTCTTTGCCTCCCCTTTCGGCGTACTTTTTGGTATATCTGACAGCAGTTGCGTAGTCCTCTAGTCCGTAATAAAACTTGGCGGCGGCAAAAGGAAAAATCTGACTGATACACGTTGCCAGTACAGTTAAAGAAATGAGCAGAAAATACAACGTCTTTACCGAAATCGTGACAAGAGCCGTAAAGACCGAATCCTCCCGGCTAAATTCACTATCATTAATTTCGATTTTTTCGTTTTCTTCTGACAAGATACGCCCCTACAACGATTATAGTAACGCCATTTAAATAAAAATTAATTTTGAGCAAAGTATTTTAGAAAAAAAATACTTTATCGCGTTCGGGCTGCAACACCGGATAAGCTAAGGACTTATTTAGCTGAGAATCAAGCCCATTCAAAAAGCGTTTGCGGTCACTTACGTTCGCTTTGTTCGGCTAAGAGCCGCTATCTGCAAGAAAAAGGCTTTTATAGCAAAAAAGACCCATTCAAAATTATATCGTATTAATCAATGTTTACTATAATAAATATTTTGGCTATTATACCACACATCGTTTTTTTAGGCAAATTAATTCGGCGTATTTATTCATTTTTATTGGAGTGTTTTATGGCGATAATACAAAAGGTATGCTCTTCATTTTTTAGAGCATACCTTTTCTTTGTTGTTTTTATTTTGTTATCGGCTAAATCTACTGCAATTATTAGTCACGTATCGCAACTATTTCCATAGTCACAGGATCGATAAGCACCGCACAGGTAGTATCGTCACTAAACATATATGCAACATACCAAAAATACCCGCCGTCTGCATTAATCGGATTCTCGATCAGTCTGACAAAAAGTTCATAATCGCATTCCTTTGCCTCAACCTTATCCTTTAGCTTTTTTTCGGCTATCGAAAAGGCCTTGTCAGAATTGATAAAGTTCTCATTTTTAACGCTTTTTACGCTGATTACCGAATCTACTCCGGCTTTGCTTACGGTGACGGTAAGCTCGCTGTCTTTATTAAGAGCGTTGATTTCTGTCGAATACGTTTGATTGAATGGATGCTTGGTTAGCTTGCCGCTGCAAAGCTGGCCTGCGACAGTCACGCTAAAATTATACTCGGCAAGCGGGTCATAGCTAACGGGCGTAACCGTAATAACGGTAAAATAAGCTTTTTGAGTCTGCGAAGTACCGTCTATATTAAACGGATCCTCACGCATGCCTGTCACCGTCACAATTTTGTATGTATCATCCTCGCCAACCAAAATATCCGTCCTAAGCTCGCTTAGCTTTTGGTTTTTGATAAGACTACCGGCACAACCGGTGAGAACAAGAGCCAACAAAATACCAAAAATAATTACAATTCGTTTTTTCATACTTTATTGTATTACTGCAAAAACAAATTTAGAACGGCTTTAAGCGTAAAAATCTTTTACAAAATCTTTTGAAAAAAAGCTCGTGTATTTTTATTGTAAAATTTATTTTAATAAACACTGATTAAATTAATTTAATTTTGAGCAAGTATTTATTAGATAAAAAATACTTTGCGGCGTTTAAACTAGCCTTGCCGGGTTTGCTTTGCCGGCTAATAACAGTATAATTTGCAAAAAAATAAGTCATTTTATAGCAAAAACAGATGCTGCTCAACCTATTTTAGATTAATCGGCGTTTACTTAACTATATATTCTAAATACTCCGCCCAACTGATCGAATATTTAGAATACAATATATTATTATTTAAATATATGGCCTTGCGGTTATACGCCTGCCGGGAGACTTTTTCGAATAAATCCACTACGCTGTCACTCTGCTGAACGGCACCGAATGCAGCAATCCGCCCATCTGCGGTGTAAATGTTTGTATCGCCCTCAAACATATAGTAATCGGTATCTAAATATGTCACAGCATGATACGCGCGTATCTTAAAGGCGTTTTCGCCAAGCAGTGCCGCGGTATGCAACAAAACGTTGTCGACGCTGACATCCACACGATAAATGTACGATTTTACCCAAAACGCGCCTGCACCAATATAATTAATATTGCCGTGAATCCTTATATTTGTTATGTTAGTGCCAAAAAATGCGAAATCGCCTATTATCTTAAGCCCCGGATTAAGCGTGACGGTATCAATAAAGTCTAAGCCAAAAAAGGCTAATGCTACAATTTCGGTGACAGAATCGGGAATGATGACATCGCTGTCCGTACCAAGGTACGCAAGTAACGCGCCGCTTTGAATTGCAAAATCACCGCTTACCGTGTTAAGACTGAAAACATTATTAGCGTAAAAACTCCAGTTCTCGTAAAGTGAATCTGAATAGCTGTCCGATACAATAGAATCGTATAGGTCTATAGGAGTGATTATCTTTAGGTATGTTCCTGTAAAAAAGCTTGTTTTGGCGATTATCGGTGCGCCGTAAACAACTACCGTAAGACAATCAACGTTTGGATTAGTTGTCGCAGCTTTTGTCATTGTTGTATTGCCGGCGGCGGTACCGTACATTCCATATAACGAGTCCCGTACGCCGTAATTAACCGCAAAAGCCTGCTCTCCGATATACCTTATCCCACTTCCTATAAAAACCCTTATAAGTCCGCTGTTACGAAAAGCATATGACATGACGTATGCCACGGTATCCGGCAGCCTTATTTCGGTAAGAGAGCCGCAATTTTCAAACGCAGATACATCAATAACAGTAAGACAAACCCGACCTTTGATAATACCATAAAGATCTTCGCTATATTCGTCACCCTCTCCGAATCCCTCGCCAACAAGCCATCCTTCAAAACCGACCTTAGACAGAGCATAGTTATTGTAAAAGGCTTTGCGGCCAACAACCTCGACAGATACGGGAATTTTTATATAACTTAGGCTTTCGCAGCCGTAAAACAGATTTTCTGATATGGCGGTTAGTCCGTCGGGCAAAGTAGCGGTAGCTAATCGTATACATTCCCTAAATGCTCCGGCGCCTATAAAATCTGCCGACAAAATATTTATGTCGGTTAAAGCGCTACAACCCCAAAACGCCCCCTCGCCTATTGTTTTTAGTCCGCCATTAAATATGATTTGGCTTAGAGCGGCATTATTTTTAAATGCGTTATCGCCTATTTCTATAAGCGATTCGGGCAAGGTCAGCGAAGTCAGTCGCGTACAATTTTCAAAGGCGTTGTCGCCGATTACCTCTATGCCTGCGGATAGTTCAACCTGTTGTACGGCAAGACCGTAAAAAGCGTATGACGCTATCGCCACGGTATCCTCTTTAAAAATTACAGTGCTCGCCGCCGAGGCAGGGCAGTAAAAAACCCTGCCTGCATAAACGTCGCCACTGCCTGAGCTTAAACGATTGTTAAGCCAGCCCGTGCCATAAAACGCCCTTTCGCCGACCTCGCGCAGATTTTCTCCAAATTCAAAACCGTCTATTGCTTTACAGCCGAGAAAAGCCATCCGTCCAATGCTGGTAAGCCCGCCCGGAAAAGAGACTCCGCTCAGCGAGGAACAGCCCAAAAAGGCGGAGTCGTCAATTTTGACAAGACAATCAGGAAATTTCACAGTCTTTAAGCGGATGCAATTTTCAAACATACTTTTGGAGATTTGGGTAAGTCCGCATGGCAGAAGAATACTATCCAGAGCGATGCAATTATAAAATGCGGTATTGCCGATTGTATTTATACCTTCAGGCAGATTGATACAAACCAAACTTTTACAGTTTTCAAAAAAGCCGTCACCTAACGCCGTTAATCCGCCCGGCAAACTGACATCCTTTAACGAAGTGCAGTTTAAAAAGGTGTAATTGCCCGCAGACTCCAGCGTATACGGCAAAACCACACTACGTAAATCCTTACAATTAAAGAATAAATAGTCACCGATTGTCACAACTCCGTCAGGCAAGGTTATTGAATCCAGACCACTACCCGCAAAAGCACGCGAATTGATTGTACGTACGCCTTGCGGAATATCAATTGTTTTTAGCAAGGCGCAGTCTTCAAAAGCACCACTGCCTATTTCGATAAGGCTGCTGTCATTGCTGTCCTTAAATATAACTGTACTTAGTAAATCGCAATTGTAAAAAACGTCGGCGCTAAGCAAAGTGACGTTTTTAGGAATTTCGATAGACGAAAAATTACAGTTATAAAACGCCCTTTCTCCTATTTTAGAAAGATTATCGGGCAGAATAATATCGCCTAGCGATACGCATCCAAAAAAAGCGCTGCGCCCGATAGACGTAAGAGTATCCGGCAGATTAACCTCTGCCAGCAAAGCGCAACCGTAAAACAGATTGGCGCTTATTGATTCCAACTTTGGAAGAGTTACAGATTTAAGCGATGTGCAGTTTTCAAACGCCGATTCATCAATAAATGTCACCGAATCAGGAATGACAAGCCGTTCTATTTGCTTTGCCGTCTTAAACGCTTGTTTGGCTATCCGGGTCACAGACCTGTTATTAAATGTGTCAGGAACAAATAAAACGTTAAGCTTTATATCCTTTACCGATACAAGGGTGTAACCTGTAGAATTAGCCTCAAACTTAAAGGCAGAGTAGTCATGGTCAGCAGACCAGCCTGCGTACAAGGTAAGGTTTTGGGCAGGCATTTTGGAAAGGGTAAACGACTTGGTGCAGCCGGTGTCGGTATACCAGCCACTAAATTTAAAGCCTGTAAGATAGCTTTCGAAAAGCTCTAGCGGAGTATCATACGGAAGAGTTATACTGCTAACCGCGGTACCGTCAGTCACAAAGTCAATGGTATACCGGTTGATTTCCCAGCCGGCATAGAGTACGGTATTTTTAGTTATTTTGGTTTTATCAAAATAAAATTTTTTGGTTAGGGCGGCATCCGAATACCAGTACGTAAAAGAGTATCCTTCTTTGGCGGGTTCGGACGGAAGTACCGCATATCTGCCTGTGGACAGCACTTGAGCTGGAACATCAGACCCTCCGCAGGAATCGAATTTAAGCGTAACAATAACAGAGCATGCAGATATGAGGCAGCAACCAGCAACCAGAGCGGATAACAAAAAAATTATAAATATATTTCTTTTTACTCCATTCAAGCGCAAAATCCTCCAATAGCGAGTATAATCAAGTTATGTCAAAAAAGAAAGTCTGTTATCAGTACTCTATCTAAATTTTAAGTAAAATAAATTTCGTAAAACCGCCACTATAGCTCTATCGTATGAAATAAGTTTTATATCAATATAATCTTTATGCGGCATAAATTAAAACAAAAAATTCCCTTGTCATAATTTTCATTGTCATTAATAAATTGTTAAAACACATATAGAAAAAGTATTACAAACCAAATAAAATGATAAATTTAAGAATTCTTATTGATAAATAGCAAATATGGTAAAAAATAGATTTTAATGACAAAATTATCAAAAAAACATAGTTCATAGCAGTGCTACAAACGACTTTTTAGGCAATACCGATTTTGCCAACTTACTGTATCCTGTACAAACCCTCAAAAATCTTTTAAGTCTGAAAGTATTTATTTAAAATACTCCTTTTCGATTGCCGTAATTTTGTCTATTCTTCGCTTGTGCCTTTCGTCATGCGAAAACGGAGTATCTACAAAGACGTCCACTATGCGCAGCGCTAATTCGCCGGCGGTGATTTTTGCGCCGATTGCAAGCATATTCGCGTCGTTATGCTGCCTGGTCATGGACGCTGAAAACTCGTCGCAGCAATGAGCGCAGCGTATTCCCTTTACCTTGTTTGCGGCGATACTCATGCCTATGCCTGTGCCGCAAACCAAAATGCCCAATCCGCACTCCCCGTTAGCCACCGCCTTTGCGCACACAAGCGCGTAGTCGGTATAATCTACAGAATCCTCTGCAAACGTGCCAAAATCCTTAACAGTTAGCCCTCTTTGTTTAAGATGTGATATTATCTCCGATTTTAGCGCGACCGCCGCATGGTCCGAACCTATTGCTATCATTGTAAAAATTCTCCTTAAACGTTTCGATTATTGATTTTTTTCAGTTTTCCTGATGACTTGAGAATAAGTTTTTTTGATATATTGAGTGAGAATATATTCAATATTTTCTTCAATTAACTTCTTTAAATACTTAAAATAATAAAAGCCTTTATTTTGTTGATATAACAGAGTTTCCATTATAGGCCAACACTAACAAAAATAAATAAATTTAGTCGGATTTGCCGGCAATGGATCATTTGAATATCGTAGTAATCTAACGCCGTAGCAATATTAATCAAAAAATAAAAATTAATGACGCGGCAGTATAACCGGTAAACAGCATAGTATTTATGTTTTGTCAAACCGTCAAAGGCTTTGACCGCAAATTGAATGGCGGATATAAAAAAAGACAAAATATGCTATTTGACAAAAAACAGGCATCTTTCTGATTTTAAAATCTTAAAAAATATGCTATTTTCTTAATTTTTCGGCCGCAGAATAGATATCGCCGCACGCGTATTCTAAATACCTTGCAACGGTGGTGTATTTTTCAATGTCGGCACCGTACGGGTCAGGAACATCGCCGCCACCAGTCAATTCACCCACCGAAAAAATATAGTTATGTCCGTCAATCGCTGACTTATGCCCCAGCGTCATGCACACAATTATGTCGGCAGATTCTGCCATTGTCTCAGTAAGCTGTCTGCTTTTTTGCTCTTGCGGCTTTAGCCCCAGGTTTGCAAGAGCTTTTACTGCAAACGGGTTTATCCGTGAATCAGGTTCGGCGTATAATCCTGCCGAACTGACATCGTATGCCGAAAGCTGTTTGCGTTTTTTTAAAAAGTGCTTAAATAACTGTTCTGCCATCGGCGAGCGGCAGGTATTGCCCGTACAGACAAACAAAACCTTTAGTTTTTTTACTTTTTCTTTGCGTTTTGAGGACCCGCTTTTTTGTCCGGACTTTTGCTTTGTTCCGCTTTGCGCCGATTTTTCTTTAACATTAGACTTTGAAGCATCATTAATCGCCTTATTGGATTTATTAGCCGTAGAATTATTTGTTGAATTAATCGGATTATCCGCTAAATTCAAATTGCCGCCCGGCTTTGATTTATTATCCATTGACGTTTCCTCCCGAAGATTTTAAAAGCCTGCTGTTTACTGATTGACCCAGTCCGCTGTCCTTAGCAAGCTCGCAAAAAACCACACTAACTCCGCACCCGTCTATCCGCCTTAGCTCAAAAAAAAGCCGTCTGGCATACTCCTCGTCAGTAGCAAAAACTACAATATCTCCCGCTCCGCCGGATAAGCCTTTATCGTTAATTTCTCCGTTATTTAGCCCATATAATTTTTTGTAATTTGGTTTTTGAGATAAACAATCATCTTTATCAAAAAAACAAGACGTCCCGCTAAGGGTGAATACCGCAGCCCTTTCGCCTTTAGATTTAGCTTTTTGGTATTCCTCTTTTATCGCCGAAATTTCGCCGTATTCAAACAATACCACCTTTGCCGACGGAGCATAATGCCTGTATTTCATTCCGGGACTGAGCGGCCTGCCGCCGGTGGGAGTGTACACTTCTATTTTGCCCAGCGCCGCCGTCAATTTCTCAAGCGGTATTCCTCCCCGCCTTAATAAGCGTATTTTATCCGTCGTAAAATCGAGTATCGTTGACTCTAACCCAATTTCGCAATTGCCGCCGTCAAGGATGTAGCGGATTTTTCCGTTAAGGTCATCGTATACGTGAGCCGCCGCCGTGGGGCTGGGGCGGGTGGATGTGTTGGCGCTAGGAGCAGCCACCGCCGTTCCGCATGCCGCCAAAAACTGCCTTGCCGTTTCGTTAACCGGTATTCTAACCGCCACCGTTGGTAGCCCGCCCGTCACAATATCCGGCACCTTGGCGTTTTTACCCACTACTATCGTAAGCGGCCCAGGCATAAACAGCCGCACTGCCTCTCCTGCTTTATCAGGAAGATACCCTACCGTTTGTATGGCGTCAATATCCGCCAGATGAACTATCAGCGGATTATCGGAGGGCCTGCCCTTGGCGATATATATTTTGGCGACGGCTTCGGAATTAAAAGCGTCCGCACCGAGTCCGTAAACGGTTTCGGTGGGAAATGCGACAAGCCCGCCGTTTTTAATTTCGTACGCCGCAAGGCTGATGCCTTTTTTGTCCGGAAGTAATATTTCTGTTTTCATAATGTTTTGTAAATCTTTGTTTTGATTTATTTAATGTTTAGTTCTTTTTCCCTATTTTGTTGAGTTTGGGATTTAGATTCTTAATCAGATAATTTTCTAAATCCACATACTCGTAAACACTAACTTTTAATGTCACAAAAAAGGTATCTATTTCTTTGTTTGTCATTTTTTTATCTCTTCTGAGATTTTTTCGCAAAGTGGAACCGCTATCACTATGTCTAAAATATTGAGCTAACCGTTTTTTAATCGGCCGCAAATACGCGCTTCCGATATAAACAACTTCCCCGTTATTGTCGGTCAAACGATAAATTCCGGTTTTATCATACTTCTTAACGTTTGCTTTATTAAAATCAATTTCGTTACTCCATTCTATATTGACCGTATTCCAATCCATAGTGTAGTCTCCTTTTTTTCATCTTGCGTTTTATCTGTAAGTTTTAGCTTTTCCCAGACATTTATAGCGTTTAACCAACTGATTTTTGGCAATAATCTTAAGTATGAAAAGCGTTATTGCAAAATTTATTGATAATCTTGTTTTAGCCGTGGCAGTATGGCTGTTTTCCGCCCTGATCGCAATGTATTTTTTAGATAAAATCTATTTAGTGGTTATTGCCGCTACAACCGTCACTATGGGCGTTAGTCTGCTATTGCGGATAAAGACAAAAAAAGCGGACGAGCTGGAAAAAGACAGGTATAACGCCGGACTTTGTGCCGAGCATTTTGTGTTCCATGACGACCTTTATGCGCTGGAGCATTTTTATGAGGCGCTAAAGCTGCGGTATGTTGTGACAAAGCATACTTACTACCTTAAGATTAACGATACGCTAATCGTCCCCTACCTCACCGAGGCACTGCCGCTTAAAAAGGCTGTCTTTTTTTATTCGGAAGCGCTTAGGCTAAAGGCAAAAACGCTGGTGATTTTAACATCCAAAACCGAAAAATTTCCCGTTAGCCTAAAAGACAAACTGACCGACATAAGGCTGGAAATTTTTGACAGCCGGCAGACCTACCGGCTACTAAAAAGCCTTAACCGTCTGCCTATGCCAGAAAAAGCCGTAAAAACCCGTAAGTTAAAAAAACTTGCCGCCGCCGCTTTTGCTCCTAAACGTGCTAAGAGCTATCTTTTTACCTCGTTTGCACTTCTTTTTGGAGCGTATTTTACCATACTCTCGCTATACTTTATAGTGATGGCTGCAATTTGCCTGACGATGGTGATATTGTGCAAAATGAATATTGCAGAAAGGTTAAAAAAAGATAAAAAGCAGTCATCAAAGGCTTAAATAAAAGTTTTAGTTTTCTAAAAAATCCAAAGCTGCTAAATCAGGACCACCAAGCAAGGCACGAAAGTGCCTGATGAATTGTCTGCTTTATACTTAAGTGCTTTGCTGCCCTAATGGGCTGAAACAGTTGCCTTTTTACGCTTGCCGTTCTTGTTTTATAAATTTAGTAAATTTCTATTCCCACGTTTTTGTAATATTCTCTTATACTCTTTTTGTTTAACGCTTGCCGTTCTTGTTTTATAAATTTAGTAAATTTCTATTCCCACGTTTTTGTAATATTCTCTTATACTCTTTTTGTTTAACGCTAATGCTTTCCTCCCTCACCCGCTTAGCGGGTGGTTAATCCTCAAATAAAATTTTTGATTTTGCCCTCCTATACCTGTTGCATCGACAGCGGGGTATTATGGCGGGCTTGCAGGATTCCTGCGGAATCCGCCGCAAATATCTCTTTAAGCGCTTCAACTCCACAAGCGGCGATGTATTGACCCGGAGGAAATAAAAAAAACATGTTTTGATTTGTTTATTTTTTTGTTTAAGCATATTTTTATATAGTCCGGATAATGCCTCCCGAAAATAGTCCCGAAGCAAAAAATAATTAAAAAAGTCTGCTTTACATATCCAATCCGTTCTAATCAATATTAATAGTAATGTTAACTTTTTTTTAAAAGAATATTTCTGTAAATATCGCTTTTAAAATTGTAAGGATTCCATCACAAAGACCTTTTTAATCTTTATTCTCCGTTTCGCTGCCGGTGCCGCTTTTGCTAGTTTCTCCGTTTTTTAAAACCTCATCATTATCAGGATTTCTGCCATCCATATCTTTTGACTGCTTAGATTCTTTTTCTTTCTCCAGCGATCTTAGATATTCTTCTTTAATTTTTTTACGTTCGGCGTCCTTTAGCTGTTGGCTTGGAAAACCGCGCGTAAAATATATTATCAAAAATATAAACATTGCCACAAAGAAAAAGAAAAAGGTTATCGCCGCTGTAAATACGCCAAAAACCTTAGGCCATATCAGCCATATCGGAAGCAGTATGACAAACAGCCCCATACAAACAAGGGCAATGATAGATAAAACTCTTTTTAATTTAGGATTCATGCACACCTCTTTGGCTTAATGCTATTAATTCAGCTTAAATTCTGTATTTACGAATGAAAAATGTCGACTTTTTGAGGGATTTTATACCGCCAATGGGTTTTGACGCATCATAATTGCGTTATGA
Organism: Holotrichia oblita; assembly: GCA_023690525.1. Lineage (NCBI taxonomy): Eukaryota > Metazoa > Arthropoda > Insecta > Coleoptera > Scarabaeidae > Holotrichia > Holotrichia oblita. The sequence continues at coordinate 66,566 of JALQSN010000023.1, read as the reverse complement.
CTAAAAAACGCCGGCAGACACAAAAAATACCCAAAAAAACGTGCGGTTTTAATCATCGTTAATACAGTTTTAATCACGATTTAATATGGCTTAATTTAATTCTTAGTTAAGCCTTTTTTAATTATACACTTTATTACGTCTGGTGTCAACGTATGGCGATAATTATCATCGTTAATTATCGTCTTGACTTTTTACAGAATTTAGATTAAACTAAATAAACCTGTCCCTTAATTATCTAAAATATCTTTTTTGTACCTTTTGCCTTTTTAAAGCCGTATTCTTTAGGTTAAATGTTTGCTACAAATCTAAAGACAAGCTGCCTTAAAAAAAGCAAAAAACTTATTTTGTTCAAAAAATTTGTTTTGCCTAATTACGGGACAAATCTACTGTGTAAATAACTGTTAAGAGGTAGCGATGTCCGAAGTCAGTTTTAAAAACGTCTACAAGGTATATCCCGCCGGAATTCAGGCGGTAAACGATTTTTCGCTTACCATAAGGGACAAGGAATTTATTGTTCTTGTCGGACCGTCCGGCTGCGGAAAATCCACCGTTTTACGCATGATTGCGGGACTAGAGGACGTCACCATGGGCGAACTTACTATTGACGGCAAGGATGTTAGTAAAGTAAAAACTAAAGACCGCGGCGTGGCAATGGTTTTTCAAAACTACACGCTTTTTCCTCATATGACAGTGTACGACAATATTGCATTCGGGCTTAATCTCGCCCGCAATCATAAAAATCATTTTGATAATGATACTCGCTTTAATAAAGAATCTTATGCTAAATCAAGCGGCGACAACAAAAAACGCACCGGAACCGATAATAAAACTATTAAAGAGCAAGCAGAAAATACCATTGCCACACCAGAAAAGGTACGCAGTGCCGCCGCCATGCTTGGTCTAAGCGGATATCTTAACCGCAAGCCTAAGGCATTATCGGGCGGGCAAAAGCAGCGGGTGGCTTTAGCGCGGGCACTGGTCAGCCGGCCCAGAGTGTTTTTACTTGACGAACCGCTTAGCAATCTGGACACAACCCTGCGCTATATGACTCGTGGCGAAATTATAAAGCTGCATGAAGAGATGCAGACAACTTTTGTGTACGTCACTCACGACCAGGTAGAGGCGATGACAATGGGTACCCGCATCGTAGTGCTTAAGGATGGCTTTATCCAACAGGCGGACACGCCGTACAATCTTTATAACTATCCTGCAAATAAATTTGTGGCAGGGTTTATCGGTACTCCGCAAATGAACTTTTTTGACACCGAATTGGTTTTTGATAATGAATGCGGCAAATATTATATTGATTTTTGCGGCAAAAAAATCGGATTAAGCGACGAACTTACAAGCAAAATTCCGACCGAATATTTAGAAAGCAAAAAAGTAAAAAAAATCATCTTAGGAATTCGCCCCGACAATATAAAACTATCACCCGATAATTTAGACGTCTTAAACACAGATGACAAAGCTGACAAATCTGATTTAAAAAAATCAAATGACAAAAAACTCATTAAAAAAAGCATTTTGGACACAGGTGATTGTTTTGTAGCAGATGCTACAGTAACCTTTATTGAGGAGTTGGGCGGCGAATCGAATATTCATGCAAATCTTAACCGCATAAGCGTGAATACTTCTGATTTTCATATCATACTAAAGACCGCCGCTAATCACGGAAAAAAAAGAGGACAACTTATCAGCATCGCTTTTGATAAAAAACATTTTAAATTTTTTGATAAGGAAAGTGAAAATAATATAATGCTTTTCGCTAAAGAATAATTATCTATTCAAAAGGACGAGTTTTTATCCCGTCTTTTGAAATTATTTATAAATAAATTCATAACTAAATAAGGTCTTTTATGTTTCGCTTTTTTTTCATAACACACAATCAAAGCCATTCAACAATTTTCTGAGATTCTTTTGTTGAATGTTTTTTGACAATATCTCAATCTTAAATCTGATTCAAATACCCCACTGAGTTAAAAAATATAAATAACTTACATTCTTCTCTGCCAAAAATATACATAAATTGCTATTTTAAAAACAGCTTAGCATAAAAATTTTTAAAACATTTTTAAAAAAAATCGCTATTTTTTGTTTCGTGATTATTATCGCTGTTTTTTACAATCTTAAATCTGCGCCTGCTAAATTTTAGATTTGCAGCGTCTAAATCGCCGTGAGTTTCGCCTGCCTTCTTTAGACCTATCCGGATAAAGATATGCCCCATAATCTCAAAAACCACCGCCGCGACAAATACCACTCCCTCGACTAACGATGATTCCTTACTCGCCAAAACCACTGATGCCATAGCCGCCATTCCGATTGCCACATCCGCCTGCGGAAGCAGCGTAAAACCTAAATATTTTCGCATATTCTTACTTTCCCGCATTAGGCTAGAGCCAAGCCTTGCTCCGTAATACTTGCCAAAAAAGCGGAAGATTATATATATTGCCGCCACCAAAAAAATGTCAAGCAATATCACATGGGATAGATTCATCCGCGCGCCGGCAAGCACAAAAAACACCACAAACATCGGGTATGTCCAACTGTCCAGCCTTTTGCGTATGCCATGCTCGTGGTTAACAAACGAAAAAGCTCCGCCCATAACTATCGACACAAGCAGCGACGAAAGCCTTACGTGTCCTTCGCCGTGACCGCCCGCGCTGCGCACAAGATATAATTCCGCATCATTGAAAATTTCGGTGACAGCGACCGCCAGCAATACAAACGCTATGCAAATCCCCACCCGTGCCCATTGGATCTTAAAAATCTTTGTCAAATACCCCAAAGCAACGCCCATCACAATACCTATTGTAAGCGACAGGACGACTTCGATAATCGGAGCCAGCAACAGCGAATATATCGATACCGCCCCGCCCGAAAAGGTGGGCAAAATCGCTATAATCACCGCAAAAACAATTATGCCGAAAATGTCGTCCAAAGCAACAACAGGTACCATCATATCGGTGATTTCGCCTTCGGTTTTGTACTGGCGGGTTATCATGTATTTTGCGGTAGGGGCAGATGCCGCGGCAAGCGCGCCAAGGATAAGCGCGACGGGATATGTAATGTATTTTTCGTGTGTCACAAACGCAAAAAGAGTAAGAGTAAGCGATACCAGCACAACTGCACCAAGCGACTGGACAAGCGATATTACAAAAGCTCTTCCGCCTAAGGCTTTCAGGCTTTTAGGCTTGATTTCCTCACCCAGCGAAAAACAGATAAAGCTGAAAGCGACGGTATAAATAATTCCCACGCTTCCAATAAATTCCTCGCTCAAGCCTAAGGTTATGCCGCCGATATTCAGCGAGCCCAACAGACTGGGGCCAAAGAGTATTCCGGCAAGCAGGTATCCGGTGACGGATGGAAGCCTGACAAGCTTAGCAAGCTTGCCAAAAATTATCCCTGCCAGCAATATTAGTGCAAGCATTAGTAAAATTGTGCCGTTGTTCATAAAAGCTATCCTAACCCGCAAAAGCGAGTGTTATTATTGTTTTGAGTGTTTAGTTAAGCCGAGTTGGTTTTTGTTAAAAAAGACTTTACAGTCGTAGCGTAACGTTTTTAAACAGTAAAGATAATACTACCACTATAAAATAAATCCGTCAACGTAAAAACACCATATTCTGCAATTTGTCAATATTTACTTAGAGGTTAAGCGTTACTTTCTTTTTTAAAATTCTTACTTTGCTTACTCTGTTTTTAAAATTTCTCTTCGGTTACTGATTTTTGGCAAAATGCTTTAAAATTAGCGAGATTACATATTACTTTCCTCTTTTAAAATTATTGCTCTGTTTTTAAAAATTCCACTCGGTTACGAGGCTTTTTAATAAAATGCTTTAAAAATTTAGCAAAGTTTTTTACTTTAAAAAAATTCGTTCTAAATTGTAGTTTTTTGCTTTTATAATAGTTTAGCGGGTTTAAATGCTTTTTATTTTCGATTCCTATATTTGTATTTTTTTAGATGGACAATAAAATTGACAAAATTCGCAAAAAAGTGTAGAATGGCTTAGAAATGAATGAAAACAAACTATTTATAAACAATAAACAATTTGTCAGAGTCGGACTGGATGTCGGCTCTACCACCGTTAAGACGGTGGTTATCGGCGAGGACGGCGGAATACTTCACAACGCCTATGTAAGGCATTTTTCGAAAATTACCGAAAAAGTGTCCGAAATCCTTATCGGTATTAAAGAAAAGTTTGGCGATACCGCTTATATCGCTTTTTCAGGTTCTGCAGGTATGGGGCTTGCCGAAAGTCTTGGGCTTACATTTATCCAGGAGGTTTATGCCACTAAGGTCGCCTTAGACGGGCATAATGCCGACGTTGCAATCGAATTGGGCGGCGAGGACGCTAAGATTCTGTTTTTGTCAGGCGGGTTAGAGGTACGTATGAACGGCACCTGCGCTGGCGGAACAGGCTCTTTTATCGACCAGATGGCAGCTTTGCTTGGCGTTACTGTTAATGAAATAAATACTCTAAGCCAAAAAGCAAGCAAGATATATCCCATTGCCTCCCGCTGCGGAGTTTTTGCCAAAACTGATATTCAGCCGCTGCTTAATCAAGGGGCGGACAGAGCCGACCTTGCCAAAAGTATACTCTACGCTATTGTTAACCAAACTATCGGCGGCCTTGCACAAGGGCGGGAAATTAAAGGAAACGTGGTATATTTGGGCGGCCCCCTCACCTTTTTGAGTGAATTAAAAAACTGCTTTGACGAAGTGCTTGGGCTAAAAGGAGTTCTTCCTGACCATTCGCTGTTTTTTGTAGCAATGGGTGCTGCAAAGATGGCGGATACGGCTTATAGTCTGTCTGCACTGATAAACGGCTCTGCGGAATTCGGGCGCAAAAAAAGCTTTAAAACTCTTACTCCCCTGTTTACCTCACCCGAAGAATATGAGAAATTTACCAAAAGGCACGCCAAAAATGATGTGGCTTTTAGCGATATTTCCTCTTACCGTCAAAAGGCATACCTTGGGGTGGACAGCGGCTCTACCACCGTAAAAATGGTGATCATAGGCGAGGACGGCGGAATTTTACATAGCCGCTATTTGCGAAATAAAGGCAATCCCGTTGCGCTTGTGCGGGATTATATTAAAGAGATTTACGATACATATCCAAACCTTAACCTTGTATCGGGCGCCTCCACCGGATACGGCGAGGAACTTATTAAAAATGCCTTTCGCCTTCCTGTCAGCGTGGTGGAGACGGTGGCTCACCTTACCGCCGCAAAAAAGATTATGCCTGATGTCGAGTTTGTTATCGACATTGGCGGTCAGGATATGAAGTGCTTTAAAATCAGAGGCGGAGCGGTTGACGATATATTCTTAAACGAAGCGTGTTCATCGGGGTGCGGCTCTTTTTTACAGACGTTTGCCGAAGCTCTTGGATATTCTGCCGAGGATTTTGCCAAAGCGGCTCTTTTTGCAGAGCATCCGGTGGATTTAGGGTCACGGTGTACCGTTTTTATGAATTCATCTGTCAAGCAGGCACAAAAGGACGGAGCAGGGGTTGCCGATATTTCGGCGGGGCTTGCCGGCAGTGTCGTTAAAAATGCGCTCTACAAGGTTATTCGTTTGCGCGATAAGCATGCATTAGGCAGCAAGATTGTGGTACAGGGCGGCACATTTTTAAGTGACGCAGTGCTGCGGGCGTTTGAACAGGAAATGGATGCCGAGGTTATACGGCCTAACATTGCGGGATTGATGGGAGCGTACGGAGCCGCTCTTTATGCTTTAAATAACCGGGCCGAAGGGATTATCGGGCGCACAGACATATCCGACTTTTCGTACAGTGTTAAAAATGCCGCGTGCGGGCTTTGCGTCAACAACTGCGGACTTAATATAAATTATTTTGAGGGCGGGCGGCGCAAATTTATAAGCGGCAACCGTTGCGAAAGGCCGCTTACAGGCAGAACAAGCGTTGGAGACTATAATATTTTTGACTATAAGCTAACGCGATTGTCTCGGTATATGGACGATGCTTTAACCGCCGCAAATAACGAAAATCAGAATATTAAAGCATCTGAAAGCATAAATGATACAGTCAATACAAGCAAAAATTCAACTATTACATATAAAAACGATAAATTAAATAGCAGTGGTAACAGCGGGAAAATCCGCGGCGAAATAGGAATCCCTATGGCGTTAAATATGCTTGAGCTTCTCCCTTTTTGGCACGGTTTTTTTAAATCTTTAGGAATCAATGTAAAGGTTTCTCCCTACTCGGACGCAACAACATTTAAGCTTGGACAAAACTCGATACCGTCCGACACCGTTTGCTATCCCGCTAAGCTTGTTCACGGGCATGTGCAGCGGCTGATAAATGACGGCGTTAAAAATATTTTTTATCCGTGTATGTCATATAATTTAGACGAAAAAATCAGCGACAACCATTACAACTGCCCTGTGGTCGCCTACTACCCGCAGGTTATCGGAATTTCTGTGCCTGATATCAGGCAGGTGAATTTTATCCAATGCTTTATAGACCTTAACAACCATAAAGTTTTTAACAAAACAATTCTGTCCGCCCTGCTGCCTGCCTTTCCGTTTTTGACTAAACGCGAGATTGCGGCGGCTACAAAAAACGCATTTAAAGAGCTACTCAGTTATAAGAACGATTTGCAGGCTAAGGCGCAGGAGATTACCGCCAGTGCGCGCAAAAAAGGTATGAAGATTGTCGTTCTGTGCGGGCGGCCGTATCATGCCGACCCCGAAGTACATCACGGCATACCGTCGCTGATTGCGGGCATGAATGTGGCGGTTATCTCTGAGGACAGCCTCCCGCCGCTTACCGCCAAAACTGCCGTCCTTAACCAGTGGACTTACCATGCCCGAATGTATTCTGCCGCCAAATTTGCTTTGGATTATCCCGACGTCAATATCGTTCAGCTGGTATCGTTTGATGCGGGTTGGACGCGGTGACGACCGACGAGGTCAAAAGGCAACTAGAGGCTGGCGGTAAGCTGTACACTCAGCTGAAAATAGACGAAATAACTAATCTTGGGGCGGTTAAAATACGGCTAAAAAGCCTGTTTGCCGCATTGGAGCAAACATGAAAACAATGAATAATAAGCCTAATAGCAAAAAAAAAGATAAGGACATAAAAAAAGAGACTGCTTGTTGCGGCATTGATTATGCTTGCGGCGGCGCGAATTCAGCTTGCCGCAAAACAGACATAAATACAATAAATTATACCGCAGGACAAAAATCCGCCCTTACAATGCCGTCGGCGTCGGCTTCCGCCGCAAAGACGGCAGAATATTATACCGATTTAAACACTACTCTTAGCAACCATTACAAACAAACTGCTCATAACCACGCAATAAAAAACGATTACGTAAAATTTACTACCGACATGAAATCTACTCACACTATACTTGTGCCTAATATGCTCCCCGTGCATTTTGACCTTGTTCTGCACTTGTTTAAGGAAAAAGGCTACAGCTTTGAAGTTTTAAAAAACACCGACCCTTCGGTTATTGAAAAGGGTCTTAAGTACGTACATAACGACATATGCTACCCTTGTCTTTTGGTAATCGGACAGTTTATCGACGCTTTGTCAAGCGGCAAATACGACTTAAGCAAAACGGCTTTGGCGATAACCCAGACGGGCGGCGGACGCCGCGCTTCTAACTACATTCATTTGCTGCGGATGGCTTTACAGAATGCGGGGTTTGGGCATATTCCGGTTTTGTCCATCAATTTTTCGGGAATGGAGAAGGACAATGCCCTCAAATTTACCCTCCCATTGTTAAAACAGGCGCGGGCGGCGGTAGTATACGGCGATATGCTGTACCTATTATCTAACCACTACAAATCGTACGAAAAAAAAGCGGGCGACACTGACAAGCTGCTTGCTTATTGGACCAACAAGCTAAAACCGCTGCTAAAAAAGTCTAATTACAAAACTACAAAGCGGGTGCTTTGCGAAATTGTTAAGGATTTTAATCTGATTGACGCCGACTATACCTTAAAAAAAACAAGAGTGGGGATTGTCGGAGAAATCTATGTAAAATATTCGCCGCTTGGCAACAACAATTTGGAGGAGTTTTTGCGTTCACAGGGTTGTGAGGCGGTTGTTCCGGGGCTGATGGGCTTTGTCAGCTATTGCGTTGCCAACAATGTGCTGGACGCTAAATTTTACGGCCGCAGCCGTCTTGTCGGCTTTATATTCAACATAGTTCTTAAAAACTTAAAAAAATGGGAGCTGCTGATAAAAGACGTTTTGGACGGCGATACCCGCTTTTGTTTGCCGGGGGGATACAATCACCTTTTTGCTCTTACTGAGGGGATAATCGACCTTGGAGTTAAGATGGGCGAAGGCTGGTTATTGCCCGCCGAGATGGTAGAACTGACCGAAAGCGGTGTAAACAACATTGTTTGTGCACAGCCGTTTGGATGTCTGCCTAACCATATCTGCGGCAAAAGCGTACTAAAGCGTATTAAGGAGGTATACCCCGATTCTAACATTACCCCCATCGATTACGACGCGTCAGCAACAAGGGTGAATCAGGAAAACCGTATAAAGCTGATGCTGGCGGTGGCAAAAGAACAGCAGGCAAAACAGCAAAAAAATAAAATAACCGAAACGGCAAAAAATTCTGATAAAAACCATGCCGAAGTCATTACTGAAAAAACTGCTTAAAATTATTATAAAAACAAAGAATAAATTCTTCCTTGTTTTGGAAAAAAACTTTTTAATCTATTTGAAACAAAGAGTCAAATCTGCCTTTTTTTTAAAACTAATTAAACGTATTATAAAAGTTAAGCTGACAAAACATCACTGTAAAAACTTAAAAATACGATTAAGATCAATCAAAACGACCAGCTAATCTGGTGGCTTGCACTTGCGGCACTGCCGCATAATACCGGCAAGGCCTGAAAGGGCCTGATGAGGATTCGCCTTTCGCATACCTTTACAAGCTGCCCCTTAAAGGGGCTTTTATTTTTGCTTATTTTACCGGCTCACTTAGTTTAGCGGGTCTATAAATTCTTTCATACTTATCTGTTCGTATTCTTGTCTTGATGCAGTTGATTTGCTATATACTCTAATTAATTGCTTTTTCGTTTTTACCTACCCTGTCGGCATATTTAAAAACAATTTGTTGAAAAAAAAACAGTCAAATGCATTGCTTTTCAACTTTAAATTTTTGAAATAAAACCCAAAAACGGGTAAAAATCCTCGTTTTTACCCGTTTTGTCCGCTTATTAACTATAAAAAATATCTTTGGTTTTTTTATAGTTTGAATTTTTTTTATTTGCCTTTTTTAGAGATTTTGTCGCTCAATCCGCTGCCGTCAAACGACATTATGACTAGCTTTTTGCCGCTGTCGTTTTTGGCTGTTTGGGCGCAAACGTCTATTTCCTTATCAAATCTGCGAAGGTTGATACGCGCCTCTACCTTGCTTACATCTTGCGACAGACGTAGCGTAGGACATTTTTCACAAGGGGTGCTACGGTTTGCAAATAGGTTGTAACAATATTCGCCCTCGCATTTTTTGAGTATGCTCTTGCATTTTTTATTTGCCCTAAGAATATGAAAAGACTCGTCGATTACATAGCAAAGCTTGTTTTCGGATTCAAACAGCGTGTCTATCAAAAGTTGAGCCTCTCTGCTCTGAATTTCGGCATACGATTTAGCGTGCAATAACGAAAACATTTTTGCCATCAGCCTTGCTATCTTAATCTCATCAACCTTCCATTCGCGTCCTTTTTCACGCACTGTAAAGATGATGTAGCCCTGCTTTGCGTACTTGTCACCCGTTTCGGAGGCGATAAACGCGCCTACGCACTCCTCTTTAAAGTAGCTTGCAATAATAGGGTCCAGCCTTTCTGTATCCTCGCACACCACTGCGCCCTCGTGTTCGGATACTCCGCTGCTATATTCCAGCTTAGTTATCGCGCTGCCTAATCTGCAAAACGGCTTGTATGACGTGTCAGCCTGCCACTCGAACAGCACATTGTCGCCACGATCTACTGCCATCACCGAACTAAGCGACAGTGTACGGGCGGTAAAGTCAAATATGCTTTCGATAGCCTCTTTACTATCATCCATCTCCAGCAGCATATGCGAAAAAATATCCTGAATTTCCTTATCGGTATGCGCTTCACTCTCGATTCTTGTAAGCTTAGGCGAGGGCCTTAAATCCTCAACTAAATCCTCGGCAAAGCAGAATCTGCCCTTGCCGCTTGCCTTAGCTTGATATAGCGCTTTATCCGCATTGTCAAACAGTCGGTTATATGCCGTTCCGTCCTTGGGGTAACGGGCTACACCCACACTGATAGACACGCCCATATTGTTACGCAGACGTATCTCTTCAAGGTTATGAAACATCTGCTGCATACGCTTGCGAATTCTTTCCTCGTCGTTGTCGTTTTTGATCAGTACCAAAAACTCGTCGCCGCCGATACGTCCTACAATGTCAGTATTACGAAACATCGTGCGTAACCTGTTAGACACCGATTTTATTACACCGTCGCCCATAAGGTGGCCAAAGGTGTCGTTGATTACTTTAAAATCGTCTATATCTATAAGAACAATCGCATGCTTATCCTTGGCCGGATCGCTTGTTTCTAGTATTTGAGAAATGCTCTGCTCTGACATTGTCTTATTAAGAATACCCGTCATCTGATCCATCTGCGACTTTATCTTTATATCATCCACATGGCTAAGAAGTCTGTCTGCCTCCACGATGCTTGAAAACACCTTGATAGGATGCCCGCTTGTATCACGGATAAGGACGTTCCTTTTCCATTTACGGCGAAAGTCTCCCCTATTTGTTTTCATTCTAAATTGTAAATCCTCTACCTCATTGCCATGAAGTATACGGTTAAAATGATCTTTGTATTCCTTAAGGTCGTCCTCGTGAACAAAACTGATTAGATAGTCCTTGCCCTTAGAAAGAGGAAAAACCGCCTTGTTACCTTCGTAATAGTACGTGCCTACATTATTTTCTAAATCGTATTCTATAAAGCAATCCCCAAAATGGTTAAGATAATTGGGCATTTTGTCAATGCTCATCTGCCGCTCGCTTAATTCGCCGGGAGGCAGCAACATTGCTATACGGCTGTCTATCCTTGATAGTCTCCTTTCTAAGTCGTTAGTTCCGCCTATGTCGTGCATCTGTACTAACGCCAGATTGTTGCCGTCAATCTCGCCGACTATTGCTTTGTATGATATTCTGTACCAGTGGTACGCCGAATCCTTAGGCAGATAAATCCGGCATTCAAGCGGTTCGGGCTGGATGAGTCCGCTTTTTATCTGTTCGTTCCATTCAGCTATACTTTGAGTCATCTTTTCACGGTCGCCGTCGTGAACAAGGTTTTCTATCGCCTCGGACATATCCTCAAAAAATTTGCCGCTTTCGGGTAGAAAACTGCCCGAAATTACTATCGGGTACACCAGCTTATACTCGCCCGTATCAATGTTGAACTCGTACACTATATCGCCGATAAGCTGGAGCATTGCAAAATATTTATATGTCGCTGTCTGCCCCGCCTTGCCTTTGGATGGTTTGACCGCCTTATGCGGCACCGGAGCGGCAAACTGTTCGGAGCGGGGAGAGAGTCCGTCACGGTATTTTTTAGCGGCGTCCTCAAACTCCGCCGATACATTTTTAAGACAGTTTAATAACAACGGTGAAAACTGGCCGCATTCGTAGCCTAATATCATGTTAATAGCAACATTATGCTCGTATGCAGCCTTATACACCCTTTCGGTGGTAAGAGCGTCGTAGGTATCGGCAATACCCGCCACCTGCGCCCAAATAGGAATTTCGTTGCCGACAAGCCCGTCGGGATAGCCCTTGCCGTCCCAACGCTCGTGGTGGTAGCGGCAGATGTCATAGGCATAACGCATATACTCGTTCATATCTGCGCCCAACAGCCTGCTTAATATCTGGCTGCCTACCGAAGGATGCTGCTTAATTATGTCGTATTCTTCTTTGGTCAGCCGCCCCGGTTTATTAAGCACCATGTCAGGAATAACGATTTTGCCGATGTCGTGCATGGCAGTGGCATCGGCAATGGTCAGCACTGTTTCCTTATCCATAAAATAATCGGGAGAGCTGCGGACTAATTCGCTAAGCAGAATCTTGCTGTATATCCTGATACGCATGATGTGCTTGCCAGATTCTAAGCTGCGATACTCGATGAGTGAGCTTAATACGTCTACCAATTCGCTGTTGAAAAAATCCTGCTTGCGTTCTTGGTATTCCAGCATTTGCGACATTTTGCGCTTGTTGTTGTACAGACTGATTACGTTTTCGACACGCTTTTTGACTATATGCGGCAAAAATGGCTTACTGATAACATCAGACGCACCTAAATTCCAAATCCTAAGCTCGTTTTCGGGTTTTTCCATAGCGGTGATAAAGACTACCGGAATACTTTCTAAATATCCCTTATCCCGCATGTACTCTATTACCTCAAACCCTGACTTGCGCGGCATGATAACATCAAGGATTACCGCTGCCAGCTTGCCGCTGTGTTCAAGCAGTATTTCTATCGCTTCCTGCCCGTCGGCCGCCTCTAAAATCTCGTAGTCGCCGTAAAAAATTTCAGAAAGTATCGCACGGTTCATGATGGTGTCGTCTGCAATAAGTATTGTCCTGCGCTCCTCCGCCGCCATCGTCGCTTTATTAAAGTACTCTAAAACACTGCCGACGTGCTGCAAGACCACCTCAGGAACAAACGGCTTGGTGATGATATCCGACGCTCCCAAATCGTATAGCCTGCCGCGCGACTGTACGTCGTCCAATCCCGATATAACTATAGTGGGGAATTTTTGCAGATACCCCTTCTTTTTTAAAAACATCAGGACGTCATAGCCGGATAATCCCGGCATAATTACGTCCAGCAGTAAGACGGATAACTCCTCTGTTTCGATAATGCTTATCGCTTCCTCGCCGTTTGACGCCTGCAAAATGTCAAACTGGTCTTCAAAAATCGTGCTTAGGACGGCGCGGTTTATCTCCTCGTCGTCAACAATAAGCATTTTAGAACGTATGCTTTCTGCCTTAGCCAAAATTTATTCTCCCAAAATGTAATTTGCGCCCGTTATTTACGGTTGCTTAAAACCACAAAAAACTGCTTGCATCAACAATCAGCATTTAAAAAGGTATTTTTTATACTTTTTATAAACATTATTCTCCAAAGTATAGTTTTATGCCTTCGCAGGCGGTGACGTATAATTGTTTAAATTCTACAAAAAGCTGTTTGGCTTTGTCAAGGTCTTTACTTTTTAAAGCCTCGTTAATCGGAATACTGGCCTCGTACACCGAATCAACGGATAGGTTGCCTGCTACGCCCTTGATAGTATGTGCCGCATTGTACGCCGCGTCGGTGTCGCCTGCGTTAAGGGCGTTTTCCAGCTTTTTAAAATTATCGTCGGCAGGGAACTTTTTTAAAAATTTTTCGTAAAGCATTTTGTTTCCGCTAAACCTTGCCGTGCCGCTTGCCGCATTGATGCCGTATTTTTCCAGCATATCTGTTTCTCCTTTTTTATGATTTTTAATTAATTTTAGTTTATAAATTAGTAACTTAATTGCTTTTTTATGATTTTTTGTAAGGAATATTTTTGTTAATATTCAAAGGACAATCTCTTATGCTTTCTAAATCTGCTAATGCAATAAAACAGTTATCGTAGGCCTGTTGCAAAGGGTAAAAGAATGCCTCTATTTTTTAGGTTACAAGAGTATCTTCTGCTATATTTTTATATTCAGCCAGTTCGTTGTTAAAATTACAAGCACAAATGAAAAAACTAAAACCAACAAAAGCCCAAATATTCTTTTAAGTTTTTTATTCTCCTCAACTCTTTAATTTGATTTATTAATACTTGCTTTTTACGTTACCGGCATATGCTCTAATTGATATTATATACCTAATTAATAAATATGTCCAATTTTTTAGAGAGATATATACAAATATTCAAAATGCCGAAAATTATTTTTTACAAATAATCTTCGGCAAATTTTTATTTTGAGTTTTTTTTAATTGTGTGTGATTATTAATTGTTTGATTTAAAAAAAAATTTACACTCTGTGCTTGTTTATCCTTTTTTCTATCAACGCGACACTTAGATACATCAGTGCCGCAAGTATACATAATATTACAGTTGCGGTCATAACAAGGTCCAGCTTAAACACCTGCCCTCCGTAAATAATCAGATATCCAAGCCCCGCCCCCGAAACAAGGTATTCACCCATTATCGTGCCTACCCATGCAAGCCCTACGTTTATTTTAAGGACTGACAAAAGGTTAGGAATCGAATTGGGAAAAACCAGTTTAAAAAATATTTGCAACTTTCTTGCACCCATTGATTGCAACAATAATATTTTGCCTTGGTCGCACGACATAAAACCGTTAAGGACACTGATAATTGTCACTACGATACAAATCAATATGCCCATAACCACTATTGCCTTCATGCCTATGCCCATCCAAACAATTATGATCGGGCCTAAAGCAATTTTGGGCAGACTGTTAATCACCACTATAAATGGTTCGGATACCCTTCTTGCCGTCCGAAACCACCAAAGCAAGGCCGCTATTATGCATCCCACTACTGTAGATATTACAAAGCTGAGGATACATTCCAGCAACGTTATACCGATATGCTTAAAGATATCCTGCTTAAGCAAAGTCACAAACATTTTTATAATACGTGAGGGCGACGAGGTAATAAAAGAGTCGGCAATTCCTCTGTCGGTCATTAGCTCCCACAGGCCGAAAAATCCCACAAGTACGGCGATTTGCAAAGCAATAATCTTGATTTTGTCCAGCTTTACATTAAGCAGGTATTTTTGGTGCGGTGTCCGCTTATAAAAGATACGGCCCAAAAGCGGCAGACGGTTTTTGTGCGGCGATCGAGATTGAGTCGTTTGAGATTGAGAGGTTTCAGACAAATCTTCGCTGCTTAGTTTTTCTATCGGATCCTTGATGTTTGATAAAGTTTGAGAGGTTTCAGATAACTCTTTTTCGTTTAATTCTTTAACATTATTATCAGGCAAATCCTTAGTATTTGATAATTTGCTTAAATCAGATTCATCCTGCTGCTCTAAAGGTTGCGTTGAAATCAGTTTTTTCATATACTTACTTCCTTCCATATTGTGTCAAACCAGCCCGCAAATCTTTTGTCTTGCCTGCGGGATAGCGGCGTGGGGCGGTCTATGCCGATAGTATAAATGTGCTTTATTTCGGCGGGACGGCTGGACAGCACAATAACCCTATCGGCAAGCGCCACAGCTTCGGCAATATCGTGCGTTACTAATAATGCGGTAGTACCCTCCGCCTTAATTATCCTGTAAATGTCGTCGCAAAGGTTAAGCCGCGTTTGGTAGTCCAATGCACTAAAAGGCTCGTCTAATAATAAGAGTTTTGGATTAAATGCCAGCGTTCTGATCAGGGCGGCGCGTTGTCTCATTCCGCCCGAAAGCTGATTTGGGTAATGCTTTTTAAATTCCTTAAGTCCATATTTATCAATCAGGCCTAAGGCGAATTCCTTATTTTTGTGCGTAAATTTCTTTTGAATTTCCAACCCGAGCAGTACGTTTTTTTCTATCGTCCGCCATTCAAAAAGCTGGTCACGCTGCAACATATACCCCGTGTCGCCGCCGGGATTTTTTACCTCGGTGCCGTCTAGATAAACCTTACCGGATGTGGGCTTAAGTAAGCCGGAAACGGCAGAGAGTATTGTAGTCTTGCCGCAGCCAGACGGCCCTACAATCGCAATAAACTCGCCTTTTTCGACAGTAAAGTTTATATTTTTTAGCGCCTCGGTTTCTCCTTTTTTAGAATGGTAATGAAGGCAGACGTTGTCAAATTTAAGTATTTCCATCGGTCTTTTTCCTTTTACAGTCAAACAATTAAAATAGTCAAAAGCTATCGGTAGATTTTGAAGAAAAACTTAATTTTGAAATTTTTAAATGTATCGGAGCACATAAAAAAACCAAAATTTTAAATTCAACAAAAATGTACCGACAGATTTTATCTATAAACTATTTGGCTATAGTATCTTTTTTGTATCTCTTTTGAGAATCTTTTTTAAATTTTTAATCTAGCAATTTGTTTAAAATAGGACAAAATTGCAGATATGTTTTTGGCGAGTCGGGATTCTAAATGGTCTTTTGTGCGCATGAGTACATAAAACTATTTTTTTTAGTCTAAATCGCAAAAATATGCCGCAAGCTATATCCTATTTATGACAGATTAACTATATCCTAAATTTATTTAACAAATCCATTTTTTAAGTTTTTTAAAGTATCTTTTTATGCTAAGTCAAAACTTTTGTTTCCTGCAGGGACGTAATTTTACATTTAAGGCCGCGTTCATCTTGAGTTAAACGGCGGTATACGCCCCTGCGTAGGATCTGAATATTGTTTATTTAAGCCGCATTTAGGCTGTTTGCGATGCTGTTGTCTACCGCAACGCTGTAATCCGCACGTTCGGTCAGGTGTCCTGCGTTAATCATAATATCCTGCAATCTTTCAAACGAGGCCTTGGTCATTGCAGGGTCGCTGCACCATGCGTCAATCTCTAAATAATTTTTGATAGCGGCGGCAATCAGTGTAGTGTCCGTTCCAACAAATGAGGGCTCAATAACTTGGGCGACTTCTTCAGGAGTGTGTTCGACTATAAATTTATATCCCTTAATGACACAGCTTAAAAAATCACTTACAAGCTCTTTGTTGTTTTGCAAATAGCTTTTGGATGCCGAAAAAGCCGTGTACGGTATATCGCCGCCCGCCTCGCCAACCGACGCCACTATATATCCCAGACCGTTTTGTACAAACCTGCTTGCAGTAGGCTCGAACATAGTAGAGTAGTCAACGGTAGAATCAGACTCAAAAACGGCGCTCATATTTTCAAACGGAACTCTGGTATCAAAATCCAACTGGTCTAGATTTAGTCCGCCCACGTTTTCGACAACGTATTGAAGAGTCATGGCAGGCACTCCGCCAGGTCTGCCCGCAAGCACTCTTTTGCCCTCTAAGTCCGACCACTTAAAATTTGGCTGAGGCGTCTTACTTACTAAAAACGAGCCGTCACGCTGCGTAAGCTGCCCAAAAATAACAGGATAGTTTTTTTGCCCTTCAACATGGCAATAAATCGTGGCCTCGGGACCCATAAGCCCGATGTCGGCGGATTTGCTTGTTATTGCCGCCATTACATTGTTGGCGCCTTTGCCGTCTGTCAGTTTGATTTTTATGTCCAGTTCGTCAAAATAGCCTTTGTTGATGGCTACATAAAGGGGAGCGTAAAAAATGCTGTGAGTTACCTCACAAAGCCTGATGGTTCGTTTTCCGTCGTTACAGCCCGCAAATGACAGCGTAACGCCTAGCCCTAATACACAAACGAGTATAAAGGTCACAATTTTTCTCATATTTTTCTCCTTTTTGTCTTTATCTCCATGTTATGCAGAATCGGGGACTGATGTTAAAAAGCTTTGTCTAAATTTTTGAGATTTGTGGACTCAATGTCTTTATTAGTGTAAAAATATGACTTATCGGAGAATTTTATATTGCTTTAGAGCGGGGCTGAAATTTGCGGAGTTAAAAATTTGCGGCAGAGCATAAAAAAATAAATGCTGTTAATGCTTCTGCTCAAAGTTGCCTAAACCCCGCGCCTTCCGCAACAGAATTATGCGGCAAAATGTTTTGTGAGGCCATGCCGGCAAGGTATAAGCGGCCTTACCTATGCTGCATCGGCAAATAATACCACTTTCCAAAAAAATCTGAAGATTCTTTGGGAAGAAATATGCTGCATCCCATCTAAAAGACTTGCCTTTTAGGAATCCTGTAGCCAAGTATTTTTGCTTTAGAATAGAAAGTCCTTTTGGAATTTTTGCATAACAAAAAAAATTACGCATCTACCAAAAAATTACGTAAATTAATAAGAAAATTTTTATATAAAACTCAATTAACAGAAGTATAATTATTGACAGGCATGTGAAAATACTGTATAATCACTTTATGGAAAATATTCAAAACCATATCAACACAAAACCCAAAATTGCCATTGGCGTACTTGCTTTATTTTCGGCCGGATTTTTTATGTATGCTTTTATTTTTTTCTTCAATAATTTTCTGCTTTCAATTTTTTATTCAGATAATTCAAGTCTTATAATTCTTATTTTGTTTGTTCTTTCTTGCGTTTTTTCTTTTTTGGTGTTATTTTTATCCGGAATAAATTATCTATCGGGAAATAATTTTAGTAAAAATAAAACTTCGTTTCTTGTTTTTGGTTTGTTGTCTTTAGCGGTATCTTTAGTATCATTTTTACTTTTAGTCTACTTTTTTCTTAAGGTCAGAAACGTATCGGGAGTCTGGTATTTTCAATGGATCAATCTTTGTTTAGGTCTACTTTTTTGTGCGATAGTGGCTGTCATAACGGGGATTGTTAGCATACTGACATATACTAATTTTAAAAAAGAAAATTATATAGCGGCAAAACCCGATTTTAAAAAGGTTTTTTTAGCTGCCGGCGCTACGCTTTTTGCAGGTTTTTTATTCTTTTGTTTTGGTCGTAACCTGTTTATTATTATCAGAACCGTTTATCAGTTTTTGATTAATTCTTCTTCCGATTCGCTTAATTCTTTGCTTGATATTGATTTTATTGGCATTTTTATTCATTTGTTCAGCTCTGTAATTTTTATAATAGCCGGTATTTATTGTTTTTCGCAAAAACCGCAGAATCAAACACAAAAAATTGCTTTAGGTATTTTGCTAATACTTGCTGCTATCTTGCTTTTTATATATTTATATTTAAATATATCTTCGTATATCCATTTATACCGATCTTTATTCAAACCTTCATTTATTTTTAATTGGCCGAATAATGTCAATTTAATTATAAATACTTTTTTATATCTCTTGAATATAACTTTCGCAATCCTTTTGAGTATTTATTTTTTAATTTCTAAATCTGCGGCAAAAGAAAAATCCGCCAAAGAGTTTTAAGCGGATAGTCCTTTTAATATTTCGATTTTTGCGGTCTAATATCACAAATTTTTAGCGGTTTTGCTTTTGCTTAATCGCTATCTTTTTTATATTGTCTTTATTTACCCCGTTTTTCTTTTTTTCTTTATTATTTACATCAATCTTCAACGGGCTGTCCATAGCAATTTTGCGCGTTCTAAACAGATAAATTACGCACATTATCATGTACAATCCGCCCAAAATGCCGATGACCGGATACAAAAAGCCGACAACATTTTCAAATCCGATATTCGACAGCGCCAATCCCGCTACCAGTACCAATATAACCGAATATTTAGTGTCGCCTATCAACCCTTTCAGCCACGTAACCAAGCCGTTCATCGACGTCATAATTGTAGTGAAAATGCTGGCCGCAACAGCTAATAACGAGATATAAAACAACGGCTTGCTTTCGCTAAGGGCTATCTCTAAAAGAGGCATTGCCCCTTGCTGCCCCGTGGAATTAAGCGCCATTATTATAAGTTGCATCAGACCTGCCAATACAATCGCCGCAATTGCCGACGAGATGATAATCTGACGAAAGCTGATGTCCTTGATGGTGGTAAAGACGGTGCTTGCAAGCATCATATTCATGCTGACATAGATGATGATTGCGGGCAGAGTAAACCATTTAAACGGATACAAAAACGTCGGGGACTTTATCGCAAAACAACAGACGATTACAATGGCTACAATAAGCAGCGGGACGATGATCATGTTGCCTTTCAGTAGTCCTTTTATCCCTTTTGCGACTATCAGTGCGCACAGTCCGCCGGTAATAATCGAGTACGCGGGGGCAATGGGCAATACCATCGAAAACAGACTGTCAACCGCGGCCAGCATCCCCGATAATACAACAAGGCAATTGAATAGCAAAAAAACGTCGGCAGCAACATGAACCTTACCCAAAACCTTGCTGTTTACCTCGCTTAAGTTGGTGGCTTTTATTTTTTTTCCTACCGATAAAAACATTACCGAAGCGGCAAATACGGCAAGTCCGCAAAGCGGCGCAACGTAAAAAGGGATACCACTGCCAAAAAAGCTAAGTATCTCTCTGCCCGAAGCAAACCCCGCACCAATAATAGTACCGACCAGCAGCATTGCCAGCGAAAAACTTTTCATGATATATTTTTATGCGGCAAATCGGACGGATATGTGCTATTATCAAGGGTATTTTCCTTTTGTTTGGAAGAAAAAGGTAGGCTGACAAAATAATTTAATAATTTGGCAAGCGGTTTTTGGCACAAAAAAAAATCTTGTTTTTGACATCAAATAACATCAAAACGGAAATCGTTCGCTTTGTTGGTTTTTTGGCCTTTTATCCATCGGCGAATAACATTAAAGCGGAAGGCGGTGTCGGCTGTTGGCGCTATGGCACTTCCGCCCTCGACTAAACCAAATTAAGTCATCTTAAGAAGATACTGGTAATGTATAAGTATGCATTTATCCCATGACGAAAGTTATGCTTGTGTCTCAAAAAAAAACGCTAATCATTTGTTTGATAGCGTTCCCTTTTATGCGCAAACAATAAAAAGTAGATAATAAAAGTAACCGTATAAATTTTAGCGTTTTAACCGCAAGCCTATCATAGCAATTTCAATCGGCAGTAATTCAATTTTTGCCGCCTTCTTTAATCAAGCTATACAGCGGGTCACAGGTGAAATCCCGCAAGCTATCGTCAACAAGTCCGCCCAGCCTTTCGATAGCATTTTTGATTTCGATAAAATCGACGTAATCCGCCTTGTCTAACGCGGGATATAGATAGGTGGCGGCCCGCTCGTCGCCGTATTTGCCTAAATAATCAGCGTAAAGCGGAGTATTTTCTCCCGATAAAAAAAGGTCTATCAATAGCTTAAATGTGTTTTCGTTTTTTTGTCCGTCTAGTAAAATTTCGCCCGCAATTGTTCTAAAATCGATGCTTTCTTTATCGATTCCGTCTAGCAAAATAAGGCGGACGGCATCGGCATTAAGCTTTAATCTATTGATAATCCGCTCTTTAATATCCGAACTAATGTCTTTTTTTAATAGCGACACATACGCGGCCAGCGGCTCGGGACTATCGAATGAAGATAGCAACCTAATGCAGATATCTATAATTTCTTCGTTAATTTCTCCGTTTGCACAAATCCTTTTATCAAAAATTTCCGTGGCAGATTCGATAAAAGTTTTTAATAATGGCGCACACTCTGCCGTGCGTGTGATTCGGTCGGTTATCAAAGTATTTTCGCCGTACCTTAAAGCATCCACAAGCTCGCCGGGAGTTAAACCGTCTACATACCGGCGCGGAGAAATACCCGATAATTCCTTAGACGGAGTATTCTGCCAAACGAATAACAGCTTGTCTAAAACCTTATGGTCGTCAGCATTAAAAGCATGACTGGCCGCAGCCATGTTTTTTGCAAACGCAATAAAATGTTTGTTTAAATCAACCATTGTAATTCCTCTTAATTTTCTAACTTAAAAACGCATAGACAGAACTTTGAACCAGCGCATAAGGGCCTTTTATAGCAAAACTGCAAAGCAAAAAAACTTGTAAGATCATGCCAAAATGCCTAAGCGGCTTTGTTGTAGCGGTATCGCCGGAGAATTCCCAAATCTTTAGATTTTTTTTTTTTGGGGGGGGGGAGAGAGAGAGAGAGAGAGAGAGAGAGATGCCCTTGCAACTCCACTCAAAAGGCAAGCCTTTTGGAATTTATAGCCAAGCATTTTTGCTCTCAGAATAAATAATGCCAGATTGGTCGTGTATAACTAAATCGTAACTAATCAATTATCATTATTAAATAAACATAATTTTAGTACATAAATAAAATGAAATCAGGACCACCAGTTTAGCTGGTGGGTTTGCATTTGCGGCACTGCCGCATTGTTACCGGCAAGGTACGAAAGTGCCTGATGAATTGTCTGCCTTATGCTTAGGTGCTTTGCTGCCCTAACGGGCTAAAATAGTTGCCTTTTTACGCTTGACAATCTTGTTTTATAACTTAGAAAATTCTATCCCTGCATTTTACTATTAGCTTATAGTCTTTTTGTTTAACGCTTGACAATCTTGTTTTATAAATTTAAAAAATTTCTATCCCTGCATTTTACTATTAGCTTATACTCTTTTTTGTTTAACGCTTGACAATCTTGTTTTATAAATTTAAAAAATTTCTATCCCTGCATTTTACTATTAGCTTATACTCTTTTTTGTTTAACGCTAACGCTATTCCTTTCTTACACTCTAAGACGGTGGTTAATCTCCAGTAAGAATATTTTTTGCTTTTTATAAAAATAAAATCAAAAAATATTTAATAGCTTTCAGATTAACTAACAATAATCTCTTGCTCCATCTTTTATCATTATTTATCAAATTAACAGACTAATTAAAACGCATAAGCATTAAAGAAAGACAAAAACATCGCTATAAAATTCTTTAAGCTCATTTGTTATTCTTGTTTGCTACATTTTACCCGTTTTTATTCCAAAAAAATCTAAGTACTTAATTAATTCGTCATGCTCGCAGCCAAACAAATGGGCACAGCTTACCGTGCCTTCAATCCGCCTATGCTTTGCCGCAAAAAAAATTGCCGCAGCCAATGCATCCTCGCTTTTTATAACTTCCTTATTCTCAATCAGACTGTATTGTTTTAATAGCTTTTTGGTGGTAGTGTAAAGGCGGGCCTCAAAGCCCGAATCTGAAAAAGCAAACGACGAAAAAGCTATACAGTACGCCGTATTAAAAATGTCGTCCATATTAGCGGGGAACTTCACCTTTAGCCGGCAATACATTCCGTCAATTACTATGCCAACCTCGCCTTTATCCCCTCTTAATAAATGCGCAAGAAGACAGATTTTTTTGGCGGATAAATCCATATAATTGTCCAATAGTTGTTCACAAAAAAAATCCCGCCATTTTGAAGATCGTCCCAAAATCATAGCGGCTCTGCTTTGCCGTATTGACAGCCTGCTCTGAAAAAGCCATTTGATTTTGTCCTTAAACAATTCGTCAGCGTAAAAATCGTTGTTATGTTCCTTTGCTGATGCTAGTTTACTGTCTATTTCTGCCATCCAATCAGTCGCCGTTTCGTCATTTAAAAGAGGAAAAAGGCTAAGCTTATCGCCACGGCTCATGGCGGCGGCAATCTCTCTTATTGCAATGTCAGCGGGAAACAGCCTGCCTGCTCTAACGATAATCTGCTTAGCTTCGTCTTGCAGATTAAGATTGTAATTAGCAAGAGCATACGACACCAGCGCGTCACGGTTAAATTTTTCTATATCCAAAATCGATTTTAGGTGATACGCCGCCTTCTCCGCATCGCCCATCCTGATGTAAGCAAGCGACACCGTTTTATGCCCCGCAAGATTAGGCTTTTGCGCCTCGATAAGCCCGCTTAGCCTAAGCATATTTTCGGCGTCGTCCATCATGTGATAGGCAAGCATCATATTGCACCGGCTATCAATGTTTTCACGCACGCTTAACGCTTTTTCGGCAAAATCTATCGCCTCTTCAGGTTTTTTTAGCTCCATTGCGCTTAAAGCAAGCAGATTGTTTGCGCTGACATAATATTCCGAATCAGGCTTAACCGTCAGCAATATTTCGCGGGCGTAGGCTATGTCGCCGCTATCAAACAGCTTTACCGCAATGTTAACAACCATGTCATCATTTTTTTCCAGCATACGTATGTGCCTAGGCTCTTCTTGGCTTTCTTCGTCCATCATGTGCCTAAAGCTGTCCATATTCATACCCGGCTGAAAATAGAAAAACGCGGTTTCCTCGTCATCCATATCCAAAAAACATTGAGCTATGCTATGACAAATTTCAATATCGTCAGGCTGCAAATCCAAAGCCATATGGAGGTATTTTAAACCCTCCTCGGGTTCACCGATTTCGCAGTAGGTTTCGCCTAAAGCAAGTAGCGAATTAATATCCCCAAGCTGCTCATACGATTTATAAAAATAATGGACAGCGCTATCAAAATCGCCATCCTCGTATTTTTGCTCCGCGATGTCATAATATGTTTGGGCATTTGGTTTAAATTTAATAAGCTTTCTCATTTATCACCGATATGATTGTCTTTTTAATTTTTTATAGCTATAGACGAGTACGTATTTATTTGGTTTGAATTTTCTTGTAATGTCCGCAAAAATCATTATTTTGCAAGGTATTACGGAAAAAGGCGACCATAGAATGCGTATACGTTAGCAAACTTCTATATTAGACTTATTTAAAACTAATACGGCCAAACAACGATCAAGTCTTTGATGTAATTAGTATTTTATTTTACCTAGTAAGAACTAATCAGACAATGCAGCCGCGCCTTGCTTAGCAGCAAAGCTGCGGGCAAACCTTTGTAAATCCAAGCAATCCAAAAGATCGTTTTTAGCCAAAGCCAAAGGCCATACCTAGACAAAACCCTTTTCACAAGGATTTATAATGGAAAAAATACCGTCAGCACGCTGTAATAATTTTAGAACAAGTCTATTAAAGTGCGTATCATTTTTTATCGCTCATTTTTTTACCGCTACAAAATGAATACGTTTCTCGTCCGGTTTAGGCAGCTTTGCACTTTTTTCTCCGTATATTTTTACATCAAAATCATGCTTTAACAACTGCACAAGTATGTCTGCCTTATGAATATACTGCACTTGACTCTCGTCCGAGCGGATATAATGTCCGCCGCAGTCCTCAAAAAAGGAAAGCTGCATCAATATTCTATCTTTTTTTGCTCCCAGCACATTTTGCCAGATATATGTGACGCCGTTTTCTTCGCCGCTAAATGTGTTGCCTGCAAGCACATTCATTAGTTTATATTCGGTGGAGATGTCAAAAATGAATACTCCGTTTTTTTTTAGTGCCGCATTCGCACACGAAAAAAGCTTTTGCGGGTTTTTTAGGTAGTTTACTCCATCACACATGCAAGTAATAAAATCAAGCGGAGAGTTTGTGACAAATCGGTTTATATCCTGATTTATAAAAGGGATGCTTAATCCCGCCTGCTTAGCCTTTGTATCTGCCGCCTCCAGCATCAGCGGCGAATTATCTACGCCGTAAACGTCAAAACCCAGCCTTTTTAATCCGATACTAAAAGTACCCGTGCCGCAAGCTAAATCAGCTCCTTTTATATTTTTACCGCCGCCTTTAATTTCGCTGTTTAAAAATCCTGCGACAAGCCGTAACCAACGTGCATAATCGACATCGCTCATTAAGGCGTCATAGTATTTTGCTAAAGAGCTGTACATAGATTATGATTTCTTCTTCTTTTTAGGATTGTGGTAGGTCTTGTTTGATTTTTTGTCTTTCTGAGATTGACTTTCGGAGTGATTATTTTTGACCGCCGAATCCCCCGCATTACCTATATTTTGTGCAGTATTCCCCGTATTTGAAGAAATCGCACTCTGTGCTTTTTTGGGTTTTTGAATATTTTGCGGATTTTTGGAAGGATGGTGATTGTTCTCTTTTTCGGGCTTGTCGCTGTACATCATGTCATAGACATACTGTGCATAAATCGTCCAGACGGTTGCAGTATAGCTAAACGCCATCATAAAAAACAGCGTATAGGCTATTATCTGCAAAATCGAATTAAACGTCAAAAACGGCAGTAACATCGAAATCATACCGACAATGGCAATCATTGAGTTTTGCAGCAAAAATTTTGTGCCTAAAAAGAAACTGTTTTTTAGTATTTCAAACAGCGTAAGGTTAAACACTGCAGCCTGCGTTGTGACAAAAACACTAAGTAATATCACCAAATAGCATAGCAAAATACAACCGATATAAGCGATAATCCTTAGTCCCAGCGCAACCTCGTACACATTAAAGACGTTAAAAACAAGGGTGACAAGCACATAACATACGCCCAACATCATACCTACCCAAATAAACGGGGCAAAACTGTTTTTAATTCCTCTAAAAAAGGTTTTGGCAATCTTAATTTTAAAACCCCAACAGAAATATTTTATAACGTTGAATACCCCAGCAAGCCCTACCGAGCCTACCACTATAAGCGGCAGCATATACATTGCTCTGTTCATAGCAAGCTCAAAATCCTTAGCTGCACCTACGATGTGCGCGTCATTGACGACATGAGATATCATAAGGCTGGATGAGTAAGGTATGGTGGTATCTGCAGCAATTTGGGCAACTTGACTGTAGACAATCCACGCAAGTACCGGCAGGCAAAAAGCCAACATAAGCCAGTTGGTTTTGACATTGTTCCAAATCTGACCTAAAAAAGATTTTTTAAACAACTGAAAACCACCGATTTTTTGACGGTTCTCTCTTATGATTTTTAGATTGACATCATCAAGAGTCAAGCGTTCGATAAAAGGTTTTGACATAGCTTCCCCTAAGCAATAATTTTTGTTTTTTTTTCGTTATACGCAGCAACACTGCAAAACAACATTTTCCACTATCCGTAATTATACTATAAAGCGATAATTTTTTCAATCAATTTAGCGTGAATTACTAAATAAATTCGGACAAAGCATAATATATATATAAGGGATGCTTAAAAATCGTGACGGTAAATGTTTGAGAGTCTTTTTGAGCCGATATATCGGCAGTGACACGCACAAAATGGTAGACGGCTTTACTAAAAAGACTTCAAAGATTGACCATAGGGACAAGATAACAGTTGTAATAAATGGTAAATCGCCCAGAGCATACTATAAATATGCAACTGCGGCGACTGCTTCAATAGCGCTGGATATAACTTTTGCCGGTGCCGCAAGGAGCCTCCAAAAATTTTCAGGATTTTTGGTAAAAGATATGCCCTTGCAATTTCATCTAAAAAAGGTAAGTTTTTGAAAGCCTATAGTCAATCATTTTTGCTTCGGATAAAAACAACAAGTTTCGATGCTTCTGTTAAGATTTTTTCAGCATAACAAAATATAAAGGGCAATTTTTAGCGGATACTAGCGTATTTTGCTGCGTTTACAAATCGCCCGATACGGAGGGTATTAAAAATGAAAAAACTGTATGATGTGGCGATTATTGGCGCAAGCGGAGCTTGTGGACGTAGCGTTTTGTACGCTTTAGAAAAACGGAATTTTCCTACCGGTAAGCTTGTCTTATTTTCGGCAGAAAATAATGCAGAAAATCCTGATGATATAAACGGCAACCTGGATTTTGAAGGCAAAAAGCATAGTATGCTTGCCTTAAACGGCGAAAACGTGATTAAAAACCGTGCTGATTTCGTCTTTTTTTGTGCCGGAGCGGAGGTTTCTAAAAAGTTTGCACCGCTCTTTTCGGCTTTGGGCTGCATGGTTATTGATAGCAGTTCAGCCTTTAAAATGGAGGAAAATGTACCGCTTGTTCTTCCTTCGGTCAATCCCGAAAGCGCGTTGATTAGCAGCGGTATAATCGCAACCCCGTCCTCTGCCAGTGCGATTGTAGTGGCAGCGGTTGCTCCGCTATATAAAAAATACGGAATAAAAAGACTTATTTATTCGACATATCAGCCTGTTAACAGTGAGGATAAACATAACAATGTGCTCCCGCTAGTCGGTAAGCTTTTGCCATCAGGCTATACAACCGGCGAACAAGAAATGATAGACGAAACCCGCAAAATTTTTGGCGACAATGCTCTTAGCGTAACTGCCACGGCTGTTAATGTGCCTGTCAATCAAGGCGAGGCAGTGACGATTAATATAGAACTGGCGTATTCGGTGTCGCTAAGCGACATTATAAGAGTGTTAACTGACGCCGGACTCATTATCATGGATTACCCTACTCCGCTGGACGTATGCGGCAAAAATGAAGTATATATAGGCAGGGTCAGACGTGATTTTTCGCACCAAAACTCGTTTAATCTATGGGTTGTTGCGGACAATGTTTTTAGAGGTATGGCGCTAAATATGATAGAAATCGCCGAATTACTGATTTAAAACCAGATTATTACCCATCACAAAAATAAATCTTATAAAATAAAAACCTATCCCATAATTAGATAAAATAAGATTTTTTGTGAGGCACAAAGTACAAATTGCTTCTTACGATATCGTTTTTAGATTTATAGCAGCTAAATTAAAGAAGAAAATGGTTTGTAAAGTAAAAAGATGCAAAAAAGATAATTTTAGATAATTGCGGGATAGGCTATAATAAAACTTTCTAACAAAGTAAACTTTTTTATAATCTGCTATACGTAAAATTGCCAAAGATTTTCTGTATTTAAAGCTATATAAATATAGACATTGCAACACCATTTATATATTCTTAATTCGCAAGTAAAAGCCTTTCTTACAATAAAGCAAAGGGACGACGTTAGTCAAAAACAATAAAATACATTTAATATAAAAAGCTGATTTGTATAATTTATCAATCAGCTTTTTTATTGATAGGTTTTGCAAATTGAAGATATATTTTAAAGCGTTTTTGAAGGCGAAAAAAAAGAATGACAACGTCTACATAAAAATCATACAGAAGTCTAATTAATTATATCCTCAAATTTAGAATAAAATCTATTAATAAATATATAAAGGGACGAATCTTGTTTATATCTCTTTAGTAATCTTGATTCCAATAGTAACATACTTACTCCGCGTTTCTAAAAAGTTTACCTTTGGCGGAATTGTAATGGCATATTTTTAGCACAAAAAAACTAAAAATTTTATGTGCGGCACCTCTATAAAGCAAGACCATTCAAGCCTTTGGCACAGCCTTACAAAGATTTTGCCTCAATTTTGCTGCTTAAGCAGCTAGCTGTCCCGCTGTATTAAAAACGCGTCAGCATTGCAAATTGCCTAAGGCATTTTACAATGCTGATGCGTTTGTCGCAAACCCATAAAATAGATAAGGTATTTTGAGGTAATAACTTTTATAAAATTTTAGCTTCTGCTGCAAATAAGGTTTTTTATAGCGCAATCCTAAATAAAAGGCTCAAATTTTTATATCTAGCGAAATTATTTTGTTTGCAGGTAAATCCAAGTCTTTAATTGTATTGGCCTCGGGGTCTACCGTACCTTCGCCTTTGTATCGTTTGATTAAATCTGTGAATTTCAAATTAATTTTACGCGCCTTTTTAGCCTTTAGCTTAAGCGATAACTGACCTTTTTTTCTATCCCACGTTAACTCGACTATCTCAACACCTGTGCGGGTCAAAAACCCTCCTAGTTCGCCTTTTGACTGATTGCAAGCGGGCAAAATCCAAACAGTGTCCTTGTCCGAGCGCACAAACATCTCCTGAATTGCATTGGTCAAAATCAAATTGCTCTCGATACTATATGTAGCCCAAATGTCACTATTTGCAATGCCCATGCCGCTCCAGTCGCTTTTTGCAAAAATCAAGTTGCCCATCGCGGTGTAGCGTAGCATCGCAGATACAATGTCCTCGGCTGCCGCCTGTTGATTTAGTCTTACAAACAGGTTAGCGTATCGCGCCAGCGTTACTGAATCATGATGACTGCCAAACGAAAACCTTTTTTGCGCGGTTTTTTCGAATTGCTTAAACACCTCGCCGCTCTTTTCGCTTACCTCGCCGCCGGGAAAAACAGGATAAAAGACAGACGTCGAACCACTTTTAAGGTTATCGGCCAGCTTGTTGTCGAAATATTCCATAACCGTGCCGTCCTGATTAAGCTTGTACGGCGGAATATGCTGCAAAAACGTACGCCATTTTTCAATTTCGGTCTTGTTTGAGCCGGTTTCCAAACTGCCGTCAATAAGGTTTTGAAAAAGCTCTCTTGCGATTGCAAAGTCAATAAGTGAATTTTTTACCGCAACTACTCCTTCGCCCGCAAGATTGCCCGGTTCCGACCCCGGCGAATACGACGGTACGCTCTCAAAAAAGCTGTCGCCGGTCAGTTGGAAAAAGTCAATATAAAACTGCGCGGTTTCCTTTAAAAACGGCAAAATCCTTTTAAGCAGCTTTACATCGCCGCTGCAAAGATAACTGTCGTACATCAGTTTACACAGCCAACCCGCAGCGCCGGTAAAATAAATGGTTTTAGCGTCTACATGGCCTAACAGCCCTGTCCCCTTTGCTGTAACGGGAGCAATCAGCACGCCTTTGCAGTCGTAAAGCCTGATAGCATTCTTTTTTAAATCATCTATTACGTTTTCGTAATGGGTAAATAATGCCTCGGTAAAATCGACAAGGTTGCCTGCCGCGGCGTGTTCGTAACATAACTGAAGGCTGCCGTCTGCATTTAGATGGCTATCCACTCCTTTATAGTCGCCGCACCAAATGCCATATGGGGCGACAGGAGCAGAGGACGGAGAGCCCGCACTTATAAACAGATACCTGCCGTAAGCCCAAAGTTTTTCTAAAAGTTCGGGCGGAATGTCGCCGCTTTCGGCCGTCTTTTGCATAAGGTCATCAGCAAACGAATCGCCTCCGTCAAGCTCCAAATATGCCCTGCCCGTCACCTTGGCAACTGCCGAAACCTGCTCTTTAAGCATTTTTTCGTATGTAACCTTTATGCCTTTAAGTTCATCGCGGATTTCCTTCCACTTAGCATCGCGGCTCTTTACATTAATAAACGGCTTAATTATGATAAACAGCTTTTCGGCGCCCTTAACCTCTATCCTGTCATCTAGCGGAGTTAGCGTACCGCCAAAAAAGCTGATGCTGGCTACTGCGCCAAAATCGGTGCCGCTGTCGCCACGCGCCGCAAAAAACATAAATTTGCCATCATTTTTGGTCATCACGCCTTCGGGCAAATTGGTAAATGCCGAAGGGGTGCGGTTATTGAATTTATCGTGGAGCGCAAACGAAAAGTCGGCGTCAATAGCCTTACTTCCGGATTTAGTGATTTCGAAAACCACATAGTCCTGTGTGCGGGATACAAAAACCGACCGTTCGTACCTTGTCCCGCCGTCACGGTAAGCCACAGTCACCTCGCCCGTGTCCATGTTGATACTGCGGCAGTAATCCTTGGGCGGCCTGTCGGTGCGCATATTTATTTTAAAGTCGCATAGCGGCAGAGGATAACTCATAGAGGGACGATATCCCTTGCCGATAAGCGCATCCGGCAAAATGGCCTGAGCCTCGGCATACTTATTATCGTTAATCAGTTTGCGTACCTTATCAAGATTACCACAAACTTCCGGCAGCACTCCTACCTTGCCTTGCCACCACAAATCGCTATGCGACAACATTACCGTTTCGTTTACGACGCCGCCCGCCACACTGCAACCTATGATTCCGTTGCCCGATACCAGAGATTCGCGCCAACCGCTTCCCCACCATCTGGAGGGCCTAGAAAATTTTAGAATATTCTTAGGTTTTCTTCCGCCTGCCATAAGTTTCCCCCTTAAAAATACAGTAAATTCTCTAACGAATTTTATTTTTCTATGTTTTTATGATTTCTGCCCAAAGAAAATTCCTTGGGCAGAGCGAGTTTACTCATTTTTGTTTTTTAATGATTTAATATGCACAAAGCCAATCTGTCCGCCAAAAATAAAGCTACTATTAATCCTAATGGCACCCTAAACTGCGCTTTGGTGCCTTCCGTAGCAAACTGCAAAGCAAAAATCTTTGAAGTCTATGGCGGGCAGATGCATGAGCGATTTTGCTTTTGCAACAGTGCTACATAAGTATTCACAAAAAATTTTTAGATTTTTTGTGAGAAATATAACCTTAATCCACCCAAAAGACAAGCCTTTTGGAAATCTTGAACAAGCATTTGTTATCGGAATAAAAGCAAAAGCAGAATTCTTTAAACAGTATAGGTTACTGTTTGATAGTATTCAAAGTAGATACCAAATCTGATGTTTTTTGCGGCGCTTTGTCCAAAATGTCCTTGTGCCAAAGAAAAGTCTTTTGATATACCTATAAGAACGTTAACCAAATCGGTAGAAATCCAAACAAACTGCCTATAAAGTACGCTTACGCTGGCTTGACTCTTTCCCGCCAAATATTCAACCTCTAACAAAATATCGTCGTCATCCTTTAGACGGATTACTATTTCGTCTTTAGCGTTATTTACAATTTCCATAAGCTGAGTACTGTCGTCATTGCTCTTTAGTACCCTTACACTGTCTATACCAGACGCATTCTTAATGGTAATCTCCGAGATTACATCGCCGCCTACGGTAGATGCGGGCGTAATCAAAATCCTTTTGGTTGTAGCGCTGCCGGGGCTGTTTATTCTGGGACTGCCAGAACTCCAGCTACTAATATTTTTGACGTATGCGTCTGCATCCGAATTCCAGTTATAGCCGTCCAAAACAGAGCGCAACTCTTTATAAAGAGCCTTGTCGTGAATCTGCAAAGCAGTGGTCTGCGTCGAGCCCGAACTTCCTAAATGACTCCACGAAAGGATTAGCGAGTCGTCAAACATCGTGTCAATTACATGGCTGCGGTTGTCCGTCTCCAGTCCGTAAACCGATGCGCCCACAGGAGTCGTCACCGACGAGGACACCATTATTACTATCACCGCAATCACCGCAACAAAAGTCATCAAAACGCCGTGACGGTATTTCCAACTTACCTTTTCCTTAATTATTGCATCGCGGGTAACTTGTGTAAACTTGCCCTTTTTTGCAGGATCCTCGACGTTTTCGGTAACAGTGCGCTGTACACGAATGGTATGCTTAGGTAATTTTGCAAACAGTTTATTCATAGCAGGCTTAAGCGCGGCGGTAAAAGGTACGATAAGCGCAAGCAGCATTATTAGCGGCAAAATTATGATGGGCATAAATACAACGGGGATAAGCCACGCCATAACGCAAACAACAGGCAGCATTAACGGAATCGCCACCATGACGGGAATAAAATAAAGAATTAAACGCTCGATATCCTTGCCTGTCTTTTGCTTGTACATATGCTTTAATACGGTGTTAATAAGCATAACAGCAGCTACAAAAATCGCAGGTATAACCGCCATATATGCAAGCGCAGGATACGCAAAGCCGAGTACGGCTGATACCAGCATAAACAAAGCCGCTCCGCCACGTACAGTATCTGTAGCTTTTATACCAAGCGCGTTTTTAATCAAGTTGTAAAACAGACCTAACATTGCGGCCATAAACAGCGCGTAGCCTATGATTATGCCGGCATTGTAATAGGTAAACGACAAAATGCTTTGAATAGTAAACACCCCAAAGCCCGAAAGAATAAGCGACATAAAGAAGAATGCAATAAAAGTAGCAAGCATTGCAGCCGCTATAGCCACTACCTGACAAGCCATTCCTCTTGCCATAGCTTTAAAACTGAACGATTTTTTGGTCATATTAAAGTAAATGATACCTGCCATTAAAAGCAGCAGAACCACCGTCATAACATACGAGCCCGTATTTGAATATGAAACGGTAAACATTCCCATTACCGAAAAGTAAATCGAATCCTTATCCGAATCTAATTTTGACAAATCCATATTGCCAAAGTGTCCGATTACACCGGCAAGCATACTTCCCTTTTTAGCGGCTAATGTCTTAATATAATCTTTGCCGAGATTGTTTACAGTATCTGCAGAGGTGCCTCTGTTTTGCAGGCTGCCAAAGGTAACAAGGCTTAGCGAATTGACATTTTTCATGCCGTCAAAATCAGACTGGTAGTCCTTTAGCAAATCCGAAACAAACGAGCTGCTAAAACTGCCGCCCATTGCCTTTGCGTATTCCTTTACAACCTTAGAGCCGTTTTCAGAAGTCTGAATAAGCATACTGGATTCGCCAGTACCAATCGAATCAAAGTTTACTGCAAACTTAATACGCTTATTTATATCGTTGCCGCTTTCGGCGTCGGTGCTGGTTGTCCTAAATCCGTTAAATTGATTTAAGAAGGTATAGATACCAAAGCTGCTGTCATAACGCGCGTCGGTAAACAAAAACACAAGGTCGTTTTCGTAAACCTCTGTGCCCTTAACAATACGCTCGATTTGCTCCATCATTGTTGCAATCATGACAGTGTCAGCAGCGTCCTCGCTGACAGGAGCTTTTTTGTACGTATCCATATGCGCGGTAAGTAAAATAGCGTCCGCGCCCTTTTCGCCCGACACGGTTTTTGTGCCGGGAATATATACGACAATATTGTTGACCGTCGTTTCTACCGAGGCGTAAAGCGTGTCGTCTGTGTACGTAGAACTCATCTGTGACAAAGTATCAAAGCTTACCTTGTCTGTCTGCACGGCGTACAAGGGCTTTATCAGGTTAGCGGCAGAGGCATATCTGATGTAATACTCTCCAACAGGATTGTTGTCTTCATCATAATAATATTTTTTTGCAGATGTAGACGCCCTTGTTATCGCAAGCCCCGAAGTACCTAAAAACGTCGTGATTTTATTGCGAATCTCCGACGTTGTATCAGCAACGCCGGACTCCGTGCGTTTTTCGGCTAATTCGCCTGTTCTGATTGCAACGCTGTCAACAAAAGCATTGCTTACACCGTTTTTTGCTCCTGCACCGCCAACGTGTACAAAGCTCGATACCGTAAACACGAGTATGAGCAGCATAACAACGGAAAAATATATCCATTTTGCCTTTTTCATTTTGTATCTCCAGAAAGTAACATTTTGACCTTTTTCTTACGCATTTTAACTGTGCCGCAATTTTCGTCTTTAAGTGGCGAAAAGATAATAGCACATAAAACGGAATAAGCGGCAAGTCACAATTCCGCAAAACGTAAGATTTCGCAGAATAAGATTAGTATACCAATTATTCTAGCATACAATAAACAAAAATTCAAATCATTTTATGACGAAAATGGTAAAAATATTTTTAAAATGTTTTTTATGCTATAATCAAGCAGCCGTAAAAATACCAAGGAGTGGCTAAAGAAACGTTCAAATCTCAAATGATGTTTGGAAGTGAGAAGTTTAATCATAAAGCTTAGCCTCCCTTGATGAGGAAATTAAACACAACTTGGCGAAGCGTTAAGGATAATATTGACTGTAAAAAACAATCAGGGAGTTTTTTATAGTCTGATTTATAGGCAATATGGTAAAAGCGCAGTTTTTACCGTGTGGGTTTTAAAATTTTATGTAATACTAAACGGTTATCATAAAGCTTAGCCGCCCTTGATGAGGAAATTAACCGCCTCTTGACGAGGCGTTAAGGATAATATTGACTGTAAAAAACTATATTGTTTGACGTTGCCACGGTTATTTTTGCAAAACAAGCTTTAATATAAAAAGCATTATTGAAATAGTAAGATTAACAATCTTTTATCTATACAATTATTTAACAAAGCTTTTTTTAATATTTATTTTATTTGTCTTTGCCTGCAATCTAAGCCAACCAATGCGATGCGGCACCGGCGGCATATTAAGCAATTACCGCCTGCAGACGCCCGTCTTTGGCTGCGGCAGGCATCAGAGCGGTGCTTTCGCTATGTAAGACAGCCACGTCTCCAGCCACCAAAGCCACCTGCGCCATTATTCTTTTGCCTCCGATGTTTTTTACCGCACTAGCAATTCCAACGCAGCCCGCCGGCTGGTCGTGCATTACAAATCCGATAATTCTGCCGCCAATCTCCTTTGCTGCAATCTCGCCAAAATCTAATTCTTTTTCTAAAAACAGAATCTCATTAGGTCTTACCTTTTTTAGTGTCGAAATGCAAATATACATAGTTATTCCCTCCCTGCCTTAGGTAAATGCTGATTAAATAAGATTAATTTTGATCAAGTATTTTTGATAAAATACTTATTGCGTTAGGGCTATACCCTCGGCTAAAAACTTTTTTTTACAGCCAATAACAGCCAATTCAAAACACTCGCGGTTGTTTGTCAAAGCTAAGCCTTTGGACGTAACAACCAATTCAAAAAGTATTTGCCGCTTACCTTCGCTTCGCTCAGCCTGATAGCAGCTTAGCAATAAAAGAAGGAATTTTTATAGTAAAAAAGACGGCCGTTCAAATTTTACATTAATTAATCAATGCTTACTTAATTTTGTATTAATATTTTTTCTATATTATACCACTTTAATATTGACAACTGGTGGTCAATATTATAAAATAAGTTTTAGGTCAAACAAGGTTTTTTTAACAGACAACCTAAAAAACTAATTTCATAAGGAAGACATCACGATGCAATTTTCAGTAATTTTAGGTATACTGCTTACAATATTAAACACCCGAAAGGTTACACGCAATCAGCTTGCAGCTAAATTTGAAATTACCGAACGAACCGTCTCGCGATACCTTGATGTAATCTCGGCGGCGGGCGTACCGATCGAATCGGTAAGCGGTAAAAACGGCGGAATATTTTTGCCCGATACGTACAGGCTGGATAATTCTTTTTTTTCAAAAGACGAGCTTGTGCGGCTTTCTACTTGTATTCACGCAATGCAGTCGTCTTTTGCCGACAAGCTAAACCCTATGCTGCTTGATAAAATAAACCATATGGCGAAAAATAAAGATGATGAAAAATATTTGCTAAAAAGCGATACTCTTATTATCGACATCGGTACATGGACAAACCCGCAGCAGTACCGCAACAAAATCGAGCTTATTAACAAGGCCATCGGGGGAGAGATAACTCTTAACATGACGTATACCGACCGTAACGGCATTAGTACCAGCCGCCATTTTGATCCATATAGTCTGGTTCTTAAGGAAGGCGTGTGGTATCTTTACGGTTGGTGTCATCTGCGCGGCGACTTTAGACTTTTTAAGCTGTCGAGGATTAGCGGCATGGCTATAACTCACCATCAGTTTGTGCGTAAGCCTTCAGACGTGTACGCCAAGTTGCATAACGATTTTGATGATAACGAACTTGCCGAAATCGAGATTGAGTTTTATTCGACAGTTTATGCTGATATCGAGGAGTGGCTGGGCGCGGAAGCAATAACAGATAACGGCACAAAATACCGCGCAAAGGCAACTCTTTTTGGCGGCAATATGCTGATAAACAAACTGTTGTCGTTTGGTTCCAGCGTAATGGTGCTGTCCCCGCCTGCTCTTAAAGAGGAACTTGCCGTCGAATGCAAGCGGATTGCGGGCAATTATTTGTAACAATTTAAATAGACGACTTAAACAAACAACGCCGATTAATTAATCAATATTATTAAATTTTTGTAAATGAAGCACTCTCCGGACTAAAGTCCGGAGTATCAGCCTTTAAGGTGCGGACTAGAAGTCCGGGGAATTATCCCTTAGAGATTAAAAAAAAAGAAACTGTTTATGGATTAAAAAAATAGACTAGGCTTTTTTCAAAAACTCAACAAAGTCATAATAAGGATCAGATTTTGTCGATATAAAGATTTACGATAATAAGGCTCAGCAAGGCACTAAATACGACTTCAGTAAAGGTTATACGGCAAAAAACGTCATTAAAAGATGCCCTCATAAATGATTTAGTCCGTTTAAAATAAAGTTTATTAAAAGAACAAAACCAAAAAACGCAACATTATACAAGCCTAACGAGCTTTTAGGAAAATTTACTTTTTCGAGTTTTTTAAGAAAAGAGATAATTTTTAAGCCTTTCTAAATTAAAAAAACAGATCTAGGGGTTAAAATGAAAGAATTACTAATTTTGATAGACGGAAACAGTCTTATAAACCGCGCGTTTTACGCGTTGCCACCGCTTACTACTGCCGACGGCAGGCCTTCGCAGGCGGTTTACGGCTTTTGCAACATGCTGGTGCGGGCAATCAACGAATATAACCCCACCCATGCGGCTGTCGCATTTGACCTGCCATCTCCCACCTTTAGGCACAAGGAATACCCTCTTACAAAGCCGGGCGCAAAAAAATGCCCGACGAGCTTGCCTGCCAGTTGCCCATGCTTAAGGACTTGCTACGGGATATGGATATCCGTATTTTAGAAAAAGAGGGATACGAGGCGGATGATATTTTAGGCACGATGTCCGATTGCGGAATAGACAACATAATCATCACGGGAGACAGGGACGCCCTGCAACTGATTGACGATAATACAAGAGTTGCGTTTACTAAAAAGGGAATCTCGCAAACCGAGCTTTACGACGAGGAAAAGTTTGTAGACGAATACTGTTTTGTGCCTAAAGCGTTAATAGATTACAAGGCTCTTTGCGGCGATCAAAGCGACAATATTCCGGGAGTGAGCGGCATAGGCGCAAAAACAGCGTCTGCACTTATCTGCAAGTACGGCTCTTTGGACGGAGTTTACGCAAATATCGACGAAATAACAGGCAAGGCCGGTGAAAAACTTACGGAGTGTCGTGATACGGCGTATCTCTCGCATATGTTAGCTGCGATAAATAAAAACGTGCCGTTGCCGGTGCCGCTTAAGGATTGCGCTTTAAAATTTCCGTTTGACGAAAAGGTGCGGTCAACCTTTGCCGAATATAATTTTAAAAGCCTTGCCGCCCGCCCCGAATTGTTTGCGACCGGCAAAAAGTCTGCAGATCTACCTCTGCTTGATATTGAAAGACGGCAGATAACCAACCTTAATTTTTTAAATATCGGCGGCGACTTTTCTATTTTAATAGGTCCGCAATCAGTTTTTATCGCACAAAAAAATCCCACCAAAAATTCCTTAAATAATTCTGCGGAAAAATCAGAAAAAAAACATTATTCCTCTGCCCCTCAATTCCCTGCCCTTCAATCCCAAAACAAATACGTGCTTTATGAAATAAAGATGAGCGGTGATCTTTTGGGCGGCATATTTTTAGACGATATCTTACGCCGCTTGCAGCCGCTTTTTGAGGACACAAATATTATCAAAATAGTTTTTGACGCTAAATCTCTGATAAAAATATTAGAGCAGACAAAAATCAGTCTAAACAATTATTTTGACATAAAGCTGTCGCAGTATCTGCTTGATGTAAACAACAGATTTGATACAATTGATGATTTTTGTGATACCATCTGTCCCGTAGCCGACTGTGCCGCAGCCCTTATTCATATATTTGCCGCCCATACACAAAAGCTGGACGAATGGCATATGAACGACCTTTACTACAAACTGGAACTGCCGCTTGTAGAAGTTTTGCACCGAATGGAATCGGCCGGTTTTAAATTAGATATGCAAAGGTGCGAGGCGCTGGGGATTGAGTTTTCGGCGGCAGCAGACAGATTAACCTCCGAAATATATGCGGAGTGCGGCAGTCAATTTAACCTAAACTCGCCTAAGCAGCTTGCCGAAGTTTTATTTAATCAGCTTAATATCCCATACCCAGACAAAAGCAAAACTCATTCGACGGCATTTGAGATTCTTGACCCGCTAAAATACGACTACCCCGTTATCGCTAAAATTTTAGACTATCGCAGGGTAACCAAGCTAAACGGCACATACATCGAGGGATTTAAAAAGTTGACAGGTCGTGACGGCGTGATTCATACAGACTTTAAGCAGACTTTGACGCTTACGGGCAGGCTAAGCAGCGCCGAGCCCAACCTGCAAAATATTCCTATCCGCGAGGAGGACGGGCGTCGGCTGCGTGAATTATTTATTGCGCGCGACGGATATTGTCTGATAAGCGCCGACTATTCGCAGATAGAGTTGCGCCTCCTTGCCCATTTATCGGGTGACAGGACTATGCTTGCCGCATTTAATAACGGTGAGGACATTCATGCCCAGACTGCCGCGTCGGTCTATGGAGTGCCGCTAAATCTTGTCACATCTGAGATGCGCCAAAGCGCAAAAGCGGTCAACTTTGGAATAATCTACGGTATCAGCGATTTTGGGCTTGCCAAAAGCCTGCGCATCAGTGTCGCAAAGGCACATGGGCTGATTGCCAGATATTTTGAAAAATTTGACGGCATAAAACAGTATTTGGACGGGTGTGTGGCGGACGCTTACCGCGACGGATACGCCAAAACTATTTTTGGCAGGGTTAGGCGGATAAACGAGCTGAAAGCCGCTAACCGTATGACTAAAAAGTTTGGCGAGCGGGTGGCGATGAATATGCCTCTCCAAGGCAGCGCCGCAGATATTATTAAGGCAGCAATGATTAGGGTGGATAATCGTCTAAGTTGCACAAATTCGCGATTAATTCTGCAGATTCACGACGAGCTTATTGTCGAGGCTTTGGAACCCGAGGCGGAGACAATCAAAAACATATTGATTTCCGAGATGGAAAACGTTGTCAAATTGAATGTCCCGTTAAGTGTGAGTGCGGGGATTGGCAAACGCTGGATAGATTGCAAATAATTTTTTTGTCTAATTAAAAATGATACTATGTATATAAGTTTGCGTATTTGGTTAAATCAATCATGTAAATAAACACACTCCTTTATCAATTTAATACCTGTTTTCCCGCCGATTTTTTAGCGCTGGATAGATTGTAAATATTTTTTTTGTCTAATTAAAAATGATACTATGTATATAAGTTTGCGTATTTGGTTAAATCAATCATGTAAATAAACACACTCCTTTATCAATTTAATACCTGTTTTCCCGCCGATTTTTTAGCGCTGGATAGATTGTAAATATTTTTTTTGTCTAATTAAAAATGATACTATGTATATAAGTTTGCGTATTTGGTTAAATCAATCATGTAAATAAACATACTCCTTTATTAATTTAATACCTGTTTTTCCGCCGATTTTTTAGCGATATCTACTTATATCAACTTAAAAAATTTATATTCTTGTTTTAGACAGTTGAGTCCGGTAATCACACCTCTCATTTAAGAAATTCGCTTATCCGGCGACATATTCTCTGTCCTGTGGGTTGAATTCGCTGTCCCGCTTTGATAGAATTTCGGTATTACAATACAAATTTGGAGACGCTAAAAAAATCCTACTTTTTCAGCCACGCTTTTTAGCACTGCCAAAAAAGGAGTAATTTTATGGAAAAGAAAACATTAGGAAACTTTATTGCTATCTTGCGAAAAGCAAAAGGAATGACGCAGCAGGAGCTTGCGGATATGCTGAATGTCTCTAACAAAGCGGTAAGCAAATGGGAGTGCAACGAGACCAGCCCCGACATTTTGCTTATTCCGGTTATTGCCGAAGTTTTAGAGGTCAGCTGCGACGATCTTTTGCGCGGCGAACGCATTTTTACTAAAAATGCCGAAGACGATACCGAAAAGCACGGGGAAAAGCGCGGAGATAAGCGCGGAGAAAAACAGCTAAAGTTTTTGGTTGACAAGAGTATTTTTAAATACAAAAATATTTCGCTGATTTCAGTTATACTTTTGTTTATCGGATTGGTATCGATGTTTGTCAGTACCTTCGGCTATTCTAAACCAGCCTTAGGCTTTGCCATTGCCGTAAGCCTATTTTTTGTTGCTATAATAACACAAATATTCGCTATGGGCTGGCTTAACAGTAAAACGATAGCAAATGAATTGTTTGAAGGAGAAAACGGAATAAAAAACGAAAACGGTGACCTTTTAAAATCTATTTATAACATAAAATACAAATATTCATTTTGGATTTTCTTTTCGGTATTATTTTGTACTTTTTTATTATTGCCGCCCGTTTTGTTTAGATATTACGAAATCGAGGCTTTCTTCACAACAAGCAGCGTTTTGGATTTTAATACTTATTTGGCGTGGATTCCTTTCTTTATAGTTGTTCCTATCGCTATCGTTTTTCCCGCTAAAGAATTTTATAAAAAACTTATATACAAAAATTCAGAAAACAATAATAAATTGTTGTTTATTTTTGATTTAATACAAATTGGTTTGATTCTGTTTGTTTTTATTGCCTTTCTCAGTAGTTATTTATTTTTCACTATTAATGAAAATGGCGGCATGGGCGGTATGAATATACTATCTTATATAGTGATAGGGTTTATTACAACCTTTTTGATTGTTGTTATTAAAACCAGAAATAAAAAAATAATTAAAAAAATGTGTTTTTTAAGTTTAAGGAATTTTGTTTATTTTGTTTC
Organism: Holotrichia oblita; assembly: GCA_023690525.1. NCBI lineage: Eukaryota > Metazoa > Arthropoda > Insecta > Coleoptera > Scarabaeidae > Holotrichia > Holotrichia oblita. The sequence goes on along the minus strand of JALQSN010000023.1, from coordinate 24,918 downwards.
GATCATAGTTTTTGTTTCTAATTCAGAAGTAGATTATATCAGTAAGAATATATCGTTTTACGACAGTAGAATGATTTTGATTTGTTATATTTTAATTGGTATAATAACTGCAATTTATTCCTTATTAACAAAAAACAAAAAATTTTATGTAACAGAACAATAAAAACTTAAATAATTCCCTTTTTTTGTACTTAATCATCATTATACATTTTTTTCTTCAATACAAGCTTCTCAAACAATAATTTTTAATAAAATCAGATTATAACGGTGAAAATATGAATAAGACAAACAACAAAACCCTAAATACTAGCGAAAAGCCGCTTGCCGAAAAAGGAAACGCTGAAAAACCGTTTGTTATCGGACTTTGCGGCGGAATCGGCAGCGGCAAATCATCAGCAGCACAAATACTTAGTAAGCTAGGCGCATATATTATTGATACCGACGAAGTATCTAGGGCGGTAACGGCACAAGGATCGGAGTGCAACCTCAGCCTGATAGCGGCTTTTCCGCAGTGTGTGGCGGACGGTGTTTTGCAGCGTGCGCTATTAAAAAGCTATATTTTTGCAAACGACGACGCCCGCAAACTGCTTAATTCTATCACCCACCCTTATATATTTGCCGAAACTATCCGGCAGATACAAGGCCGGCGGCTGGTAGTAGTGCAAGTTCCTCTGCTTTTTGAAAGCGGCTTTAACAGCCTTTGCGACATCACCATCTGCATCACCGCCAGCTCCGACATTCGTATTCAGCGAATCGCTAAACGGGATAAAATTCCATCCAAACTTATTACAGCGATTATGGCAACGCAGTTTTCGGACGAAATTCTGATAAAAAAATGTGATTTTTCCATAGACAATAGCGGTGGCCTAAATGATTTAGAAACAAACATTAAAGAATGATTTGCTAAAATTAAGCCGCTGATGCAGCGCTTAAACGGCACATTAAAGAGAGAATAATATTAAAAATACTTTGTAATAAGTCGTTGAGTTGTTAAAACTTTTCAACCTAAAGGATATAAAAAATATTGAAGATCAATTCCGTAAAATTAAACAACGTATTTAAGTGGATTTTTGCCTGCCTTTTTGCACTGTTTATTGTGGGAGTGCTTGCAGTAAATTTGCTGTTTCCGCTAAGGTTTTCGGGGACGGTAAACAGGTATTCGGACGAATACGGGGTTGACAAGCAGCTGATTTATTCGGTAATCTGGACAGAGAGCAAGTTTGACAAAGACGCAGTAAGCCAGGTGGGAGCGGCGGGGCTGATGCAGCTAATGCCAAAAACGGCGGAATGGTGTTGCTTAATGATTAGCGAAAAATACGAATATGAGCGGTTATTTGACCCGGATTTTAACATCAAACTTGGCACATATTATTTAAGCTATCTGATTGGCAAGTACGGCGAGGACGACGCAATAACCGCTTACAACGCAGGCGAAGGCAACTTTAACCGGTGGGACGGTGAGGTCAAATTTGACGAAACAAAAGATTACATAAAGCGGGTCCGCCTTGTAAAAAAGATTTACTCATTTAAAATCAAATAACTTTACTAACTAATATAAAACATTGATTTTCACAATTACAAAGACTAATTTGATACGGAATTTGAAAAAAAATTCCAAATCGCATTTACTATTCAAAAAATTTCTTTCTGCGATATTTGCCGCTGTATAACCTGATGATTAACATATTTTCATATACGGAAACTAAAAAAAAAAAGAAGCGCTCTGTCTATTCATAAATTTGTACGATTACGGAAAAAATTCCAACCGCATTTTGCTCAAACGCTTGTCAAAATGCTTTTTGTATGTTAATATATAAAAGTTGATTTTGTAATTTGCTTTGCAGTTTGATATGCTGATGTAACGGAGTTTCAAAATCCACATAAAACTTTATACCCAAGTGGTGAAATGGCAGACGCGGCAGACTCAAAATCCGTTGTATTACCCAAAATAACTGAATAAGCCTGAGTGGTGAAATGGCAGACGCGCTGGACTCAAAATCCAGTGTACGCGAGTACGTGTCGGTTCGAGTCCGACCTCAGGCACCAAACCAATAAGAATCCACCAGCTGAGCTGGTGGTTTTTCTTAGACGGGCATAGCCCTATTGGATTTGCAGCCCCTCAAGGGACATGTTGATCCCGACACTTGCAATACCGTTACTTTTTCTTAAATGGATCCATATATTCTTTGATGCTTATTTGATCTGTTATCATATCTTCTTTTTTCTTGGTTCTTTATGTATTCTGTATCGCTTTCTCATTCCTGCCTACAGTATCTACATAAAATCCTCTGCACCAGAAATGTCTCTGACCGTACTTATACTTTAGATTTGCATGGCGTTCAAACAGAATAAGCGCACTTCTTGCCCTTTAGAAATCCTACGAAACTTGATACTGATAGTTTTGGCGGTATTTCTACATACATGTGTATATGATCGGGGCAAGCGTGCGCTTCTATTATCGTTACTCCCTTCCATTGACACAGCTCTCGTAGTATTTTGCCTAAATCTGCTTTTAGTTTTCCATATATCTCTTTTTCTTCTGATTTTGGTGCAAATACTATGTGGTACTTGCAGTTCCACATAGTATTTGCTAGACTGTTATTGTCCATTTGGATTGCCCTCCTTTGCTTTAGTTGCCAGTGTCGGAACCGTAACTTATTTTAGCAAAGGAGGGCTTTTTTGTCACTCTGGAACGCTAACGCTCTCTCTGGTACCACTAGCACAGCTAGTGCTTTAATATACAATATAATCCGAACCAAGTAATCGTTGCAAGCGACGGGTTCGGATTATTGTTTTATATATCACGTCATTAATATTTAGTTTGTAATGCGTACAACTTTCTTCTTTTTTAGGATAAAAAATAGTCCTGCAAAAAGAGGTAATAGTCCTATCCCTGTGTACAAATCAATACTGCCGCATCCGCAGCTCTTGGATTCTGCTTTTTTTTCTTCCCACTTTGCATATAGAATGGTATCAGAAGTTATAATGTCAACGGCATTGTCATAAACGTTTATGCAGGTTTCATCTTTGTACCAGCCTTTAAAGGTATAGCTGTCTTTAATCATATTCGGAAACGATGTTATTTTTTCGCCGTATTCTATCGATTGCGATTCGATTGTTTCTATTCCGTCCATAAATATAACGGTATACTTTTTAAGCGTTGCTTTAAATTCCGCTGTTACCGTTGTATCCTCTTTAATACTAGCAAACTCTTTATCCCAACCGGTAAACTCATAATCGTACTGGGCATCAGATTCTTTAATAGGATTTTCCGGAGAGGTAACGGCCCCTTCGTATTCAACCTTTTGCGGCTCACCGTAAATCTGTCCGTCTACTTTAAACGTTACTGTGTAATAGCGCAAAGATTCTTGAAAAACGGCATTAATCACCAAATCTTGGGTTATGCAGCTAAAATCTTTATCCCAGCCTATAAATGTGTATGTATGTTGTGCGGTTGATTGTTTAACGGGGACAACAGGAGTAACGGCGGAATAACCGTGTCTGACCCTTTGTACCGTGCCGTAAACATTGCCTTCTACCATAAATGTTGTCGAATGTTTCCAGTACTCATTGAATACGGCATTAATCACAATGTCATCGGCTATATTTCCAAACCCCTTATCCCAGCCGATAAATTCATAATCATATTGTGCGTCGGACTCCTTGACCGGCGGGTTTGGCGCAACAGCCGAATAACCGTATCCGACCGTTTGCACATCACCGTAAACTATCCCGTCCACCTTAAATGTTACTTTGTAATAACGTAACAATTCTTGAAAGACCGCATTTATTTCTATATCTCCGGTTATGCAGCTAAAATCCTTATCCCAGCCGATAAACTCATAATCATATTGCGCGTCGGACTCTTTAACCGGCGCAGTGTGAGCGGCAGCCGGATTACCGTATCCGACTGTTTGCGGCTCGCCGTATGTTTTTCCCTCTACCATAAACGTCACCGTATAATAACGCAAGGACTCATTAAATACCGCGTTAACAATTAAATCCCCTGCTATATTTCCAAACCCCTTATCCCAGCCGATAAATTCATAATCATATTGTGCGTCGGACTCCTTGACCGGCGGGTTTGGCGCAACAGCCGAATAACCGTATCCGACCGTTTGCACATCACCGTAAACTATCCCGTCCACCTTAAATGTTACTTTGTAATAACGTAACAATTCTTGAAAGACCGCATTTATTTCTATATCTCCGGTTATGCAGCTAAAATCCTTATCCCAGCCGATAAACTCATAATCATATTGCGCGTCGGACTCTTTAACCGGCGCAGTGGGAGCGGCAGCCGGATTACCGTATCCGACTGTTTGCACATCACCATAAATTATCCCGTCCACCATATACTTTACTGTGAAGGTTTTCCAGACTGCGACGGCAGTCAAATCGGACGTGAACGTTGACGGAAATTCATCGGGTTTGCCGTCAGCGTTTAAATCCCAACCTAAAAAAGCCGCCGCTTTTTCGAGAGTGTCAGTAAAATCGTTATAAATTACAGGCACACCTGTTGCCGCATATTGATATCTTATTAAGTCCCCGTCTTTAAGCGTGGCGATGTAGCAGGGAGTATTGTAAAAAATCGGACAATTGTCGGGATTCCAATTTCCCCTTGCGGTAATGCGCCCCTCCGCCATTTGAGTGTAGATTTTTAAGGATGTGCAGCCTTCAAGCGCGCCGTCTTCAAATAAAGCGGAATTATTTGCAATAACCAGGTACTCTGAGGATGAGCAACCCGCAAGTGCGTATGAACGAAACACATACGCACGCGGCAGATTTATATATTTAAGGTTATAACAGCCGTAAAAAGTATACTGCGGCAATTGAAGACTGCTTGACACAGAATCGCTGTATATGTATACATACTCCAAATTAGAACAATTACGGAATACTCCCTGTGCGCTGCTTGAAAAGTATAATCTTTCGTTAAAGTTTATAATTTGCAGACTTTGCATATAAGCAAACGCTTCGGCTTCGGGCGCTGCATAGCCCTCGACAGTGATTTTCTTTAAAAATAAGTTGCCGTAAAACGCCTTTGCTTTTATTGTGTAAACCGTGCCGCTTATTGTAAGTTCTTCACCGGTTTTTTTGAGCGGATATTGAAAAAGCGTATCTAATTCATAGTTGTATAAAACTCCGTCAATACTTTTAAAAAACCGGTTGCGGCTGTCCACCGTTATGCTTTCTAAATTTAAACCGCAAGCAAATCCCGCCGCAATATTACCGACAAGAGCGGGAATAAAAATATTCTTGATATTTTGGCTGGAAAATGCTTCGGTCTCGATAGAGTCAAGGCGGCTGCTTGCGCCAAAAAGAATTTCACTTACCGAATCTCCAGCAAAAGCATAAGCGTAAATTGTTAAAACCGAATCGGGAATATTGATTGACAAAAGCGAGGCACAGTCATAAAACGCATATTCGCCGATTGTCGTTAACGAATCCGGCAGGCTGATTTGTGAAAGTAAACGGCAGCCGTAAAACGCTTCATCACTGATTTTTTGAATGCCGTAAGGGATGGTTACGCCGGTAATGGTTAAATGATTTTTAAACACCGCCGCGCCGATTTCCCTAACCGCCACGCCGTCATAAACCGACGGGATAATTATTTCGGTTTCTACGCCGTTATAGCCTGACACTACACAATAATTACCAAACATAACAAATTCAAGGCCGGCAGTATACGGTTCTGTTTCTTCGTAATCTGCCCAAAAAATCGTGTTGCGCGTAGGATAAACGGGAAATTGAGCAGCTTTGAGACTTCCGTTAACCAAAATTTGCCAGCCGTTAAAGCCATTTTCGTCAGGGGGAATAAGCGCATTAAGCGAGTCTCCTTTTTTAACATAAACGGTTTGATAAATTTTTGCACCTAAATAAAATTCAATTTTTAGCACGTTATTCATCATGCAGTACATATCTTGCGCTGTTCCCGCCGAAATGCCGTTAAATATTGCGTTTGTTAAAAAATAATCGGGTTTAGAGAATGCGTAATTATTAATATCGGACGAATACGCAACCGCAGTCTGCTTTAAGGTGACATTACTTAATGAGTACATATGTGTAGGCACAGAAACGGTAATGTTTGAAAGAAACTTAATGTTAGTTAAGTTTACGGTAATGGTGCGTGAAAAATCATAACGCGGCACGGATATAATCGCGCCTTGGCTGGAAAAACTGCCCTGCGCGTATATGTCGCCGTATTGCACAGAGTTTTTAATTGTCACGGGATAATAAGGAAAAACTCCTCCTATAAGGCCGCCGCTTGTGCCCAAAAAATCAAGGTTTTTAATTTCAGCCGCATTTACGCATCGGTTTATATCTGTTTGAGTATCGGCGCGCCCAATCAGCCCGCCTGCCACCGCTCCCGTTGAATCTTGGTTTAGACCGAAAGCAAAAATTTTGCCTGTGTTTACGCAATTTTCTAACGCGGTGATATAGTCTGACGAACTGTTGTAAATTTTCCCCATAATTCCGCCTGCGTATAAACCTCCGGCAACCGATGCGCTGTTTAAGCACATTGTCGCTTTAAACTCGGTAGATGTATTGCTGCTTGCTCCCGCAAGACCGGCTGCAGAAGTTTCGCCAACCACCACACCGCTTTTAACAGAGCAATTTTCTAAAATTAAAGAGGTGTAGAAAAATGCAGTAATGCCTCCCGCAGTGTTACCGTAAGCGTTGCAATCCTCTATGATCAGGTTTTTGATTATTCCTTTTATGTTGCTGAATAATCCGGCATACGAGGTGCAAGAATAATCGTCGTCGTCAATCCACGAATAATCGCGCGAATAAAGGTTTTTAATTACATAGCCGCCGCCGTCAAATGTTCCGGACAAAAACGCACTGCCTGATAGAATAAACATACCAGATTCGCCCCTGTAATCATAACCAATGCCCGTCCAGATTTTGCCTCCGAGGTCAATATCGGCGATAAGCTCAAAACTGCTGTTTTTCAGCCCCTCAAAGTTGACTTGATAAGCCAAAAGAGCAAGCTGTTCTGCGTTGGCTATCTTATAGGGATTTGTTCTGCTGCCAGTTCCGCCTGCATAGTTTTGCGCCCTGTAATCAATCCAAAATTCGGGCCTTGATAAAACCGGCATAGCTCCTTGCGTTTTTATCTCCCACTCCATGCCAATGCCAAAAAGCGGCGACCACGAAGTAACAAACCAGTTGTCCTTATCTGAGTAATATTCCGGATCAGAAAAATCAAACTCCGCTGAAAACGCGCCCAAAGCCGAGGACGCCGCCCGTTGCCCTTTAAACATATTTACACTTACGCCCAGTTCGCCGTAATTGCCTATGTCAGTCAGACTTCCTTGCGTTTGAAATTTATTTTTTTCATAGTTTACATAGCCTGCGGGAGAGCCGTCAAACAATTTTCCTACTATCGCGCCGGCATACTTACTTACCGCAATAATGCCCGTGTTTTTGCAGCCCAAAATCATTGCGCCGTCGTTTAAGGTTTTATCCGTTTTAACTTTTGACGCCGTTAAGCCCGCAATTCCGCCGATGCAGCCTTGTGTTGAATTTGCACTGATATCACCGATATTTATGCAGTTTGCAAAATAAGCCACTTCAGATCTGCCGCCGATTCCACCCGCATAAAACGCCTTTATTTGCCCGCTGTTATAACACGTGCCGATTTTTAATGCGCCGGCCGACTCATAATCCCTGCCGTTGACTGTAAAGCTTTTGCTTGCTTTGTCTACGCTTAAACCAAAAATGCCTCCCGCGGTTTCATTAGCCGTAACACTGCCCGTGTTAAAGCAATTTTCTATTTTGTTGCTTGCTCCGCCCGCAATACCTCCCGCCGTTTCGTTGCTTTTTATATCGCCTGTATTAAAACTGTTTTTGATTACACCATAAATAATTCCGCCAAGACCGCCGGTTTTACTTAAATTAAGCGCGTCAAACGGCAACCGGTTTTCAACGTTAATTTTATTATAGCAGTTTGTTATATTGCCGTAAGAGTAGGCAATAAGCCCGCCCAAATATTTTGCGTTTGTGCTTATGTTGCCGCTTTCTATACCAAGGTTAGAAATGTCGCAATTGACCTTACCGAACAACCCTTGATAATCAAAGCCCGGCAGGTCTTCCCCTGTAATCACAAGGTTTAAAATTTTATGGCCGCCGCCGTCAAAATAAAACAAGCCGCCGCTTTCGGTGTTATTTGTCCCGTTATTCCCTATTGGTATCCACGGCTCGTTAAGAAGGTCGATATCGTTTGTCATTTTGAAATATTTGCCGGTAACGGGCAACTTAAGCACACTGGTTTCGCGGTTATTGATTTGATAAGCCAAGGTTGCAAGGTCTTCTGCGGTTTTGATTAAATACGGGCTGGCAAACGACCCGTTGCCCTCTAAAACCGTAGAAGTAACGCCGTTCCACATACCTATGCCAATCACGGGATAAAGCGTCATATCCCACGATGGCATAATATATGTCTTTCCGGTTTCATATACCTTTGCATTTGATTTGCCGGTAGTCGACCAGCCGATGATTTCGTAGCCTTTTTTATACAGGTTTGTAACGGGTACGATAAAGTTTTCACCGTAAAAACGTGTTATACTTTGCGGAACTTCACCCTCTAAATCCGCTTTGTCAAAGGTTATCGTATATTCCTTGTCTATACCGACAATCCCGACTGACTCAAAAGCAAGCCTGACAGTCTCTATTACCGTTTCATCATAACCGAGATATTCTGCCGCCTTGCGCATAAGAATTGATAAATCCTCAAACCCCGCATCGGCGGGAAGCATTAATAAAGTGCTGTACCATAGCGTACCCATAAGCTTTTTATCAAACAACTGGGGCTGCAACTGCCACATTTTATATGCGACATGACCTATTACCGTCGAATTTGTATGTACGCCGCCGTTATCGCAGCTTTCGTGATCGTGATTTTGATAACAAAAATCGCGGAAATTTGTGCCGCCGTAATAATCCGGGTGGCCTAAACTCTGCGGGTTTTTTAAATCTCTTAACGCCTTTTGTCCCGTAATTTCTTCGCCGCAATACCAAAATTTATCGTCATTCATTTCATATCCTTCGATTAGCGCGCCAAAAATATCCGAATATCCTTCATTTATCGCACCCGAAGCGTTTAGATAAATCAAATCGGCCGAATGGCTTGTTATGGCGTGCTGGTATTCGTGCCCAACCACATCGCGCCCGACGGCTAAATCGTAAAGCCCGCTCCTACTGCCGTCGCCGAAAATAAATATAATATCCTTAGGATATGCGGCTTTTAAGCCGGAAATATATGCGGCGTTTTGATATGAGCTGCCGTAATGCAAAAATGCGCTGATCCGCATTTCATCTGCATCTTCAAGGTCGTCGTGGATAAAATTGACGCTGTTGTCCGCGCCGCGAAGTTCTACGCCTATGTTTTCGGCGTCGGCGTAAAAATCAAAGGCTTTTACAAAATTCAAAAATGCCGAAACCGCAACCTTGTCGGTAAAAATCCCTGTATTGTTAGAATAATACGGGCCGCTTAAGTCCTCCTTGTTTTGCGAATCGTAAAAATAGATATTTCTTAAACAGTCTGCAATGTAATATGTATATAAGCCGTCGGTCGCATTGACAGTTTTTTCGATTGTCATATCAACAAGATTGTTGTAATAATCGGTTTGCTGCGTCCTAAACGGCTCGGTGGGAATCGTTTCGCTCATAACCGCGCCGATAATTTTGATTACCTCTCCGGTTTGAGCGTCGATAAAAATATTGCTTCCTTCGTTATGAGTAGTTGCAACATTATAAGCGTAAACAGGCTTTACATCATATAAAGAATAAATTTCAAGACTGCAAAATAACACCGCCGAGCCCGAATAAATCTTTTGTATAATTTGTACCGCTGTTTCTTCACTGATTAAAACTATATTGCTTGGCTTAATGTCCGCCAGATAGTTGCCGCTTACAGAAAGCACAGTTCCATTACGGTCTGTTAAAACATTAATCGAACGGCCATAAACCGGAAGATCGTTATGTATCTGATTCAATTTATAGCTATATCCGAAAGGAGTCTCCAGCATTTTAACATATTCAAATTCTGCTTTTGCGTTTTGATAGCCGTAAGTATCTTTATGTTTTTCTAGTAAGAGGTATAAATCTTCGACGTCCTTTATTGCTTTATTATTAAATTCACCCGAGGCAAGGCGCACGATACCGTTTGTTTTATAAATATCCAAACCGGAACCGGTATTTAAGGAATCATCCCCATTATTTGAGTTAAGATTAAAAGAATTAAACACGCAAAGCAACGAAATTGTTAAAAAAACCGATAAAAGCACTAAAAATCTTTTTTTCATGACCGCATGCCTCCTTTACAACATAATAAATATTTATGACTTTGCATATAATACCATACTAGCATATCTATGGTTATTAGTAAACTCTTTTGTAGATACATTACGATGACTGGCAATTTTTGCAAAAACGAAAAACATCTTTTGATTTAAGGCGGTCTAAAACAAACACATCAATCCTTCTTTGTCGGAATGAGGTGTTTATTTTTAGACAGATTGTTATTTATGCCTTTATTGTAAAATCAGCAATTTTTGAGTCTGTTTTAAATACCATTTTTGCAATATTACTATAATAATTTAGTTATTATAATTATTGAATTTAATATTAGATTTTTTTTAAGTCTCGCTTTGCTTTTTATTCCACAAATTCGCGTTTGCCTTCTTCGGTTTAAAAGAGGCTTTGATTACGGGAAATATCTTACAACAAAAATCAATCTTATGTTACAAGACTGCTCTTAGCTTACTTGCCGAAATGTATAGATTAAAAACAGGAAATAAGAATATTACCGAAGATGATTTAATTTTTTACGCACAAAAATATATAAAAGCGGAAATAGAATATCTTAAAGAAAACGGAGAGTCAAACGCCAGTGCGAATGTATCCGAATTTACAAAGGTTTTGTACCGCTATTTTTCACGCTAATCATTAAACGTTTTTTTAATTCCCTTCTGCAAAATTATTTAATGCAATTTTTCACCGATACAATTCTTTACCCAAACTTGGCTATGCTATACTCAAATTATAGAAAAACCTTTTTACTGTTTTTCGATTAGTCTGAAATAAGCAGGCAAAGCGGACAAAAAGCGCGTTTACCCGCTGTATTATTAGTTTGTAATAATTTGTCTAACGATTATATATGGTAATAGACGGTATTTGGGCAAGCAAGAGCGAAATCGGTTTTGTCAGTTCTAAAGTTAAATCGTCAAAATGCTTCGAAAACCTTGTGTCCGAATGGTAATAGACGGTATTTCGGCAAGCAAGAGCGAAATCGGTTTTGTCAGTTCTAAAGTTGAATCGTCAAAATGCTTCGAAAACCTTGTGTCCGAATGGTAATAGACGGTATTTGGGCAAGCAAGAGCGAAATCGGTTTTGTCAGTTCTAAAGTTGAATCGTCAAAATGCTTCGAAAACCTTGTGTCCGAAAAGCTTTTATTGATTGCACTGTGCGAAAAACGTTTTGAAAATATAAATCAAAACGATATTGCATGGCTTTTGCGGGATGAATATTTTATTATGAGAGAAGCCGGTTCGGGAACAAGATATGAATACGAAGAATATTTTCGCAGTTTTCGGTATCAAAAAAGCGAATTAAAAATAAGCGCATATTTTAACAATACGCAAGTATAATTATACTGTTTCCAACGGGTTAGGACTTTCTATTGTTTCAGAACTTGCTGCCAAACAATATATTAATAATAAACTGATTTTAGCGATTTATATTGATACCTTTCCTCTAATAAATTTTACCGAAAAAAGAATTATTCAGTTTCTGCTACGGTTGAGTCTTTCGTTAAATTTATGACAAAGATAATATAACCGCTAACACTCTTTGATAAGACCGTATCCGTATACTTTTCATTTATGTTTTTACGCGGCAAAATCAGCACGCAGAATCGTAACCAACAACGAAATAACCGGCACAAATAGACTGCGGTTTGATGTGATTAAACAAAGATGCTAGAGCTGCAAAATCAGCACGCAGAATCGTAACCAACAACGAAATAACCGGCACAAATAGACTGCGGTTTGATGTGATTAAACAAAGATGCTAGAGCTGCATATGTAGGCGATATAAATATTAACCCTCTAAAACCAACGTGAAAGGACCGTCGTTGTCTGAATAAACATGCATATGAGTAGCAAATTTGCCGCTTGCCGCCACACTGAATTTACCCTTGCACTGCTCTAAAAAATATTCGTATAGTTCATATGCCAGGTCAGGCTTTGCGGCACGCGAAAAACTTGGCCTGTTAGATGAGAGATCCGCCATCAGTGTAAACTGCGAAACCACCAAAATTCCTCCGTCAACATCTTTTGCCGAAAGGTTTGTTTTACCGCTTTCGTCCGCAAAAATCCTTAGGCGGTATATTTTGTCTACCATTTTTTCCACTGTCGCCCGATTATCACCGCCGGCAATACCCAAAAAAGCCACATAACCCTTGTATATACTGCCGACTTGTTCGCCATCCACCTCTACATGCGCCCTATTCACCCTTTGCAAAACTACTTTCATTCCATCATCCTTTTAATCATTTCGCATTACATTTAATGCCGTTTGATTTTTTTACAAATTTGTACCGCTTGTCAAATCAAATCCGGAACTGTTTTCGTTAGTTCTTTCGTTAAAACGTATTTACCGATAATCGTATTTTAATCTCTAATGGATAATTCCATTGACTTTAGTCCGCAGCTTAAGATGCGGATACTCCGGGCTTTAGTCAGGATAGTGCTCCATATTTGTTGCTGCAATTGTCCGGCATATCAGATTGTCTGTATCCGGAACATTCTCCATTTCTAAAAATACAAGCGATTATTACACAATCGTTTAAGTTAGACGTGTAAACATATAGCTTTCTAAAATCAATATCACCATGTGATTGTATTTACAAATATCATATTATTCTGCCTAATCTTTTATATTGATTTTACAAATCATATTGTATCATAAAAACTGATAAAAATCCAAGTATTCAGCCACTGATTACAATTTCTACGCTGGGTATATCATCTTTGTCATTTTATTTAACTTTATCCAACCACACCGGTCATTGTCTTTAATTTCTATCTGATGAATAATAAAACCTAGCTAAACGTTGGTCTGCGTAAAAAAATAGCCCTATATCTATCTCATATTTTTTCCTATACTCCCCTTACCAGTTGCCGGTATTTTTAAGATATAATAAGAATCCACCCAGCCTAGCTGGTGGCGCAAATACTATGTGGTACTTGCAATTCCATTTTGTATGCGCCAGACTGTTATTATCCTCTTGGATTGCCCTCTTTTGCTTTTTTTGCTTGGTTTCAGAACCAAACTCATTATAGCAAAGGAAGGCTTTTTGTCATTTTGCAACGCTAAAACTTTTTCTGTTACCACTAGCACTGCTAGTGGTTTAATTACAATAAAAATCTTTAAAGATTTCATTAATAATGATCTCTTCTATAGCTCCCAAAAAATTACCAGTTTAGCGGTGATTATTAATATATAATAAAAATCTCTAAAGATTTCATTAATAATGATCTCTTTAGAGATTAAGGTTAGACTGACTTAACGATTTTTCGATAGATTTATGTTAGTCTTTTTGCGTTTACGGGCGCGGTTTTGGAAAATCTTTACAATCTCGACAATCGGAATTATACTTATCGACAGCAGCATTGCTACCCCGAACTCTTCTATGCTGATGTGCACAAGATCAAACGCTTTTGATAAAAACGGAATGTATATTACCGCCAGCATTATCGCAAAACTGGCTATTGCTGTGCTAAACAGATAGTAATTCGGTTTGCGCTTAGAAAATACCGAACCGGAATGCGCCGAATTAAAACTGTGAAAGATTTCGGTCATACTCAAGGTGAGGAACGCCATCGTCATGCCGTCGGCGCTGCCCTCACTGATCTTAAAATTGCCACACTGCATATAGTGGCCTATAAAGTATGCCGCCAGCGTAATTGCCGACACCACTATACCTTGGTACAAAATTTCGTATGCCATTCCGCCCGCAAAGATACCGTCTTTGGGCGAACGCGGACTTTGACGCATAATGTCCGGGTCGCCTAACTCCATGCCCATCGCCATTGCGGGCAGGCTGTCGGTAACCATGTTAATCAGCAGCAGGTGCGCGGGTTTAAGTATTGTAAAGCCTAACAATGAGGCAACAAAGATGCAAATTACCTCGCTCATGTTGGAACTTAAGAGGAAACGGATTACCTTGCGTACATTGTCATAAATGCGCCGCCCCTCTTCGACTGCGTTTACGATTGTATTAAAGTTGTCGTCAAGCAGAACCATGTCGGACACATTTTTAGTGACCTCGGTGCCGGTTATGCCCATGCCTACGCCTATATCCGCCGACTTAATTGCAGGCGCATCATTGACTCCGTCGCCTGTCATTGCTGTGACATTGCCCGTTTTTTTCCATGCGTCTATTATCCGCATTTTGTCGCCCGGCTGCACACGCGCATAGACTGAGATCGTTTTAAATACCCTTTCAAATTCGGCGTCGGACATTTCGGAAAGTTCTGCGCCTGTTACCGCCTTTTCGCCTGCTCCTAATATGCCAAGCTGGTTTGCGATTGCGCAGGCGGTATCAATGTGGTCGCCCGTTATCATTATTGCGCGGATGCCGGCCAAGCGGCACTTATCAATCGCATCTTTTACCTCGGGACGGACAGGGTCTATCATGCCTAGTAATCCGGCAAAACACATATCGTTTTCGAGGTATTCGGCCTTATATGCAGGTTTATCGTCATGCCTGCGCTGAGCAACCGCAAGTATCCTTAGCGCGCCGCTTGCCATCTGTTTGTTTTTGCTTAGGATTTCCTGCTTATCCTTTTCGGTTAGTTCCTGATATTTTCCGTCCTTATATATGTAACGGCATTTTTTGATGATTTCGTCGGGGGCGCCTTTGGTGTATTGGATTATCGTGCCGTCTTTTCGCTGGTGGACGGTACTCATCATTTTGCGGATGCTGTCAAACGGTGCCTCGCCTATCCGCTTATGTCCGTCGGTGGCAGGCTTAAATCCGTACTGCTTTGCCCAAACGATTAGCGCGGTTTCGGTGGGATCGCCTATCATTGTGCCGTCCTCGCCAACCGACGAGTCGTTGCACATTGCCGCACCCATTATAAGCTGTGTAATGTCGTGAGTAAAATATTCGGTGACCGTCATTTTGTTTTGCGTAAGCGTACCTGTTTTGTCCGAACAAATTATTTGAGTGCAGCCCAGTGTTTCTACTGCTGTCAGCTTTCGGATAATAGCATTACGCTTGCTCATTTTTGTGACGCCTATCGACAACACTATCGTAACTACCGATGCTAAACCTTCGGGGATTGCGGCGACCGCCAGCGATACCGCCATCATAAATGTACCGCTTATTACGGTACCTACACCGTCTGTTTTATTTATTAGCCCGCGCGTAAGGCCTACACCGAATATTACTACGCAAATGCCTATCACCAACACGGTTAAAATCTTGCTTAATTGTGACAGCTTGATTTGAAGAGGAGTTTTTTCCTCTTTTGCCTGAGCTAAGATTCCGGCGATTTTACCTACCTCAGTATTCATACCGATATCTGTGACTACGACGACTCCGCGTCCGTAAGCTACCGTACTGCCCATATAAACCATATTTTTACGATCGCCTAAAGGAATATCCCTTTTGCCGCCCAAATCAATCTCGCGGGAATCCTTTTCGACGGGGACGCTTTCACCTGTCAGCGAAGCCTCCTCTACCTTTAGACTATGGCACTCGATGATTCTGCCGTCAGCGGGAACAATGTCGCCCGCCTCTATCAGCACTATATCGCCCAAAACAAGGTCTTCGCTTTTAACAACGACCTCTTTGCCGTCACGCAGCACTCTTGTTGTAGCTGCTGACATTTTTTGCAGTGCGCTTATGGCTTTTTCGGCCTTGTTCTCCTGAAAAGCACCTAAAAATGAATTAAGGAGTATTACCGCCATAATTACAATCGCTTCGGAGGGAGGGTGCTTTTCGATAAGCGCTATCACGCTGGATAAGACCGCCGCACCTATAAGCACTAGTGCCATCGGATCTAATAACTGCATAAATGCACGTAATATAAAGCTTCGCTTTTTGCCCTCGTTTAGTCTGTTAGGCCCGTTTGATGCAAGCCTTTTTTGCGCCTCATGTGCGGATAGTCCAGCGGGCGAGGTGCCGACCTCTGACATTACTTTGTCAGATTTTTCGCAGTAGAATTTCAACGTAAACCCCCTTTTAGGTTTGTAATTTGTTTGTTTTTTGGAATTTAATTTTTAAAAAACAAAAATTGGTTATAAAATTATAATGTGTTATATTTATTATATGAATTTACGGCTTTAAATAGTTTGCTTGAATAATGGAAAAAGATAGAAAAACCGACAGTCTTACATCATCTGCAAACTATCGGTAAGTTACATAATCCATTGGCTCTCCCTTTTATGTAAAAGCTGGCATTGCTTGCGCAAGAGGTCATTAGCTTTGCCGCGGCGATTAAAATTATCGCCAAGGGAGAAAGCATTTTCTCCACAATTATTATTATGCTAAAATTTTTTAGATTTGTCAATTATTTTTTATACGAAAAAATACATTATCTTTTTCTTTCATTATTCCATTCATTTTGCTAAATTCAAGTGTTACTTTCTTTAAAATCCAAAAGCCGAAAAAGTATAATAAATTATGTTTTGATGATTCTTTTGCTTATTTTTAACAATGCCCTGATAATACGTAATTTTCATATCTTCATACATACTTGATAATATGTAGTTTTAATATAATATATTAATATTACTCAGGAGGGGTTCAAATGAAAAACACGAAATTATTTTGTGTTTTAATTTTGCTGGTTTATGCTTTTCAATGGCAATTGTTCAAATAAAATCAGGTACAAAATTCGGTATGCAAACTGTGTTTTTTTTAAACTTTAACCGATTTTAAGATAATTTCAAAATCAACCGTTAGTAATTAGCAATCATTAAAAATAAATAAAGCATTGTTGATTTTTAGCCTTGGGAATTTTTGTAAAGAAGTTATTTTTTTATACTAAAAAAGAGCACCGTTTTTTTTACGCTCTTTTTTTGTTTTAAATATTTGATTTATCGATAAGTTTTTTGACAGAATTTTTTCAGAAAACAAACGGCGCTGCCGCTATCAGAGCCTACGCTAAAGCCAAAATACCCATAATTAAGTCAAACACTTCGCGAATTCTTTTTCCGCTACAGAAACGTCGGCTTTTAATTTTTCTAAATCAAACTTAGGAACATAGCCCTCTATCGCGCTGCTGCGGTCTTGTATAAAGCCGTTACGAAGTCCTGTCTTAAAAAAATGACGGTAAACAGTGTCGTATTCCAAAGCGGTCAACCGCCTGTTTAATTCGGGAAATTTTTGCGCCACGCCCGTCGGAAAATATTGAGCCATCAGGCTAACATATAAGCTTTTATCTAATCCTGCCAAAAAATCCAGCGCCTTAATGCTGTCAAAAACACAGTTTGGTAAAATAAGGTGCCGTACGATTACTCCCCTTTTAATAAGCTTTCCCGAAAATCCGTTAGGTGACTCGTCCGGTAACCCGTTTGAAATCCGCAAAAAACAGTCGCAGGGCTGCTGACGGCGCATCTCCTCGATTGCCTTAGACGCAACATTAAAATAGTCCGCTTTGCCACTATATTTTTGCGACAATTCGCTGTTATAATACTTTAAGTCGGGCAGATATACATCGATAAGTCCGCTTAGCCGCCTTAAATCGGTAACTTGATCGTAGCCGCTGCTGTTATAAATTATCGGAATACGCAGCATGCTTTTTGCCTTGGTAAGGACCGGAGCAAGGGCGGCGGCATAGTGCGACGGAGTTACCAGATTGATGTTGTGTGCTCCTCTGTCTTGCAAGTACAGCATAAGGCAGATAAGCTGATTTTCGGTAAGCCGTAAACCTTTTGCCGAGTGAGAAATCTCATAATTTTGGCAAAAGGCGCAACGCAAACTGCAGCCGCCAAAAAAGATGGTACCGCTTCCTTTTGTCCCCGAAATAACGGGTTCCTCCCACATATGTTTATCGGCTCTTGCAATTAAAAATCTCATTATTCCCAATGTTCTCTTCGGAAAACGCTTGCCCGATGCGCCTAAAAAATAATATACAACGCAATTATCAATGATCAATCATCAGCACATTCTAATTTATTTCCGCCCTAATTTATAATATGATTTTTATTTTTTCTAAACATAATTAATCATAAATCCCGAATGATATTCTTTCATACAGGCGGCTATTTGTTTTAAATTTTTTTGGTCAAAAAGCTTTGGTCGTATACTTTGTAAATAATATATATTTGTCCTTCCATACCATTAACGGGATAGACAAACATATAATATCCGCATAATCTCTTAGGTAAATACTCCAAAACTCCATCCTCCCATGACTCCCATACAATATACTACAGCACAATCGTTATAAACGTCCTAGTATCTTGCAATAGGATTCACGAATAATCCTTTGGATATAATTTTCACCGTAATAAGCTTTTATTATTTATAATTCAATATCTTGGTCAAGCCCTTTAAACCATCCAAATCCTCTACCTGCTAAGTTTAAAAGCTGTTCCCGCATTTAACAAACTTTAGTTTTTTTAGTTTCTTAATCTCTTTAAATACTTTTTTTACGTATTCTTTAATGTTATTATAAATATTTGGTGAAATCTATAAGAAATTCACTATCATTTTCATTTGGTAGAGGATTATTTATTTTTTTATATGATTATTTGCGGCTATCCTAAATACACCTTTTTTATATACACACTCTGACTTGCTTAAAAACTATTTAGGTAATTTGTTTGCGCTCTCCTTAGATGAATCCTTTACTTTATCTGTAGCCGGCTTTTGAGCAGTCATTTTAGTCCTTGCGGCAGAGTCTGCAGGTTTTGCCGCAGTGTTTGGTTTTGGTGATGATTTTTTTGATTTTTCCTTTGCGGATCCGGCATTCTTTATCAGCTTTTCTTTTTGCTTTTCTATCATCAATTTTATGTTCTTTATCAAAGCAGCGCTGTTTAGCCACCAATCACGCGACCAAACCCTGACAATTTTCCATCCGCGCGATTGCAAAAAGCTATTGCGGTAAATATCACGCTCCTCTAGCGAATTTGACGAGCAGTAGGCCGTGTAGTCGCACTCCAGCCCCAATACATATCTGTCTAAATCATTATCGTAGACGGCTAACGACAGCTTGTATTCGGTATTCCCCAAGTTGATATCCACTTGATAGCCAAGCTTTTCCAGTTCCGCTTTAAGCTTTTGCTCTAAACTGCCTATGCCAAACGGCAGTTTTTTTTCGGTTACGGGTGGCAAAAGAGATTGCAAAATCATCTTTGCCTCGCTTTCATTCCTTTTGCTGACCGCGCGGGCGTATTGCAAATATTTTTTAAATAGTTTTGGCCCTAAATTTTTGCTGGTGTCAATTGTTGTAAATTCCTCGGGCTCGACGCTGGTGATAAGATAAATCTTTTCCTTAGCGCGTGTTATTGCGACATTAAGCCTGTTTTCGCCGCCGGCAAGCCCTAAAGTGCCAAATTGGGCGTTTAGCTTGCCCTCCTCGTTTTTAGCGTATGCGGTGGAGAAAATCATTATGTCGCGTTCATCCCCCTGCACATTTTCTAGGTTTTTAACAAAAATTCCGCGATACTCTCCGTCCTCCCTTCTGCCCAGTTCCTTTAGATAAAGGCTTTTAAATTCCGGGTCCTGACCGCAAAGAGCGTCTAAAGTATCTAAAATACATTCCTCCTGTTCGGTGTTAAAGGTTACTATACCCAGCGTTTCGCCGTTTTTGCGCTTTTTTAATATTTTGGCGACAAGGTTTGCCACCTCTTGCGCCTCGGCGGTATTTTTGCGGTTTATCCATCTGCCTTCTACCATTATGCGTTCGATCGGCAGATAATTACGGTAGCGGCTGTTGTTGGGTGCAACCTGAAGTCTGCCGTTATAAAAAGCGTAGTTAGAAAAATTAATAAGCTCCTCATACCTGCTGCGGTAGTGGTATGTCAGGTGCGCCTCCTTTAGCCTGCTTGTGCTTAAGTCTAACAGGCTTTCGACCTCTAAAACCGCCTGAGTATTTAGATTTTGCCCTTCGGCGTAGGTGTCGTCACCCATGTATCTTTTAATAAATACTGACGTAGGGCGAAGCTGCTTACCGTCACCCGCAACTACCAAATGCCTGCCTCTGTATATAGATGGAATGGTGCTTTCGATAAAAATCTGACTAGCCTCGTCAAAAATCACAAGGTCAAACAGGTCGGGCCGCAAAGGAAGAATCGACGAGACCGCTTCGGGCGACAACAGCCAGCACGGGAATAAATCAAATAAAAATTCCTCAAAGTGCTGAAAAACACGCCTTACCGCCCATAGCTTGTTTTGCTTATTTATCTGATGCAGAAAATTCTTATTTTTTTCGTGATTTTGGCGGATTCTGTTTTTAAAAATATCGTTAAAGCTGTCCTCAGCCATCTCTCTTGCAAGTTGCAGCTTTTGGTTTTGCAAAGCGGCTATTTTATTTTGTATATCCTCAAACGTAATTAGTTTAGATAAGGCAACCTCGTTATCCTTTTCCTCTTTAACAAGCTCATGGTAAATCCTGATTGACATAAGATTGTCTAAAACCGCCAAAAACTCGCTTTTGCCGCTAGTGTTGTTAAAGGCAAAATCTAATAGCGTTATCTGGACGGAATCCAAACTCTTAAGCGTGTTAATGATGTCTTTTAGCTTTAAATAGCCATCAAGCGCCGCCATAAATTTGAGCAAAAAGGCGTTATTGCCATGCGAAATACCGTCAATAAGCACAGCCAGCCCGTCGGGAAAAAGTATATCCTGCAGCAGCCTGAACTCGCCGATATAATCTTTAAGCGACATCTGCGTTTCGGATATTTTTTCTTCTGTCCTATTACGCAGCTTGCGGATTTTGCTCTTATAATATGGGTAAGCCACCCAAAACAGCGGAACAGCCTTTGACCTGTTAAGCTTTTTGACAAGAACTGGATTCTCCATTTTGACTATCATGTCGGAGAGCGGTTTTATGTCTTTATAAGTGGTATTCTCCAGATTGTATGCCATCAAAAAACGGCTATATGGGTTTTTGGCAAAGTTAAAAGGCAGGCCTTTGCCGCTGATAAGCTCTTTAATATACGTTTTAATTCGGTTTACCTGATCAAGATCCAGTCCCGTTTTTATATATTCGATAACAGGATTTTCTTTTAATAATTGATAGTGGTTATAATAAAATTCGCCCTTGTTCTTCTCCTTTATATCGCTTAGGGCGGCGGAGAGTGGCTGATAGTTCATCTTGATTATAGGGGTATTCTGCATTGCGGCATAAATCTTATAATCAAACGTATTTTTGCCAAGGCGGGTGCTGGATAAATACATTTCCTGCAGTGACAGCCCAAACTGAGTTTTGTTATAAAGAGTGCCTGATATCAACTTTAATTCGTTAAGCTCGTGCACAAGCGACCTTTCGACCGATTCTAACTTACCAAGGTCAAATTTGTTTTTGTAGTCTATAGATTGCGAGTACCTTGTTTTGGCACGCTCATAAAATTCGGTTTTGTTTTTTTCAGGATCGGGCAGAATCATCGCCTTGCCGCTTAAACTCCCCAGCCTATTAAAAACAACGTCCAAAGCAGTGCGTTTTTGCGATACTACCAGCACCCTTTTGCCCTTGCACATTGCGTCCGAAATTATGTTGGTGATAGTCTGTGATTTGCCTGTACCGGGCGGGCCGTAGATGACAGCGTTGTTGTACTTGTTTATGTACTGCAGCGATAGTTCCTGAGTATAGTCGGGCTGACGGATGGGGTAAAAGTTTTCGGGCTTTTTGTCTTTAAACTTAGGCTCTTTATTGTTTAATATTGCGTCTAACGCGGGGGACGACAGCTTTTTTTTCTCCATCTGAATATAGTCGTAGTAAATGGAATTTGCAAGCGGAAACCTGCCAAGTACTGCAAAATTGCGTATTTGCAAAGTATCGGCGTTTTTTAAATCGGTAACCGTTTCGATATCGCAAACCGCGCTTTGCTTATTGTATTTTAGGTTGATATCAAATTTTTTTAAGTATTCCTTTAGCTGATTTGTGTCGCTCAGCCCGCTAAAATCTGCCGAATGCTGCTCGAACTCCATGTTCATTTCTTCGATATTGCAGCGGTTTTCCTTTGCGTACGCAAGCATAAACACCTTGTTTAAGAGTATCGGCTCATCCCTGATTATCTCGATTTCGGCAGTGTTATTCTCTAATATTATGCGGGCAGGGTAAAGCACCAGCGGAGCCTTAACTAATATACCGCTGCCTATTCCGCCCTCGGCAAACGGATAACCCAAAAACAGCTCGTACCTACCTGTCTCCTGCTCGATGGATTCTATCTCGCGCTTTAAGGCTTTTAGACTATTAAATTCAGATTCTAATATGCGTTTCTTTTCTTTAGGAGCGACGCCGCGCAGCATAGCTAAAGTTTGTCCGTCCGAAAACAAAGACAGATGCCTGCGGCCGCCGTCATTTAAAAATTCGATAAAGCGGGCGGACTCGGTTTCGCTATGGCAAAACAGCTTGCCTAAATTGTACGCCTGTTTTTTGTTTGAGGCGTTTTTAGAGTAAAGGCTTCGGCTTTTGCCCGAAATCTCGATAAGTCTGTTGCGATAGGTTTTATAGATATTACTCAATGATAATTCCTTTATCCTATTTTAAAGGTTAATTTAGCGCGCCAGCGTCTCTGCCTTGGTTTTGGCACAATTCCGCTGGTATCAGTTAAAAAACAGTCAAGCAAAATTTTACGGCCCGTGTACCGCTGCGCGCCTCTGCTTAATGTCCGTGCCTGCGTTGCAATCCTCAATTTACGGCGGCAGTAATAACGTTTTAAACTCCAAAGGCAAGTTCCGGCATTGCAATAAACCAAAAAGTTTAAAATTTTGACTGTGTTAAAAATAAATGTAAGCAAGCATTTTGTTTTATATTATAAATCAATGCCAAAAAAAAGTAAAGGTTTTAAACAATTGATAAATAATGTTTTATATACTATAATAAAAAATATTTTATCCAGTTTTTACCGCATTAGCACGCTAAACGCCGGATTAAAATCTTATAATCAAGCGGATAATATTTTTAGCTGTTATTGATATTAAATAAATTATTAACAAAATTTGTTCGCCAGAAATCTTAATTAACAAAATTTGTTCGCCAGAAATCTTAATATTTTGTCAATATGCCAATGCTAAAGCAATAAACTTATTTATCTTACGGAGAAATTATGAAAAAAAGACTTATTGTTTTTTTGATTACAACGTTTATCGTTCTCACCTCTGCCCTTTGCGGATGCACGGCAAAATACACTGACGGGCTTGTTTTTAGGCTTTGCAGCACCGATCCCGAGGACGGAGTATCTGTCGTTTATTATTCTGTTTCGGGCGGCGATAAAACCGACTACACTCAGGTTGTGATTCCTGCAGTCTATAAAAAGACAGGAGTCAAGGAAATTGAGTTTGGCGCATTTAGGGACTGTCGTCAGCTTACCGGCATCAGCATTTCTGAAAATATAAATATAATCGGCACAATGGCGTTTGCTAACTGCTCGGCACTTTTAAATATTGCCCTGCCCTCAAAGTTAAGCAGCATAGGCACATCGGCGTTTTTAAACAGCGGACTGACCAGCGTAGACATACCGGATTCGGTAATCCGATTAGAGCTTCAGGCTTTTGCGGCTTGCACCTCTTTACAAAGCGTAAGCTTACCTTCCTCTCTAAAACTGATTGAACAACGCACGTTTGCGGGCTGTAATTCGTTGCGGACTGTCACAATGCCTGCAGCATTAGAGGAAATAGAATATCGCGCGTTTGAAAATTGCTCGGCTCTTACAACAATTACCCTGCCAAATACTTTAAAAACAATAGGCGCTTATGCTTTTTACGGCGCGGGTCTGACGTCTGTCAGCCTGCCCGCTAACGTCACTTGGATAAGCGACTCGGCATTTGCGGATTGTACCGGCCTTAAAACAGTATCAATCGGAAAAAACATACAGGAAATCGAGGCAGATGCTTTTAAAGGATGCAGTGCGCTTAAAACCATAACACTTATGCCACAAGATGTAGTTAGCTTTGCCGCATTTGATTTTGAGTGCATAACCGATCTTAAAGATTTTAGCGTAAAGGTGCCGCATGATATGCTGGAAGAATACAAAACGGCCGGCGGATGGGAATCTTACGCGGAATTTATATCGTCAATTTAGTTTTTGCATATCAAATCGTATATTTTTTAGATGAACTTTATTTTAAATCACTATTAAAAAATCTCATGTCTTATGCTTTCGCCATGAGATTTTTTATTTGTTAATTTTGTCTTTATACAAATTTATAAAATTCAATTCGCAAAGTAAAAGTAAAAAAGGCTTATAATTGTAAAATAATCTAGAAGTTTAATAAATTATGATACAATATTACTATTTTTAAAATAGATTATTAAATTATACAGTTAAGCAGGACTGATGTATTGGTATGACTAACTAAGAAAAATAAAATAATAGAGAGTCAAATAATAAAGCACTCTCCGGACTAAAGTCCCGAGTATCAGCCTCTAAGATGCGGACTGAAGTTTAGAAAATTAACCCTTAGAGATTAAAGATAAAAATCAAAATAACATAAGGCTCTATAAAAATTCAAAAAAAATAGACATTCTCAATTATTTTTTAAACTTGACAACCAGTTGTCCATATTGTTTGTGTTATAATTATATCAGGCAGTATTATAAATTTCAGCATTATAAACTGCAGAATAACAAATACGCTGCTGCAAATCAAGGAGCATGTGCATATGGAAGTCGTCATTCAAAGCTTAGATCAACGTGTAAAAATACTTACCGAGGGCGCTAAGTATGATGT